>JAMPIV010009580.1:0-134194 GCA_024509875.1 Oreohelix idahoensis
GGTAACAACTAGATCCAGCCCTATCTAGTGATCAAATTGCTGTACATGGAGCATGATCAATCCCTGGGAAGTGTTTAATGAGAGCGTGGTCTGGGTCACTCCGGCGTGTGATATTAGGCCTAGAAGTATCCAGTCTGTCCGAATAGGACATGCCACTAAAAAATTGCTCCGTATTTAACTACTCGATATTTCCGCCTAATATTGACCTACAATGGGTCTGCTACGTGGAGGAAACTTGAATCCTGTTTGACAATATTACCTTCACCCCTCTACATTGACCATTTTAGTTGCTTTTATACTAAAAGAACTCAAGGGGGCAAAGTCTAACCAGACATAAAAGTGGGTTATGAGATGTTGTCTGGTGTTGTGGGGTAGTGTGGGGTTTCCCCCCTTGGCTTCACCCTAGGCCTAGTGAATTCTGTTCATGAAAGGAGCAGACCATTGCGGTTAGTTAGTCTCTTGGCCTAAAGTCGTGAGCAAAACCTCTCAACACCCCAAGATCGATGTGCGTGGTGAGAAGAGCCCACACCACCTACCTCTGAGGTAGTCCTGGTAACTGAGGGTGCGAATCTCTCAGGCTAAACACAACGGATCTAGAGGAGCAAACCTCGATAATAAAACCGGTGCACTACACCGTACACGCCCTCTGTGGGTGGGAAGGAGCCAGATGGATACTGAACAAGTCTTGGGAGTGGGAACGAGTGTGGACTGCTCCCTGAAGATCGGAACCCATCGTACAGGCACAGAGACTCAGGACCTGACGATCCTATTGCCTTCAACTCTTGGTCACATGCCTAGAGCCTCGGAGAACTCGGCGTAACCAGCAGGCAATTTGGTGGCGGGGAAAGAGCACTGTGAGCCCTACCTTGGCTAAGTATCACAAGGAGACGCAGAAACACCCCCTTTATCTCCCCCCGAGCTGCCACAGTACACTTCTGGCTTCTACCCGGGGCGTTAGGAAATCCACAGGCACCCCAGCATCACAATGCCAAGAAGATCACAAAGTTGGAATTTACTAACTCAAACCTGGCAGAGCAAGTCCTCCAACAGATGGGGCCGATGCTGGGCCCACTGGCGCGTGGACACGTCCCGATCCCCATCGAGACTTGCCCGGGGAGCCCACCCCGGCTCAAAAAAAAAGCAGAGAAGGCCACTCTCCAAACCTCCGATGTCTTGCGGGCAGTGTTAGGATGTGCAAGAACATGGACAGGAAGACTCCACAACTTCCCCACTGAAGACACGCCCACGGCGACCGTTGCCTCAACTGGCTGTGTGTGGTGTACCCGGAAAACGGGGCCTCCCAGTACTGAGACACAGTTAAGTCCCCGATGTCATTTATCGGTGCAGAGTTGAGAGAGATGGCTGAGCATCACAATCCCCCCTGTGTTGCAGCATGATGAGAACCCAGAATTGCACACTGAGCTTGGGGGGAATCACTTGGGCACCAGACTTAATACTGGCTCTTGACTGGATGGCCGCATGCAGGAGATTTCTACAATGGGGGGTTGGCAGGTGGTGGGTATCTGGAAGTGGCTCTGTGCAGGACGTGAGGATTCCTTGGGTGAGCCCAGAACCAGAGCACAGCATTGTGCAAGCTCTGCATAGTTGGAGAGCCCCCTGGATGACGGGGAATGCACAGTGTGCTACCCCACCTGTCCCCAACTGCTAACTTAGAACCAGAAGTGGGGTCCTCTGTATGCGTGCCAGGCCAGGATAAAATGCCTGGGAAAGAGACTGGAGCTCAGAACTCCCTAACTCAAAGTTGCAGGATGGCAGGAAAGACAGGGCTATTTTGAAGATAATGCAACCATATTTTCACCATACGAGCTCGGACGCCGCCTCGGTAAACAAGGTCCGCGCAGAGCAGTGACACCCCCGGGCTGCTTGCGAATAGTCTACTACTGGGAACATAAACAGATTAGGGATGAGCCCACTCTCCCGTTGAACAGGTGCTAAAGTCATAGATACTGGGCCAGAAGGCGCACCGGAAACCACAGTATCACGCAACTCGCTTTTTTTTTTTTCTATGGAGAGTACACCGTCAAATAAATCTCGTACTGGTGCTCGCCCTGTGGAGCTCCACCAGGCAGGTGCAGTGCCGGGCTCTGAGCCTCGACAGAGCCCACCCTCAGCTACTGGAGGACCCTCTAGACCGTCTTGTGGAGTCAGCAGACGGCGGAGGAGAACTACTGACCAAAACAAAACAGAAAAAAGAGAAACCCAGAGTGCCACTTGTCATGATGCACTGGAATGCAGAGGGAGTGAACAGCAAGCAGGCTGGATACAGCAAAAAGACAGAGCTGGAAAACATCTTGTATGAGAAGCAAGTCAGTGTTTGCTGTATCCAAGAGACTCACTTGAAAGCAGATCAAACCTTTAAAATAAGGGGATATCAATGCTTCAGATCCGACAGAAAAGATAGACGAAAAGGAGGAGTACTTACTCTTGTAAGGAATAACATTCCTGCACACGAAAGGAAAACCTTCATGGATGGAGCAGAATATCAGCTGTTGCAGATAAAGGTAGACAAGATGGAAATAGAACTCCTGAACTATTACTGTCCGAACAACAAACCCCTGAGTCTCAGCTCTATACAGGTACCAGCCACCAACTTTATAGCAGTTGGAGACTTTAATAGCCACTCCCAGAGCTGGGGCTATAACCATCTGGATCACAGAGGTGAAGAGGTTGAAACTTGGCAAGATGATCACTCCCTAATCCTAGTCAATAATGCCCCAGATACTCCTACCTTCTACTCCAGAGGATGGCACACAACTTCAACACCAGATCTTGCCTTCTCCACACCAGATATAGCTGGATCTATTAGTAGAGAAGTAGGAGACCAACTAGGGGGAAGCGACCATCGCCCAATCTTTCTTACTGTCCAGAGTGCAACTCTCAGTACAGGCCCAGCCATTACAAGATGGAACTACAAAAAAAAGCCAACTGGGGTTTATTCAGGCATCAGGTGAACACGCTGCTGTCTACCCTCAAGGTACAGAACAGAGACATTAATGAAGTGGTAAAAGACTTCAACAGATGCATACTACAAGCTGCAAAAGAAACCATTCCCAAAGGATGCCGGCGTAACTACATACCATACTGGTCCAGCACACTCCAAGAACGTCAGGAAGCCATGGACAGGGCTAGAAAGGACGCAGAGTCTCAGCCTTCACTTGAAACTCACAACAAATGGAAAAAGGCTGTAGCAGAGTTTCAGAGAACAAAGCTAGAAGAAAAAACGGAAAAGCTGGAGAACTAAAACGGCATCGCTGAACCTTGAGAAAGACGGCAGGAAACTTTGGAGATTAGTCAAGTCTCTAAATGAAGAGCGTTCCTCACCTAGGCAGACTATCACATTGGATGAAGGTGGCAAACTTTTCAGAGGAAAACAAGCTGCAGACTTGTTTGCTAGAAGATACAGTTCAGAAAGCAACTTACCCATTAACATAGATCATCAGAGAGAGATAAGAAAAGAAATACTGGCAACCATGGGACAGACAGATACTCCTGCCCCAATGAGGGAACCCATCACACTAGGAGAACTACAGAAGGCTATTTCCAAGCTTAAGTTTCAAAAGTCACCCGGCCCAGACAAAATCAGCAACGAAATGCTAGTAAACCTGGGCCCAGCAGCAAAGACAAAACTGCTTGAGATATTCAAACACACCTGGTAGAAAGGAACGGTACCCCAAGTATGGAGAGAAGCCATCACAATACCCATACTAAAGAAAGGGAAATGTAAGACCTAGGCTGCAAGTTACCGGCCAATCAGTCTCACAAGCTGTGTTGGGAAGACTATGGAGCGAATAGTCAACCACAGATTGAAATGGTATTTAGAGTCTGAGCAGATCCTGGTGCCGGAACAAGCTGAGATTTTAGAGAATGCTACAGTATAGAAGACCAAGTTACTTACTTGTCTCAAGCAATAGAAGATGCCTTCCAGGAGAAGAAAAAAGGTCCTAACGATCTGGGTCGACTTCAAGCAGGCCTTTGACAAGGTGTGGAAAGATGGCCTCATTGCAAAACTTAGGAGAAGTGGAATCCAAGGCAACATGATGAAATGGATCCAGTCATACTTGCATAACAGGAGAACTAGAGTCACTCTTGACGGTCTGCAGAGCGGAAAAGTGTTGCTCCATCAGGGGGTACCTCAAGGAGGAGTAATTTCCCCAACACTCTTCCTTGTTTACATCAATGACCTGGTGAAAGATCTCCCTGCAGGAGTTAAAGCTGCCTTATATGCAGATGACCTAGTACTCTGGTGCGCTGATGAAAATGTCACCACAGCAAATTATAGAATGCAGCGGGCAGCAGACATGCTAGTGTCATGGGCAGAGAAATGGCTTATCACAATAAAACACAGACAAAACCTCCACAACACTGTTCTCCCTCGCCCCCAAGGACAAATCAGCTAACATACACCTAGGGACAACCGTGATCAAGGAAGAAAGCTACCCCACCTATCTTGGGGTGACATTTGACCAAAGGCTTACATGGAATAAGCATATTGAAAACGCAGAAGGAAAGGCCCGAAGACGACTAGGCATACTCAGAAAATTAGCAGGTACCAACTGGGGAGCAAATGAACGAAATCTAAAGAAGATTTATAATGGAGTAATAAGACCACACTTAGAGTTTAGCTCAGCAGCATGGTCATCAGCTGCTAACTCACATCTGCAGTCATTGGACAAGGTGCAAAATCAAGCTCTCAGGCTCATTACAGGAGCCATGAAAACTACACCAATAACAGAGATGCAGAAGGTTGCTGGATTACAGACATGGTCCCATAGAAGAGACACAAAAACCATGATCCAGATGGAAAAGTACAACAGTATGCCAATGCACCCAATGAAGGCAAGACTAGATGATCTGGCATTGGGACGTCTAAAGCGTAGCAGCTTTGTGCATCGGGGGAAAAGACTTATAAGACAGCATCAAGAAGACCTATCCATGAAGACAACACCCCTGAAGCCCACCCTATACCCTGTACCATGGGAGCAGGCCAGCAGTGCCCTCCAAATTAATACATCAGTCAGTGGTCTCACAAGTGGATGTGAGTATAATGATCTGCAAAAACGAACTGCTACATTGAGTATGATCCAAGAAAGCTATCCCGATCAATCATGGATACATGCCTATACAGATGGATCAGCAACTAATGCTGTTAGGAATGGAGGTGCCGGTATCTTTATCTCATATCCTGACAACCACTATGAGACTAGGCACATTCCCACTGGTAATTTCTGTTCCAACTATACAGCTGAGGTTCAAGCTCTAGAGCAAGCTGCAAATATGATTTATAACACCAACTCTGACTGCCACCAGGTAGTCATCCTCACAGATATACTGGCCGAATGACTCAACACTAAACTCAAAGCTGTATGGAGTTAAAGAGGAACTTCAAACAACAGTCGAATTCATCATGAGAACTCGTCTGACGGTGTAATCATCAAAGATGCGATCGCAAGAAGAAGAAGAAGAAGAAGGAACTCAAGGACATTACACAGTGCTAAAAGTTACAACAAAATCAACCATACCTGCCATCTTCCCTTCGTGATTTAAAATCAGCTAGCACATGGCGTAGGTGGGCTATGCGGTTGTCCAAGATGGCCACATCAGGAGGTAGGATTGGTACATTAAGTCAAGGCAAATAAATTAGTTTATAGCAAAGTGGCAGTGACATGATAAAGCTTTAGATAGCTATATCAAGTTATTTACAGCAGACATGCATTGCATTTTCGTCAATTCAAATGTCAAGTCAGTCCTTCTATATGGCTCTGAAACATGGACACACAAAAAATGCTGAAAACCAAGAAGTTAGACTTTCATAAATGGATGCTTGCGTAGAATAGAAGGCTTGAAATGGTATGACAAGATCACCAAAGTGAAACTAGAGAAAGTGCCAGTGCAACAAGATGAGAAAAGGATGCAGGCAATGGACAGGACATACAATGAGGAAACCTGTTCATTGCATTAAAAGGCAGACCCTGTTCTTGAATCCTCAGGCTAAGAGGAATAGAAAGAGGCCAAAAAAACACAACTGGAGACAGAAATAAAAAGGATGAGGGAGGTATGGACAGACCCTGAGCTGATGGCATAGAGTTTGCTGAAGACCTATGCTCTATGGGGAGCTGAAGGGTAATGAATGCATGCACGGTGTTACCCTTATAAATGCTGTGTTTCTTAGCAGTGCTATCTGTTTGGGTTTTTTTTATTAATAAATTTAAACGGCAGAAAGAATTCAGCTGGCACATAATGGCATACAACTAAAATGTTATTGAAGAATACTGAGATGGAGTAAAACACATAAGATACTGTGCAAGATAATAAAGTTAAGAATCATCAAGCCCACCAACAAGAATTTCAGTAATTTCAGAGCAGCAGGATGTCATAAGTAACTGGTTGTTCGTCCATCACGGGTGATGAAGACCACTCTGTTCATCCAATTATTTAAGAATATGTTAGGTTAGTCTATGGGTACGAAGGTGACTGAAGAGCCCGATGCGGGCCTGGAAAGATCTTGGACAGTGTGGGCAGGGAATGTTTGCTTCATGTGAAGGTTTTATTTCACGGTCCTTTCTAGCTTGTCTCCGCTGTTCCGCTGCTGCTCTTCTGGATGATTCGCATGCTGCTGCACCTTTACGAAGAGATGTGCGCCAAGCAGTTCGGTCTTGCGCAGCAGCTTCCCATGTGTCTGGGTTTATGTCAAAGGTTTTCAATGACGTCTTTAACGTGTCTTTGAAGCGCTTCTTTTGGCCACCATGGGAGCGTTTACCCTTCTGCATCTCACCATAAAAGAGTATCTTTGGCAGTCGATGGTCTGGCATGCGGACTACATGACCTGCCCAGCGAATTTGTGACTGCATCAGAATAGTATCAATACTAGGGATACCAGCTCTGTCAAGAACGGCGGTATCCGGGATCTTGTCTTGCCATTTGATGTTATCTTCCTGAGACAGACTGTATGGAAGTGGTTTAGCTTCTTTACGTGGCGCCTGTATACAGTCCATGTTTCACATGCATATAGCAGCACTGGAAGCACCGCAGCTCTGTACACCTTCAGCTTTGTCTGTAGACTAATGCCACTTCGATGCCAAACGTTGGTGTATAGTCTGCCAAATGTGCTGCTGGCTTTGGAGATCCTGGTGTTCACCTCATCATCAATGACAATGTTCTGGGATAGTGTGCTACCAAGGTATGTGAATCTGTTCACAACATTCAGTTTCTCACCATTAACCTTGATGACTGGCTCAGTATAAACTGTGCCAGGAGCTGGTTGGTACATGATTTCTGTTTTCTTCGTGTTGATGGTAAGCCCAAAGTTGGCGCAGGCTTCGGAGAATCTGTCCACACTATGCTGCAGATCAGCCTCTGAGCCAGCATTGAGGGCACAATCATCAGCAAACAGAAGATCTCTGATGGTGTGTGATTTGACCTTGGTTTTTGCTTGAAGCCTCCTAAGGTTAAACAATTTTCCATCAATACGATAACTAATGTCGATTCCTGTGTCCCCGTCTCTAAAAGCATCAGTCAGCATAGCAGAAAACATGATACTGAACAGAGTCGGTGCAAGTACGCACCCTTGTTTAACTCCATTTGAGATGGGGAAAGGCTCTGATAGCTCACCGTTTTCCTGAACTCTAGCCTGCATTCCATCATGCAGTTGCTGCACTATTGTGATAAATTTCTTTGGGCAGCCGTATTTTGCCATGATCTTCCATAGACCCTCTCTACTGACCGTGTCGAACGCCTTTGTCAAGTCGATGAAAGCTGTGTACAGGTCACAGTGCTGTTCTTGGCATTTTTCTTGTAGCTGTCTTGCAGCGAACACCATATCTGTGGTTCCACGTTCTTTCCGGAATCCACACTGACTTTCAGGTAAAAGACCTTTGTCAAGATGAGCCGTAAGGCGATTCAAAAGGATTCTGGTGAATATCTTCCCAGCAATTGATAAAAGAGAGATGCCTTGATGATTGTTGCAGTCTTGGCGATTACCTTTACGTTTATATAGATGTATAATTGAGGCATCTTTGAGATCGTGTGGGATGGTTTCACTCTGCCACATTTGCTGGAAGATCATATGAAGTTTCTCTATCAGAACTGCACCGCCATCTTTATAAATCTCAACAGGAATTGAATTGGAGCCAGGGGCCTTTCCACTAGACAGTTGACGAATCGCTTTTTTAGTTTCCTCCAGAGTTGGTACATCATCTAATGCTTCATTTATAGGAATTTGGGGCAGGCGGATGATGGCTTCATCGTTAATAGATGATGGCTGGTTCAAGATATTATTAAAATGTTCAGCCCAGCGTTGGAGAATTTTTTCCTTGTCTGTAATTAGTGTTTTTCCATCTGCATTAAGGAGGGGAAATGATCCTGATGATGTTGGACCACAGACCGCTTTGAGTGCAAGGTAAAAGTTTTTCAAGTCATGGCTGTCAGCAAAGCCTTGGATCTCATCTGCTTTATTACTCAGCCATGAGTCCCGCATCTGGCGTAGTTTATGATGGACGATTCTACGCATGTTGTTGAAAGCGTCTTTCTTGGATGTAGATTTTGGATCATTTAAAAATGCTTTATGGAGATGGTGTTTCTCAGCCAACATCTGCTTTATATCATCTGAGTTCTCATCAAACCAGTCATTTTGTTTCTTGATGGAAGGACCCAGGACCTCTGTAGCAGTGTTGTAGATCTGCTCACTTAGGGCTGCCCAATTTGTTTCCACACTTTGGCCGTCTAGCGAGATAGATTTGAGACGGTCTTCTAAGGTGTCAGTAAATGACTGTTTGATTTTTGTCTTCTTTAGTTTGGTGACATCCAGCCTCTTTTGAGTTTTCTTCCCCTGAGGGCGCCTGGCTGGTTGGATACGAATTTTAAGTTTAGATACAATGAGGCGATGATCAGTCCAGCATTCGGCACCACACATGGACTTGGTCACCCGGACATCTTGCCTGTCCTTCTTCCTAACAATTACATAGTCAATTAGGTGCCAATGCTTTGAGCGAGGGTGCATCCAGGAGGTCCTGTTGCGGGTAGGAAGTCGAAAAATGGTGTTGGTGACAAGGAGGTCATGTTCTGCGCAAGTCTGGAGGAGACGAAGTCCATTACTGTTACAGCGACCCACGCCGTACCTACCAATAGTGCCATTCCAGGAGATGTTATCTGAGCCTACTCTTGCATTAAAGTCGCCAAGAATGATGAGCTTATCTGCTTTAGGAACTGATGCAATGACTGCATGTAGTTCTTCGTAAAACTTATCCTTGACATCATCCTGGTTTGTCATAGTTGGTGCATACGCGCTAATGATGGTAGCATGTTTTCTTCCATAGAACAGAGGGATCTTGACCGTCATGAGTCGGTCATTTATTCCCTTTGGGGGCCCCGCTAACTTGCTGAAAATTGCTGTTTTGATTGCAAATCCAACCCCTGCTTCTCGTCTAGTTCCTCTTCCGCTCCAAAAGAATGTATAACCTGCACCCTTTTCGCAAAGTTGGCCCTCGCCTGCAAGTCGAGTTTCACTCAGTGCTGCTATGTCAATGTTGTACCTGGCCAGTTCTCTCCCAATCAGGGCAGTTCGTCTCTCAGGTCTGTTTGCGTTAAAGTCTTTGTCAAGTAAAGTGCGCACATTCCATGCGCCTAGAATGAGGGGGAAAAATCTGTCCTTTCTTTTTCTTATATGTCGACCGCCGAAGTAGGGTACCCACCAACCGCGGTAAGCTGGTTAGGTAATGGTGAAGCAGGCAATGTTTAGGGCACCTTTTCTAGCCCCTTCCTCATGCCATGGAGGTGAGCAGTGCTTTCCTAAAGAGGGCTGCTCAGACACTCAGGGGGCTGCCGAATCCCACTGCTGCTCCGATCAGTGGAAGACGACCATATGGCCTGAGCCGCCTGTGTGTAGGTCTGCGACTACGACTGCCAGCGTACCCACGCCTGCCGCTTCGCCGCTCGCCCATCGCCACAGGACTTGTTGTGAGTGGATGGATGAATGGATGAAAGAGTGACTTGCGCGGTGATTTGGATTAAAGTGAGGAAGAGTTGCGCAATTCGTCGACCTCACTCTCTCGCCTGGGTCCATCTCAATCCAGTGGCAAGACAAGTCAAGACGACTGGAGATGAAGTCAGGTGCAGTGGATGACCAGGGCTTTCTACGTGCCTCGCCGTGCTCCTTACGCTCCACAGCGCGTTGCTGGTAATCGTCGTCATGCCCGTTGAACCAACAGGTGGTTTCTTCCGCGCAGTCTATCGAATCCAGTCTTCGCATGCATGGGTAGGCAGACCCTAACTCACCGAAGGTTTATAACCATTCGGCTACCCTCACCTAGTTTAGCCGGCCTGTCAAAGCCGTTGTCCGGGGGTGGCCGCTGTCGCATGCTGACAGCTACGAGGAGCCACAGGTGAGAGCTGGATGCCAGGTTTGGACCAAAGGTGGCTGAGCTGCCCTAAAAAGGGCATGACAGCTCCTTCACCAGAGGTACTACCAATACCTGACTTCCCAACACATAAGTAACTAGCAGCATCATCAAGATAAGACTCTGTAAAACAATAATAATGGCAGGTGAACTGTATGTGTCTCAAGTATGGCACACCACAAAAATACCAACAACAAAAAATTTAAGATACAGTGATAGATAATCAAAAGAGACAAGAGGAAGTATATTGAGGAGTTGGCAAGAGAGGCAGAAGATGCTGCAGCCAAAGGAAATATGAGAGAACTGTATAGCAGCACAAAGAAGCTAACAGGGAAATACAAGCAAACAAGTTGCCTCATAAAAGACAAGAATGGGAAACTGCTCAGCAATATACAAGAGCAAATCAAGCGTTATAAATGATGAGGAAAGCATAAACTTTATTGAAAAAGAAAGTTACTGAGGCACATGAAAAATGATATCCAAGAAGCACAGGAGAGCAATAATCTAATAAGACGATGAAGACTGTGATTACGCTCTCCAGATAACACTGCCCAACTTGAGTTTTTGATCTTGAGCAAATACCAAAGCCAATAAACAAATACAGGTTTTGTTTGGGGCCATGAGAAACAGATGATAACCAGGTCATACTGGAGAGTCAAGCCTGATTGATAAACATGTTCCGAGAAGTGACATTAAAAGGATTCAAGAGAAGACAGTCAGCCTACAGTTAAACAAGTGCAGAGATTCAGCCACCTTAACATAAGAGTCAATTATCATTAATACAGACGCAACAGGACTTGAGAGAAAAAAAAGGATATCTTCTCTTTCAACTTCCTGGCCACTGGGTAACGTGAATTTCTCCTGAGACTTGACATTCAGCATTAATTCTTCTTGAGCCAGATCTCTGAAATAATTAGGACAAAATTCATTTCAAGTACAGATGGTATCAATCAATACCCTTTAGCTCATCGAGGAGCATAGGCCTTCAACAAACACATGCCAAGTCTTCCTGTCCTGTGCCAAACGCTCAATTTCTTTCAATGTTTTCCTCATCATTTTCACTTCTGTATCCACTTCTCTTCTCCATGTGTTTTTTGGTCTACCTCTGCCTCTCTTTCCCTGCTGATTCCAGAACAAGGACTGCCTTGTAATGCTATCAACAGGTCTCCTCACTGTGTGTCCTATCCATCGCCAGCGTCTTCTTCTCAACTCTTGTTCCACTGGCACTTGTCGGGTTCTTGTCATCAATTCCACATTTGTGACTTTGTCATACCATTTCAGTCCTTCTATTCTACACAAACACCCATTTATAAAAGTCTGTAGCTTTTTGTTTCTCTTGCTCTCCATATCTCAGAGCCATACAATAGGACTGACTTGACATTTGAGTTGAAGATTCTAATTTTTGTGTTGGACTTGATTTCTCTTGTTCTCCATATGTTTCCCAATGCAATGAAAATTCTCTTGCTTTTTGAATACAGATGGTATAACAATAAATAAAAAAAAACCAAGATAAAAAATCAATGGAATTATTAAAATGATTAGATAAATGAAAGATAAATGAATGAATAGCATAAGGGAAACAGGAAACGAAAGTCATCAATATAGGATAAAATCAGGTTTTTTTGGTCGACTTTTCAAGCAAATACAGGGTGAATGAAAAATCACTTCCTATTTTTAAATTTATTCAAACAAATGTCAAAACAATAACAGTAACTGTCATTTGACTAATTTTTTTTTTGTTTTTGTTGTATACGCCCGCTATTACTCGAAGCGAAATCTCAGGTTAGAGAGACTGATTTTTACGTGAGTATCCCTTTTTTTCTTGTACAGAGACAGGTTTCCCTTGCCATTCAGGCAGATACCCGCCGATTTCGGAGGTACCCATTAGAGCTGGGTCGGCTCAGGAGCCGCCAGTCCCTGGTCGACAACACTCCTTCAAATGAGCCAGGGCTCGAGTTAATCCAGTCCAAATCCCGGTCGACGAAAAATCTTCAAATGTCCTCGCCCGGGTTTGATCCTGGGTCATCCGGTCGCCAGCGCAGTTTGGTAACTACTACACCAGCCCGGCTCCCATTTTACTAATAAGTTTGATTTTGTTTTTCCCAGAAACAAAATATAACCTAAAATGGCCAATAAAATGACAATACATAAGACAGCTATATTAGCTGCCCGCTGTGAACAATGTATTGAACAAAAATCGGATCTGATGTTGAGGTGTAATGTTAATGTGATATAGTATATTATGTAATAATAAAAAGAGAGTTAATCATCTTTATTTTGACGTTTGTTTCATATAAATTAGTTATACAGAAGCGAAGAAATAACATATCAAAAATAACATGTGACTTTTGTATCATCCTGTAGAAGAATGCATTCTAATCTTTCTGCTTTCTTCTCCTGAGTCTCTTTTACTATGCATTTGTGTGAGTGAGAGAAAGAGACAGACAGCGAGAAAGAGAGAGAGAGAGCAAAAGAGGGGAAATAAGGTCACATGGCGGCAAATATATTTACTGGTTTTGAGTTCTTAAAAACGTACGCATCAATCTTTTCCTTCTTCAGCAACTTTTTGGAAACTTTTTCTATCTCCATGTCCTGAAATAGAAAAGATGAAAATTGCAATATGAATTAGAGCAGCCTACAATACCTGTGGATTCCCTGACCAAGTACACACATTTTAAATACCATGACAAAACATATCTTTCCTGACATATATGAACTTCAGCCTTGAACTTGCAGTAAAATTTTTTACCCACAGCAAAGTGGGAGCAGAAGTGAATCAGTTTCAAGAAACAATAGAAAATCTTGCTAATATTTTAAGCAATTTTTACACTAAATATTATTTCTTTAAAGCCACTGATGGTCATTAAAATAGGAGTTTCACAAATTTAAATGTTAAAATATATGCAATGGGTTTAGGCTTGATGTCATAATTTTAACTGTTCTCAAATATAATGAACAAATGTGTACTGACAACAAACAGCGGCTATAAGAATTGGCAACCAAATAAGAGAGAGTCAGCTGATAAAACAGGGTGCTAGGCAGGGATGTATACAGCGCAGTGTAATGTAATGAGATCCATAATGGATATGCTAGGAATATCAGTCCATCTAATATAAGCATTTCGCAATATGCTGATGACAGCAACAAGTGAAAAAGAGTTAAAGGGAATAATTGATACAACAGGGATAGAAAGTAGTAATATAGGCATTTGCCTAAAGAGTTGTTATTAATCCAACGGTGTTTGAGCTCTCGTACTTGGGCTCAATGCCATGTAGTGGTATCTGCATGTGCTCACAAGTTGCTGTTGTTTTGCTCCTTATAAGGTGTTCCATTTATCTGACCTAGGAGGAAGGAGCCTTTGCCTATCATCAAAGGGCTAGGCACGCAAAGAGGTGGTGGTCAACAGTTTCATAGGGGTAGGTACATCGCTGGCACTCTGGAGTGTGTTGTGGTTGGATTCTGTTCAAGTGACTATTGAGTGGTATATGTTGTGTTTGGAGGACAGCTAAAAAGAGTAATGAAGATGTTCTGAAAGAAACTAGTGCAAATAGGCTAACTGTACATATGAGAAGTAAGTAGCTTTCTTCTAGAATGTTATTAGAAGAGGAAAACCGAAATACATTGTGACAGCAACAGCAACTGATGGACAAAGAGAAAGTGGACTATTAAAGAAGATACTGGACAGTTTAACGCTGGTGGAAAGAAGTCAACAACAGAACTGAAATACAGCACTGGGGTCAAGAACTGAAATACGGCACTGGGGTCAAGAACTGAAATACGGCACTGGGGTCAAGAACTGAAATACGGCACTGGGGTCAAGAACTGAAATACGGCACTGGGGTCAAGAACTGAAATACGGCACTGGGGTCAAGAACTGAAATACGGCACTGGGGTCAAGAACTGAAATACGGCACTGGGGCCAAGAACTGAGTATCTTGGCATTAATGACTAGGAATTATGTGAAATACGGCACTGAACAGTAATAGGGGTCAAGAACTGAAAATACGGCACTGATCTTGGGTCAAGAACTGACAAAACAACGGCACTGGGGTCAAGAACTGAAATACGATCATTGAACAAGTGGCACTGTATTTGGGGTCAAGAACTGAAATACGAGGCTCACACTGCGCACCCTGCCTGTGGGTCTCAAGAACAGAACGAGAAATACGGCACTAGAAAAAAAAAGGGGTTCAAGAACTGAAATACGGGAGAGTGGGCACTGGGGTCAAGAACTGAAATACGGCACTGGGGTCAAGAACTGAGAAATACTAGGGCACTGGGGTTCTAAGTTAGCAAGAACTGAAATACGGCACAATTGGCTGTGCTCTGGTCCTCGGGGCCAAGAACTGAAATACGGCACTGGGGCCAAGAACTGAAATACGGCACTGGGGCCAAGAACTGGAATACAGCACTGGGGCCAAGAACTGGAATACAGCACTGGGGCCAAAAACTGGAATACAGCACTGGGGTCAAGAACTGGAATACAGCACTGGGGTCAAGAACTGGAATACAGCACTGGGGTCAAGAACTGGAATACAGCACTGGGGTCAAGAACTGGAATACAGCACTGGGGTCAAGAACTGGAATACAGCACTGGGGTCAAGAACTGGAATACAGCACTGGGGTCAAGAACTGAAATACAGCACTGGGGTCAAGAACTGAAATACAGCACTGGGGTCAAGAACTGAAATACAGCACTGGGGTCAAGAACTGAAATACAGCACAAGGGTCAAGAACTGAAATACAGCACTGGGGTCAGAAAATTGTGAAGAGATATGATCGAGGATACCAGCCAGAATGGTATTTGATGAATACTAACGCTGACAAAATTAGACTTACTTCGTCACTGTTTTCATCTTCCACCTTGCTCTCATCCCCATCTTCAGATTCATCATCACTGTCCTCACTATCCTTCTGCTGTGCCTCCTCAGGAAATTCGTCTGTCTAAAAAAGTGTAGAGACATTCTGCATTTAGATAACAGTTCGAAGAGCAAAGGGAAAAAATTCTGCCAGTCCCTTATAGCTTTGCTAAAGTTTAAAAAATTGTGAAATTAGCATTTAAAAATATGCTTGTCAGGCCATTGTAATAAATAACACAATTAAATGCACCACAATGAAGAGCCTGTGCAAGTCAGACAACAAACCAAGATTTGGCAACTTGGGTAATTTTCTTAACTTCATGTTTTTTTTTTGCTGGCAGCAAAGCATTTTTATTTACTTCCCATTTAGTCAATGTGCTTAAATGTATTGTAACTGTTCTTTTCACGTCATATCGATTTTTTACTTTTGAGCTTATTTTATTAAATAATCATAGAGGAATCGATTGAGCAAGGTTTTATGACATAAAAAATGCATTTGATGTGTCAAATAGCATATTTTCCTCACTACCCTCAAGCTATGGTTTGCAAATTTATGCCGAAAATGCAAGATTTGCCTCTCAATAATACCTTAGTGACTCTGTCCGCATCGTGGAGTATTTGGTATCGATGAAAAGGGAATTTTTTTATCTTCCAGATTATACCAAATTTGAAATGGGCTTTCTCATAGCTCTGCTTGATTTGGTATTCAAAAACCTCCATAATTTGTATGCTAACTTCCTTATAAGGAGAGGTCACGCAATGACTCCAAGCTCTCATTCATGGAACATACGTGTTTTCCTTTTTGATTGGTCATAACAATGCTCTGGTTGGGCTGTGCAAATCCGGAAGGCAACAACAGCTACTTCCGCCCATAAACAAAATAACTGTTCCATTGAACGTCGTGTTTGACATTTTTCTCTTGATTACAGTCTAAATCTCATTAAATTGTGTTCTATTACTTCAAAATGGGAAGAAAAGGTAAGAAAGCAAAGCTAGAACAACTATCAGCAGCTAGAGCACGTCGACAGTATGTAATTTCTAGCAATGGTAAGACCGAATCAGCGGTGAATGATAAACAAACTGATGTAGGCTCAACATCGAATTTCTGCATACCAGTATCCGATAGGCCTATAGTTCAAATTGCGGATCCAATAGTGCCTTTCACCACTGGCCCAAGTAGTCGATCTGATAAAAAATTAACTTGAGCGCTAGCAAGAATGGTGCTCTTCATAGGTCTAACACTGTCTGTGCCCAACTTAAACATACGTACAGAACCATTGTGGACATTTCTTTCATCAATAACTTGCTCGCCAACGTGTGTTGTAATGTGTGCAAGCAAAGCACATTACAAACATAAACTGACAACACCATGTCAAAGGGTTTCTCCCTCTTCCTGGAAGTTGTGTGCCACACATGTGAAAAAGCAATTTCTGGAACATACACATCACAAAGGGAACCAGAAAGCCATGGCCCTCTGGGACATGCAATGAACAGCCTAGACCTCCCTGGCCTACAGCAGAAAACATTTCATAAATATGCAGATCAAATTTTTGATAATTTGGATACCACGCACAACTCTAAAGTATTCCAACGTGCCGTCAGCATCGTCCGAGCTGAACATGCTAAGATTCAGCATCGTACCATCAATAACAAAGAAGTTATTGACATCGCTGTCAGCTTTGATGCAACTTGGCTAACTAGAGGTCATAAGTCACTGATAGGTGTTGGCAGTGTTATCGACATCTTGGCTAGCATGGTCATTGATACGCATATTCTTCCTTCTGTCACACCTGCAAGACTACTGGACAGTGGCAACTGAAAAACCAGCCTGACAAATTTGAACAATGGAAAGCAGAGTATCTGAAGGACTGCTGCTGTAATTACAAAGATGGAGGAAAAAGCCTGGCTTCGTTCAGTGGCAATTCATAAGCTACGCTACACTGTTTTGCTATCAGATGGCTATTCCAAGGCCTACAACAGACTCTGCGACATCAAACCTTATGGTCCAGAAGTTGACATAACCAGCTGGATAGTACCAGAGTTGACAGAACCAGAGTGGACAGTAGCGATTCGCTCCCGTGGCTAGGCGGGGGTGCTGTTTAGAAGGCCCTGGCTCAATTCACGGAAAGTCCATCACTTCTGTTGTTTAGTCTTCTACTTCTTTATTTTCTCTCTGAGTGCCTGATACATACCTTTGTGTGTTGTTCGTTTATTTATAGAAATAAAAAAGCTTTTAGGCCAAGCATCTGGAACAAACTCTAAACCGTTGGACAGGTGCGACTAAGGAAACGTCTGGCCAACAGCCAGAAATATGAGGCTGACAAACTTGTAAAAAGAAGAAAATTAGGCAAGAGGAGGAGCTGCAGGAAGCTCAAGGAGGTGCAGCATATGGTGCTGGACAATTTTAGAGACATTTGGCCCCCACAGAATGGAGTATATTCTACAAGACAAGGTACTCGGTGAGTAAAATGCATTTTTCTCAAAATTAACTTTTTATTAACAAAAAATTTAAAAAAACTACCTGACAGACCATTATAAAATTTGGCATGCACGTAGTTCACATAGATATCTTTAAATGACCACATGGGAATTTTGATATTTTGGTAATTTTCTTTTATATATATTTTTTAAAATATTTTTTCATACAAATATAGTAAATTTTTTTTTTTAATCCTTAAAAATATAATTTTAAACTTATCAAAATAAGCATATGAACAATTTTTTTAATTGTCAGTCACAACATGTGTGTGCAATTTGATAAAGTTTGGACAATAGGAAACATGATTTTTGCTCTTGAAAATTGGGTAAAAATCCAATATGGCTGTTGTTGTTTTTTTTATTGGTTACCATGGTAACCACATTTTTTTAACAAAATAAACTGTAGAATTTGGTTCATGGACATACACTGTGTCCTTTGAATATATAAATAGTGTGAAAATATTATTCGAACAAAAGTTAGTTTTCACTGTAGTGCATTCCCTTAACTCAACCTCAAGTTATAGCTTTCTCTTATCTCATAATTAATTATTTCATATCCTTATTATTTCTTATTTTCACACCACTTGAAACACAAGAACATCTTTAATGTGTTCTACTCTCTTTTCTCAATTTAAAAAAAAAAATTATGGAGCAATAAATAATTATGCATTTGTAAGAAGAGAATGCATTTTTTTTTATTTCACATAAAAACAAGCTCCTCGTGTTTACAAGAAGCACAAATAATTCTGTGAGAAAAAGATAACTTTGAAAAACTCAGTTTAATTCTTTCACGAACATTTTTTCCACTTGAAAGTTCTCAGAAATTCATCAACAATAATAACACAGGCACTCAAAAACACACATATTAAATGAATACTGAAAAATTAATTAATTAAAGGTACTTTCAATACCACAATAATGACAGCAACCGAGTAACAAAAATAACAAAGGGATTCCATATCAACAACGGAAAAATTCAGTATGTTAAAAAAAACTAATAAATACAAATTTCAAATAACAATGGTATTTTGACCACACATACACAAAACTAAATTTTAAAAAACCTACAATTTCTTCCTCCTTTCCAGAGTCTGATGATCCAAAACTCTCATCCTCTTCTCCTTCACTGCCAAAAAGAAGCTGAGGGGGAAATCATAGAAAATGAGTACTAATGATAGGTGAACAATGTAATGACATTCTATCATCAATAACAATAAATTCTGGTATGAATATAACTTCTACAACCCACATAAGCCAGATCCAAACCTCAGAAATGAGGTATCTGAGGAAGGTGGTTGAAGTAACAAGAAGAGACATGGTCCGCACCTGGATGATACGTCAAGGCCTAAAATCCCACCCCCTGCAGACCCAACTAAGATGGTTTGGCCATGTCTGCAGAATGGGAGAAGATCAGCTATCACGACAAGCATGGGAAACAAAGAGCCAGGGATCCAGACCCCCAGAGTCCGCTGGGAGGACAACATTAGACAATCTTTGAAGGACCGAGGACTAGAGTGGAACCAGGCCAGGAGGAAGACAGCCGATAGGATAGTCTGGCGCTCTCTCTCCCAAACCTCTACACCTCACGGTAGAAGGGGAATGACTAAGTAAGTATGAAAATAACTTGAAATACACCTCTTTGGTATTTATTTCCTAGACATCTCTGACAAAAAAATTTAGTAAATCCTAAAAACAACAGATCAGCAGATTTTCATCATCATTCAATATTCATGTCAATAATACTGAATATTCACAATGTATGGAAGAATGGAGTGAAAAATGACTAATAATACCTTACTTTCATATTCACATATGATCACTGCCTAAAAGTGTGAAGAATGTTACTTTTTTTTTCTTTTTTGGTCAATATAATTTCAATTGGTGATAAAGAGAGAGAAACAAACACATTTTTGTTTGGTATACCAGTATAAACATTAAATAATGTTTGCATCTCTAAGCTGTGTTCTGAATAATCTACTTACTTTTGGTTTTTTTGTGGCAGGCCCCGTTTCTGTCTTCTTTGTGGAAGGAGCTGATAAACAAAAACAACGTGTAAATAATTATGTACAAAACTGACACATATTTATAAACAGAATTAACTTCAAAGAGCTGATAAAATTTTCCATTTAATGTCAACTTTGTAAAAGTGTTTTTTGTTTCTTTCATTCATTTTATTGAAAATTCAAATCTTGTAGCGGTAAAAAATTACAGCATACCTTTTCTCTTGTTTCCTTGTGCAGGTCGAACTTCTTTTTTGAGCAGCCTTTTCTTCAACCTGTAAATGTTTGAGATTTTACAATAACATAAAATAAAACAACAGTCAGTAAGCTATAAAAGTTTACAAATTACAAAACAACTGAATGTAAGAAGAGAGCGAACGCCTGATTGGCAAAGTGGTTAGAGCACTGGCTTCCCGTGACAAAGGTGCCCAGTTCAAAACACAGTCATGTTACGCTCCAATATACCTAGCCGTAAATGGGTACCTGATTCTTGAGTTAGGGAAGGCAAAGGCAGCAAGGAAGGGAACTTGCCACCCCACCTCTAAAAGCTGGACCTAGTATATAGTGAAGTCTCTAACTCTTCCCCCCCCCCCCCCCCCCCCCCCCCCCCCTGCCTGACAGTATCTGCTATGTGACTATCTTTAGGACGAGAACAAATGCAATGGACCACTACTGTGAAGTAAATAAAAAAGAAAATACCAAACAAACAAGTCAAACCACTGAGTGTTTCAGGCAGAAACCATGTCATTCAATTCATTATTCCATCTTTCTGTACAAAAACTGCTGAAAGTTTTTTAAGGCAACAATAAAATGAGGGGGAAAAAACATAAGCAACACAATTTTTGAAAAGCAAAACAACAGTATAAGAAAAGGAAAATGCAAACAGAACAGAAATTATAGAAATACTTTTAGATTTTTGTAAGAAGGCTCCAAATTTGATTTATTAAACCATCAATTAAATCACCATACCTCTCCTTTTGTCTGTGGCTTAGTTTCTTATTGCTTTTGTCAGCATCTGGAAAAACAAAGAAAGGTACGCATAAAGCATCTAAATACTATCGTTATAATCAACTGGACCATAGTATCACTGCAAAGATTGGTGCTCTTCAACTTTAGCGTCCCAAATTAGAAAGCATCAGTTTGGCCTGTTTTAAGTATAAGAGGTGTAGGGCAGTTCTGGAAGTTATTTTTCAAACAGTGGTTGTGTCTGCAGCACATAAAGCAAGAAACATAGAATGTATAGATTATAAGCCAGGTCGTTTATCAAAAGTAGTGTATGTAGATTATAAGCTTTACGTAGTTTGTTGTAAAATTGCCATTGTATAATATATAGGCAACATAACACTGAAACAAAAAATGAAGCCAGAAACTCATCCTATAAAGGTACCCCACATTTTACTTTGCAATGGGCCCCCAAAAATGCTCCTACATACTGTAAAACCTCGCGTATAATACGCACAATTTTTACTCATTTTTGCCCGCTAAAACTCGGGTGCGTATTATATGCGAGTACTAAAAAATATGTCATGTTCGATATCGAAAGTAACCTACATTGGAAAGTCTGTCAAGTTTTTGTCACAATTTGACAGTGAAAATGGCGCGAAATTGAATGTGCCATGTGTCTTCTTATGTGTCAGACATTGTTGCAAAACGTATTTCGCACTCTTGGTCTTCAATCTGTTTTGATATTAAGCTTGGTTGTGAAGTTTGTCATTTTATTATTTTGAGCCCTAAAGATGAATTCGAGAAAATGTTATACTGCAGCAGAAAAGCTCTTAGTGGTAAAATATGCAGAATTTAACAGCAAGTCGACATTTTTCCATTAACGAGTGCAACATTCGATTATGGCGAAAATACAAAGAGGCGCTGCAAGTGTTGCCTAGTAAGAAAAAGGCGAATCATGGGTCACCACCAGATCTTCCAGACCTAGAAAAAACATTATTGGAGTGGGTAGTGGATAGAAGGCAACAAGGCATCAGTGTTTCATGCATTGAAATCCGACTTAAAGCTCTGGAACTTAAAAAATCTCGTACAGACACAACAGCATTTAAAGCGTCATATGCATGGGCAGTTCGTTTTATGAAGCGACATGGTCTTTCAGTTCATTGAAGAACTACTATCGCGCAGCATCTTCCAGACCACGAAAAAAAAGCTTCTGGAGTTCCAAAAGTTCGTAATCAAATTGAGAAAAGAACATATCTATGACCTTGCACAGATTGGAAACGCAGTTCAAACGCCTCTGACTTTCGATATACTCGACGACAGGACCGTAGACACGAAAGGCATAAAAACTCTATATGTACAACTGGACACGAGAAGTCTCACTTCACCGTTATCTTAGCGTGTACTGCAGATGGAGGAAAGTTGTCGCCTTTCATAATTTTTAAGAGAAAGACTCTACCAAAAGGAGTACAATTTCCGAAAGGTGTACACATCCGTGTTCATGCTAAAGGATGGATGGATGAAGCACTAACCATTGACTGGTTAAAATGTGTTTGGGCAACACGTCCAGGTGGTCTCCGAAAACAATCTTCCATGTTGGTGCTCGACTCGTTTCGGTGTCATCGGATGCCTTCTATCCAAAAGGAAATGAAGAAAATCAAATCTGATCTGGTTATAATTCCAGGCGGTATGACCTGTCTGTTGCAGCCTTTAGATGTCGCTGTTAATAAGCCGATGAAAGATGCTATCCGTCGTAAATGGAATGCATGGTTAAGCGACGGTAATCACACATATACTGCTGGTGGCCATATGCGTCAACCAACTCTCACAGATGTCGCAGAGTGGGTACTTGCTGCTTGGAAGGAATTAGATAAGACTATAATTCAACAAGGCTTCCTCAAATGGTGTATTTCAAATAAACTTGACGGCAGCGAGGATGACGTTTTGTGGGAGAAAGAACACGTGTCATTGGATGAACACGTTGGCGATATTTATTATGATGGCACCAATAATGGCATTGACTCGACAACACTAGATGAGCTTCTTTCTTGTGAGAGTGATGACGAGGGAGTCCAAAGTACCTAAAATTTAGGTGTTGCGTACCTATTTCTGTTTGTTATTATACTTTCAGTTCTTTAACAAATGTTTCATAAAATAAAATCTTGAAAAATTATGGTGCGTATTATACACAAATTTCCATTTTACCAGAAAATTCTGGGCTAAATCAAGTGTGCGTATTATACATGAGTGCGTATTATACGCGAGATTTTACGGTAGTCAATTCTTATTTACTACTGATAACACTAGCAACGTACCATAAAATTATGAACATGTTAAGAAATACAAATATCGATAGAAAGGACCCAACGCTTATATCACACAGGGTCCAAAGTGCCGTCATAGCTAGGAGTGGAGTTGAAGAACTCCCAACTTCATTTAAATGCTCCTAAGGCTTGCATAATACACAGCCTCTGACAGCAAATTCCAGCTCCTGGCCTTCACATGGCTGCCCTGTTTATACTAACAGTAGAACGGGCGAAGAGTGAGTCACTGCCACTCCAAAACCAGAATGCTGTGGGTAAATGAAGCTCGTAAGCATTGGATGGCAGTTCATTTAGGAGAACCACATGCTGCCTTGCAGGTAGGCTGGGGACAGTCAAAGGCTAAGGAAGGCGATCTGACAAATGCCTGTTGAAATGGATGCATTAGGCTGCAGGCTTAATGGAACAGTGCAACTTCCTTCGCTTTATGATGACGTCACATATTAAAATTAAGCAGAGTGGTGCTCATCCCATCAGGCAGTGGTGAGTGCCGGACCTCCCGCTTCAAGGGGTCCAACCAATGCTAGGAGGAGAGAAAGTGCATTTGGCCATTACCAGTAGCCTACCATTCCTAGAAAAACTCTAACGAGATACCAACAGCTCAAGCTGACCACTGCTGTCTTTGAACATATTCAAGTTGACGTTTGAACGTGAACAAAGAAGATATCACACCAAACAAAGAGGATTGTGGAGAGAAGTAATTACCTACTCTATAAAATGCAGCACTGGATGGACTTAATACTGTTCACAGAGAGCTATCCCTACAGTTTCATGCAAATAAAAAAACAAAAACTAAATTGATTGCTCCTCTAAAGAAAGTGACAAAAAGTATCAAACCCTAATTCAGTGATTTGGAAAGTAAAGTTGAAGATAAATATGGCCTATGCCATAAGCCTACTCATTTACTGTGCTTTAGTGTGGCTTTGATATTTGAGTTCAGTTTTGAAACAAAAATTATAACAATCACAAGGTTCATGAAAAGAAAGCTGATACCTAGGCTATGTACATTTTGAGCATGACCATAGCAGACTGACAAACAGCCTGTTATCTCGAGTGCCTAGGGTAGTCCACACAATCACAGATTAATCAGACCTATAAAATCATCATTTTCGTTGTTCCTCCTAATGGGGCACGAGCCACCATTGCAGCTGATCCCAGTAGCTGTATACGGCTGAAATGAAGTAGAGTGGGACACAACGCTATCATAATAAGTCGCTCACGTCGTCGTTATTGTTCCTAAACCTAACCTTCACTACTGCATCACTGAATTCTTATTTTTTAGGCCGTATCGAACACACGGCCTACTGTTCTTCATTTCAACCGCTGTATAAAGAACTCACGTGATAAAATGAGATGTATGTAACTTCATTCAATGCGCTGAGGAAAATTATAAAATGTAAAACTCGCCGTTTGATTTCAGGGCTTCAAAGGTGGGCGGTTGTTGCTTTTTGGCTTTCTTTCCGGGACCAGACTTAGGTCTCTCATCTAAGGGATCTCTTTTACGGCCCATACTAACTGTGTATTAATTACTTCACTGTGTAGAAAAATAAGCAAACGTCAACAATCTTCCTGTTTTTAATCACACATGTGCTCTATATTTTCGTTTTTCAGCGGAAGCTGATCCCAATCAGTGTTGCCATCCTGAATTTAAAAAAAAATAGATGGTACCTTAAAAACACCTAGATTTTGAACTTTGGGCGACTTGGGCTACTTTATGCTGTTTTTTGTTACTTTAGGCAAAAACCTGAAAGTTGATCTATGTGGTGGTCTTCAATTAATGAAGGAAAATGACACCTAGACGGAAGTCAAAGTGACACAAAAACCTATATGTAAGTGAATCCATCTACAAGTGGCAACGCTGATCCCAATGAACACATACGAAGCATCCAATTATGATATCGCTATTTTCTTTGCTTGAATATAATTATTCAAGTAAGCAGTAAATTCGTGCAAGAAAAACTGTGATGGGAAGTGTGAAACAGAGACGTAAATCGTCTTCTACAAAAGCCAAGTCATCTGCCGTATACGATCATTTTCCTCCACAAATGTCTGTCTTTAGTGCTGTTTATTATTTATACTGCTGACTTTTTCATCATCATCATCCTCAAGTACCATGCCATTTACATTGCTCAGCGAGAAGCATAGAAGAGTAAACAAAGAAAGGAGTTAAGACTAAATTACATGAACAGATGTTAGATCAGTCTCACCCAGCACATACAGCTTTTACCAGATGACAACTAACAACTCAGGCCAAGCCAATGAATAACTCTAGATACCCTACAGGATGGAAATGTATGGAGGTAATTGTCCATCTGGGTACATTAATTACATCAATTAATAACAGTTGTGAATACAAGCCAGTGATTCCGCCCTGGGAGATCAAGAAACCAGACACGGACTACCACCTAGCAGAAATACTTAAGAAAACAAATAATATAGAAAACATTAAAAACACAGCCAATAAATATATACAACAAATATCAAAAGACAGCATTACTGTGTACACAGATGGATCCAAATGAGAGGATGGCAAATTGGGGATAGGAATATATATTCCAATATGGCAAAAGAATATAGCATCACGGAAAATACATCCATTTTCACGGCAGAGATGGTGGCAATGCTAAAAGCACTAGAAATATTCTCTAATAACCCTCCCAAAAAATTAACAGTTTTAACTGACTCTCTTTCAACAATTCAAGCACTTAGAAACTTACGAGAATGTACTGTAGTAGACCTGATATAGCAGAGGAGATATTTCTGGCTACTACATACTTATATTCCAGAGGATGTTCAGTCTTAATTGCTTGGATACCTTCACATATTGGCATAGAAGGAAATGAAAAGGCAGATAAAGAAGCCAAGAAAGGTAGATCTGATAAAAATCTAATAAATGTAGGGACGAGTAAATCAAAGATTAAGAGCTTAATTAAAGATTTAATAACAGATGAATGGAAAGCAGAGTGGGATAAAAATCTGAAAGCAAGACATGCATATAAGATGTTCAAGGCTCCAACAAGAAAATGTCAGATATCTAGGGAATTGAAAATTCCCAGTAATAAGAAACTTCTCAGACTACAGCTGGGAAAAGGCTATTTCAGAATAGAAGAACCTTACTGTGCAGGATGTCTTCAAGACAATAATATAGAACATTTCTTGCTAAAATGTAAGAGGTATGAACAAATGAGAATACCAATATTAGATTATTTGCAAGCATCCAACTTAACTATAAATATAGAAGAGGTGTTAAGAATAGACAGACCTAGGGAACTGCATAATATAGTCAAACAATATTTAACACGAACAAATGTTAATATATAGTGGCTGGGAATGTGAAGGTCTGATGCTGTTCTTACAATGCATATGACTTTTAACAGATGAAAGTCAATTAAATATCTGTTAAAGTCAGTTATATAACTAGAACCACCAGGCCTTTACACCCCTCCACTTTAATATTATTCTTGTTCAGAGTTTCTTCTTGATTTTTTTTTTCCCTATTTATTTAACGTATAAGCACAATTGTGATTGTCCCTATTTACAATGATTTGACAAATGTGATGCCACTTTCTCATATCGGCAGTTGTTCATATTATTTGGAATTGAAAACTATATATTATATCCTAATTATAACCCATCAGACGTTGAACGGGATATTTTTTTTTCATTAATTAAAAAAAAAAAAATAACAAAGACTCCAAAAACATATAGACGCACTTAAAACAAACATCTGAAAGATACAGTATGTTATAAGCACGTCTAAAACAGAAGAAACGAAAGTTAACATAAACGGAAGCATATTTAGCATCCATTAAAAAAAAAAAAAAACCTTTTAAAATGTCAGCGAGTTCAAATACTGAGGAAATATTTGTCAGGAACAAGTGGGGACCATACATATTACCAGCTCAGTTAAAGTGAACAAGTGATAGTATTCAGATTCCCCACATTCCATTAGAGATTGAGATACCATCTATTCAACAAGCTCAATATATGAACTACCGATGAGTGCAACTGTGGAACCGATAAAATGACTGATGAACATATGCTTCAAAGGTGCCCAACATATGAGGGACCAGAGAACGCACATATGGCCGTCGCCAGTACGATTCCCGAACAAAGCTACCAGCAAAGGCTTTCAACGGCAGAAAGGTTTGCTACATAATAAGGGGTTACCCAAGAGGTTGATATGCGATAATGACACAAGTAGACATAAGGAAAATTGAAATAAACTGCATTAATTTTGCCAGTATATTCTCCCTTTCTCGTCTCCTATCCCTGTGCTTCGCAATCTTGTTCACTTCGTGACCCACTATGAAATTTAAACAGGTGAGTAAGGTAAATTTTAAATAATTCGATGGTTATAAGACAACTTTCCCAAATATTTTGTGATGAACTGGTAGATGGTGATAGGATCCCGTTACATGCCCATTTAGGCATATTGGGAACATGGTGTTAGGCACATACTGAACTTATTATTTGTAAAATTGTACGTGCGAGATTCTCTCGTAACATTTTACCATAACGTATAATTGTGTGTACCAGTATTTCGTGTACTCTGCCTGGTGTCACAGCACAACGGTAGCGGAGCTTCTTCTTCTTCTTTCTCGTTCGCCCTGAAAAGGACGGTGGTTGCGTTGTGTCTGTTTACGCCGTAGCTGTGATATCTGCACCTTTCGGTCGACACATCCGACTTCAGCACGGCATTTTTTGGGACCGGGTTTGCCTTCCCTCTGCGATCCGTACTCACTCAGCCAAACTACACTGCTGCAGACTGTTTCCAGGACCACCACGTGGAGGTGGAGTACGGTTTTGGTCAGCTCTGGTTCGCTGACCCTGATGCAAGCAGTCAAGCTATGGGTCGCTGACTGCATTCTCTACTACCTTAGACAAAAGAATATTGGGTGCTTGGCCGTTTGGTTTTAGGCATCCCCTTGCGGTGAATGAGACGTTTGTTCCAAAAAGATGAAGTGGCTTGAAATAACAGCAATAGCCTCAAACTCTACATCTTACTATACCTCGTACTCTTACGCTATGTCTTACTCTGATGATATATACCTAACGATATGTTTTTTTTCCTTTACGTCTAGTATTTTGCCGTTATACCCTGTTCAACCAAAACGGTTATATTTGGGGTATATAGGGTGTTAACTTCTTCGATAGTAGCACTTTCCTAGTCTTGAAAAGCTGACTGTTTGGTTCCTTCTCGTTGTTATCTTTTTCGGCCGTATGTGGCTTGTTATATAGTCTGACGTCGTTTGCCCGTTCAATATGTGGTCGCCTTTTCATTCCATGTGTGTATCGTACTTTCTGTGCTCTGATTGTGTTGATTTGTGTTGTTTCCCTGTTGTGTCGTCTTTCCTGTCTCCATCTGTTGAAGGGTTTTGTTGATGATTGTTGGTAGAAGGTCCTCTAGTATTTCCTTCAGTGATTTTTCGCTTTGCTGCTGGTTGTATCTCTTTGTTATTTTGTTCGCTATGTCAGCGATTACCTGTTTTTCTACTTCGGTTCTTTTGGGGACCTCTTCATCTTCAGTTTTTAATTCTGACAACTTTGCAATTTCTTCTTGTATTTGTTGCTGTATTATTTTCATGTCTTGTATCAATTGTTTCGCGCTTTCCAAGCTATCAGGAATTTCATCGCATCTGACAGTGGAGGCTCTGTTGTTGTGTGGCTGACAGTTTTCTCTTTCTTTTTGCAATTTTTGTTTTAGATCTCTCACCTCAGCCGTAAGCTGTCTGACTTGTTCAGTTAGGCTGTCTTCGTGTTTATTACCTAGAGTACTAGCCGTCACTCTGTTTTTTGCATCTGAGTACGATACACCCTTTCCAATGGACACTGTCCTGGTAGGTTCAACCAAGCTGGACTGGTCTGCGTGGGTAGGGGTCAGACAAAAGCTGGTACTCTGGTCCTCCAGGTTGGGGGTTTTAGCACAGGGCCGACACCCCTGTCTATGTAAAAAATCGCACATGTTACGGAAACAACAATAAATGGAAAAACTTTGCTGCGGGACGGACATCCGGAGTCTCAGGCTCGTATGACTGACAGTGGTGAAAGCCGAAAGAAAGCCACTGGCATGAAAACGGATGACCCGACCGCAAAACACGAAACCAGAATTGGTTTTTGGGAACGTCAGAACTATGAATGAGGCAGGAAAGCTGAGACAAATCACAGCAGAGATGAGGAGCTACAAAATACATATCCTGGGAATAAGCGAGAGCAGATGGACAGGTAAGGGGAGAATAAAAACAGCTGCAGGGGAAACAGTACTTTATTCTGGCAGAGAGGATGGTCAGCACAACGAAGGTGTAGCCATTATCCTGAAGAAAGGAATGGAAAGGTCTTTACTGGAATGGAAACCCATCAACAACAGACTGATAAGAGCAAGACTGAGAGGGAGGTTCACCAACACCACAATTATACAATGCTATGCACCAACAAACGACAGCGATGTAGAAATCAGGGACGAGTTCTATCAACAGGTACAATAAGAAATGGAAACTACACCCAGGTACGATCTCATTATAGTAATGGGAGACCTAAATGCGAAAGTGGGAGCACACAATAATTATAACGAAAGAGTAATGGGGAAATGCGGCAGTGGAACAGCAAATGAGAATGGGGACAAATTAATGAGCTTCTGCAGTATTAACAACCTGGTCATTGGAGGAACACTTTTTCCACACAAGGAAGTGCACAAGTTAACATGGGAATCACCAAACGGTCGAGACAGAAACCAGATAGATCACATAATGATCAATGGCAGATGGAGACATGCACTACAAGACGTGAAAGTAAGAAGAGGCGCAGATGTGGGAAGTGATCATCACCTAGCAAGACTGAAAGTGAAACACAGAGCTGCT
Organism: Oreohelix idahoensis; assembly: GCA_024509875.1. Taxonomy (NCBI): domain Eukaryota; kingdom Metazoa; phylum Mollusca; class Gastropoda; order Stylommatophora; family Oreohelicidae; genus Oreohelix; species Oreohelix idahoensis. Next base: position 29,870 of record JAMPIV010009580.1, read on the forward strand.
GGACCAGTTGCAGTCAAACAGAAAAGATACAACATCACGAAACTGAAGGATCCCCTCACCAAAAAAGCTTTTGTGGTTGACGTAAAGAGAAGATATGAGATTATCAAAAGCCAGGAAAGAACAGAGACCGATGATGTTGACCAGAGATTCAACACCATCTCAACAATATACAAGGAAAGCAGCAAGTCATGCTTGGGATTCCAGGAAAGAAAGAGCCAAGACTGGATAACACCAGATACGCTAAACACCATAGCGAAGAGAAAGGAAATGAAAAGAAAGAAAACAGAAGCTAAGTCTCCCAGATTAAAGGCAATATATAGTGAACAGTACAGTCAGCTGGACAAGGAAGTTAAACGTCAAACCCGTGCTAACAAAAGGACATTTCTGGATGACCTTGCAAGACAGGCAGAAGGGGCAGCACTGAGAAATGAACAAAGCACAGTATAAAAAAATAACTAAAATCATCAGTGGAAACGAGGTGCAAACAATATTACATTAGTAAGAGATAAGCATGGAAATATCATCACGACAGTAGAGGGACAGGAAACAAGATGGGCAGAGCATTTCAGAGAAACTCTGAATAAGGAACCACCAGAGACACAATTGAATGTTCCTGAGGCTGAAATTGATCTAGATGTTAATACAGACATCCCACGAAAAGAAGAAATCATCACAGCAATCAAAGGGTTAAAGAATGGAAAAGCTCCTGGTCATGATAACTTAAACGCAGAGCTATTTAAGACAGACCCAGAGCTAGCAGCAGAACTATTAGAACCACTATTTGCACAAGTCTGGAAAACGGGGACAACACCAACAGAGTGGAGAAAAGGAATAATTGTCAAATTGCCCAAGAAGGGAGATCTTGCAGACTGCAATAATTGGAGAAGAATAACTCTTCTCTCAGTTCCCAGCAAAATACTAAGCAGGATAATTATACAGAGAATCTCAAAAGCAGTAGACCACAAACTGAGGAAAGAACAAGCAGGATTTAGAAAGAACAGAAGATGTGTAGATCATATATTTACCCTCAGGAACATTATAGAGCAGTGCTCAGAATGGCAAAGACACCTGTACATTAATTTCGTTGATTTTGAAAAGGCTTTTGACAGTATACATAGGGACAGTTTATGGAAAATACTGAGGGCCTATGGAATTCCAAGCTGCATAGTGTCAATCATAAAAAGCCTTTATGCCAACTTTACGTGCAGCATTGGGCAGAGCAACCTAACCTTTGAAGTGAAGACAGGAGTACGACAGGGATGCCCCTTATCAACCACTCTATTTTTAACAGTCATAGACTGGGTGATGCGCCAGACAACAGAGGGCAATCCAAGAGGAATAAGATGGACTACATTTTTTTACATTGGAAGATCTGGAATATGCAGATGACATTGCACTGCTAGCACATTCACATCAACACATCCAGGAAAAACGGATAGACTTAATAAGTATAGCCAGCAGGTGGGCTTGAACATCAACCTAAAGAAGACAGAGGTCATGATGCTCAATGTGAGCAACCCTGAGCCCATATCAGTAAGGAATCAGCAACTGGAACAGACAGATGCCTTCACATACCTAGGATGCATAGTAACACCAGACGGCGGAGCAAGCAAAGACATCAACAACAGAATGAACAAAGCAAGAACAGCCTTCTTTAGCCTAAACAACATCTGGAAGTCCTCTCAGTACAGCACAAGCACAAAATTAGGATTATATCAGAGCTGTGTGCTTTCTGTGCTTCTCTATGGCGCGGAGAGCTGGAGAGTCACAGAGAAGGAAATGTCGAAATTGTCCTCTTTTCACACAACATGCCTAAAAAAAATTCTCCTAATCTTTTGGCCAAATACCATCACCAACCAAGATCTGCTTACTCGGAGCAAGCAAGAGGACATGCACATCATCATAGCTGGCAGACGCTGGAGCTGGGTTGGCCATGTCCTCAGAAGAGACCCCGATGCCATCACAAGAACAGCTATGCTTTGGACTCCTGAAGGAAAACGAAAGAGAGGCCGACCAAAAACAACTTGGCGGAGGACTGTGGAGGCTGAGATACAAAGAATGAACCAGAGTTGGGGCACTGTACGAAGGATGGCCGCCGACCGAGCAAAGTGGAATCAATTTGTTGTTGCCCTACAAGACGCCACCAGGCGTAATGGCCACTGACTGCTTTGACGGTCCGGCTAAGGATCAAAGAGAAGAATGGACATTGTAATTATTTGCCTTGTTTGCTAGTATTTGGGACACCCACGGTATCTTGCTCCGTGATAAATAAGAGCTGGTGATTAATAAAATGTAGGTGTCTACATAGAAAAGATGTTGCCAAAACGCTGAAGTGTTGATGCTGCTATGTCCGTCAATTCGTCTCCGTGGCAAGGGCACGTCTCCAGATCAGTTCAAGAAGTAACCTCTCCTGGTCAAGGCAGGTATCTTCCCAACCCGTGGAACGTAGGTTTCCAGTGTCGATCACAAGCTTTGAGCCACAGAATAGTATTACAACTGGTATCGTAGAGTAGTACCTCAAATGGTCTCTTCGATTCGTACCACAAACTTTGGAGGAAATAAAAGAACAACCTCTGCTAAGTCTTTGCTTTCCTGATATTAATCAGGCGCCTTTCCCGCTGCCCGTCAAATGATTCCTTTCCCTGAATTTTTTAATCTCCCTGAGCGTACATCATATAAATCAGGGGATATGATGACAAAATCACAATTCTTTTAGTTAATTTACGAAATTGAAAAATTGCGACTGGACAGCTTTTTATCCGGTCCTATCAGGTCAGAATCTTAACTGTATTCTTTCCTGGATTCTTTTTTTTTTCGTACGCCCGCTATTACTCGAGGCAAAATCTCCGGTTAATATGTCTAACCTGATTTTACGTGAGTATCCCTTTTTTTCCTGTACAATGACAGGTGTCCTCTCGCCATTCAGGCAGATACTCGCCGATTTCGGAGGTACCCATTAGAGCTGGGTCGGCTCAGGAGCCGTTCAGGTTATTCCAGTCCCTGGTCAACGACACTCCCGCAAATGTCCTCGCCAGGGCTCGAATTATTCCAGTCCCAAGTCCCGGTCGACGACATTCCTTCAAATGTACTCGTCAGGGGTCGAACCTGGATCACCCCATCGCCAGCGCAGTTTGGTAACTATTACACCAGCGCGACTCTCTTTCCTGGATTCAGTCCGAGCTGTCTACTTTGACGATTCTGGAATGCAGTGTGTTTTAGCTTCCGAATTAGCTAGGTTATATTGCAATTTTCCTGCCCACGCTTCCACCTGGCGTTTTAGGAACAAAACTTCCAATCAGAACGAATGTTTATTTCTAACTTTCATGTAATCCACTCCATGAGCTAGAATGAAGTGGGTCGGGTGTCAGTTATTTACTTTCCCCTGCGTGTTTTAAAAAGATCATTTTAAAATTTAAACACATGACCTAATCTCCCATATATGGCCCAACTTTTCCCGTCACTCTAAGGTAACCTTTCAATTACGATTTGAAACCTCGCCTGCAAATAGTGTCCTCGCTAATTTGTCTACCTAGACGGGTTTCTCTGTAATAATTACACAGACAATGTCTGGACGGAAGTGATTAAGCAGTTATCACCCGTACTTTCCTGGTCCCCAGAAGGATAAGTCGCGACATATCGCTGCACCCAGACATTTTCCCCAGACAACATCTGGTCTTCCTTTTGTATTATCCGCCCAAGTGTCTGAACGTGTTTATAATGAACAATGTGCCTAGACGAACATGCGGGTCTTGGCAGAAAAGGATTACGTAAAAGTCCTGACAATCATGTTCACGTTAACCGTAGGAAGTCAATCTGGTTCACAAACTTAAGTGATTACAATTAGTCCTTAAGGATGGTCAATTATCTGTGAAATGACACTATTGAGTAAGAACAGAGGCCAACCGATGACTGAGCCGTGGCGGGGCACAGGTTTATGTGCGTAAAATGAAGAAATAAATGGATAAAGTAGGAGGGAAAGAAGGAGAGTAAAAGGACACAACCAAATTCCGTCACACTATTGAACACTTTAAAATATGGATATTCCAGAAATTACATGAATTATAGACAAAGCTTTAGAAGGCGGTTCGCTTCGTAGACCAGGGACTTTAGTCTTGACGACCTCTGGTCCACAGGCTGCCAGAGTGTCATATTCACTAATTTCAAGTATTTTGGCTGGGCCTGCAGATGTCGGACTGAACGACACTGCAATCTTATATCGCTTTGCCAATCCTTTGAAATGGTATGTGACATTAACCACGTCTGCACACATCACACACTATCAAAATATACACGGGATGAAATTCGAATGGTCGAATCCAAAACTGTCGGTCATCATTGAACACCAAATAAAGGAAGAATCAAATGATATTTTACACTGGTTTACCCCCTACGATTAAGAAAGAGGTTAGTTTTGTATCAGTGAGAAGGGACTTGGATTGGGACCCGATATCCGTTGGATGACGGCAGTATTGCTATTAAATACTGCGTCGGTGTATGTGTAATGCATTGCACAAATGTTATGTTTGTATTTTGGGATGACAGTTTTAAGATTATTCTTTTATTGCCGTTACCTATCATATGATGATGTGTTTGAGAAAAGGAGATGAGAACAAGTGCTCCGAATGTAGCTACGGTGGGATTACTGATGTACTATATTTTCACGATATGTTATCATACTTGTACCACGAAGAGCAATACGTGATGCGTGTAGTGAGTTTGTGTTCACTGTGAGTTAATAGTAGTGGAACGTGATTTGAGAGATGATCGGGCCAGGAGAACGAGGGTTGATAAACGAAAGTCACTGAGTCAGTTGGGAGTTAGATTATAGACTATAGTCCGTTCGGAAATTCGTGCCCACAGAAAGCGTCAATTTTCTCCAAAACTGTTTGTTGTATGGACATGAATTTTTGCATGCAGTCTTAGATTTTCCATGCAGTTATTAATATATTTTTTGCCCTCACAAAACTCATGTCATGTTCGAATTTTCTTCTTTACGTTATATAAAAACTCTTACTGTTGTCTGGGTTAATTTTTAGTAGTTTTACAGGAAAGTTACAAGATCCGTTCAAAAATATTTTTTTTTTTTGGTTTGAATTAGTTACTCGCGACTGTGTACAATAGGTGCGCACTCGTGCGGACATGTAGTCACTACACTAATTCAAACACACAAAAAATATGTTTGAACGGATCTTGTAACTTTCCTGTAAAACTAAGAAAAATTAACCCAGACAACGGTATGAGTTTTTTATATAACGTAAAGAAGAAAATTCGAACATGACATGAGTTTTGTAAGGGCAAAAAATATATTAATAACTGCATGGAAAATCTAAGACTGCATGCAAAAATTCATGTCCATACAACAAACAGTTTTGGAGAAAATTGACGCTTTCTGTGGGCACGAATTTCCGAACGGACTATAGCAAGTTGTTTTCATGGACACGAGGGCGGAAACCGTGTCTGTGTTTTCCTGTAGTTAACTGTTTGAGATGTGAAGACGTGGCGTATGCTGTTTTCTTTAGAAGACCTGGGCGTAGTGGTTATTACATGAGTCGATGTTGTTCCGGGGTGGTGAAATATTGTTGTTATGATTGAATTACGGCACATCAGGCAGACATCGGCGGCACACCAGTGTACCGCGGCACACCAGTGTACCGCGGCACACCGGTTGCAGAGCACTGTCCTATCTCATATTCCATAAGTTTACTTGTTGCTACAATATGTTCCAAATTTCCTCTTCCCGTAACATGCACGAACAAATTGAGACCTCTCCTTTTTGAACAGTGTAATGAGATTCTTTTCACTATGGCCTCTTCAAGGGCGTGCTCTCGAATCTTCTAAGCTGCTCAAATGTGTTCTTAACATTCTCTTTTAAAACCACATTCTGTAGTCCCCAGGGTTCGTTTTGTTTATCTGTTAATTGTTCATGTCCATATAACAGCATCATTTCAATGTAATACAACAGAACCTTTTTCTTACTTTCAGTGACAAAGATTAGTTGCACATAGGATGCTTTTCGTTATATAGAATGATGTTTTTGGCTGTCCACTGTCCGCGATGCACATTTTTTGGTGGTACCTAGTTGGCACTACCGGATCGAGGCGTTGGTGCCGTTCAGATGGCCCTGGGTTCGAGTCCCCAGTAATCCTATCACTTCTGTAGTTTTTCTGTTGTCTAGTTTTCTTACTTCTTTATTTCTTACGAGCGCATGCAACATTTCCCTTTATGTGTATTATTTATTTACTGTTCACAGGCTTCGGGTTTATCTATTTCAATGTGTTTGCCTGGGATATTATATTCTTTATTTCCGAGATGTATCTTTAATGTGATATTAGTTAACTTTGGTATCTCAATTCATGGACGTGTCTAAAAGCATTGAATTTACGATGATACTGCATTCTAGAGAATTCTCAGTGAAAACAAACGTCTTTGACGTGAGAGTTCGTTCATTGTCACTCATTATGGAACATGGAGACATCACTGCTTCTGGTTCCCTTGCAGGTAGGCTACATCAAAGCATTCACATGATCTTCCAGCGGCTGTTTTTGTAGCGACTTGTTGTACACGATGATTTTACCAGCCCAATGCACAATCTCACACTAATCGTCTCTTACGAATAGCCTGATGTAACGATGGTCCTAGTCTTCGTTGTCTCATCAGCAACATGAACTACACTGCGAGAAAATAACAATAGTAACAAGTTATCTATGTTGTTGAAGATTTTTATGCAATCCTGTCCTACATTTTCTATCTTTTCATCACTTTCATTTATTTTCGTTAACTTTTCTTCTCTCACAATGTGACACATCTTCCTCGTTCGCCCTCAGACTTCCACATTAATGACTCTAATAAAGGTAATAGTCAGCTCAAGGTTTCTGACATCTCCAAATAGTTTTTCGTGGAGTGAAATAGGTTGTTGCCATATGATAGTCCGTTCATTGCTGTGTGTTGGGCAGGGGTTCGGCTGTCATAGGACTGGTACCGCAGGAGCAGAGATCTGTTGCACCAATTCTATACTTGTGGTATAGATGGTATGAATGTTGAATGTCTCATTCTGAACCTAGAAGTGGTTTTACTTTGCGCATTTGCCTTTTACTTTAACATCTTTATTACATAACTTTCTAAGAGTCATAAGTTTTCCTTTTTTAAATGTTTTTTTCCCCCTTCAGTGCGTGCCGCGTGGCTTCCACTCCCTCATTTTCCTCATGCACAGTTAGCTTCCGTATGACAGCACTGATTCTCAGTTACAAAACCAGACCACAAGGTCTTTTATATTTGGACATGCGCCATAATATAATCGTGTTAATGTTGATCAGAATCTACGTCATTTCACTCCGAACAAACCCATAGGTGCTCAGGCTCCTTTAGTGAATGACCAAGGTCATGAATGTTAACTGTTCTTGTAGCGCGCTGGTTCTATACACGCCGGATGCATTCTCTCATACGTCCATCCCTGGTAGCCTTAAGTTTGATGCCAAAGTTCAGCAATCTTAGCCTTGTTGATTCATCTATTACAGTGTTGTTCTCTAAATTAGTCACACCGAGAAGAGAGCTACAGACAGAAATAAAAATGACCTTTGAAAGACCATGAGCTGATGACACGTGACAGGAGTTGGCATGTGTTTGTTGAAGGCCTATGCTGCCTGGGGTGCTAAAGGGCATTGACTGATTGCAACAGATCTCCAGCTTGTTTTTATTTTTAACTCTTTTGTTATTAGGTACCTTCTGATGGGTTGTTTCCTCTGTCACTCAGTGTTATCTTTCCATGTACACAATGAGGTCCTCTTGCTCTCTTTTTCTAGTATATTCTACTGGTCTGCCCAAGTGAGATGATGGCACGTGACAGGAGGACTTGGCATGTGTTTGTTGAAGGCCTATGTGTTATCAGGGCCAGATAGGACAGCACAGAATAGTAAAACTGTCCCCTACCATGCAGACGTAGGAGGTGACTAAGGACGGTTGGGAATGGGCCGACTACTCCATTCTGCAGAAACTCTACTGGTGACAGTTCTCGATTTCTTCTTTCTTTTTCTGCGTTCGTCCTAAAAAGGACGTTTGTTACGTTGTGTCGCCGTTTACAGCAAAGCTGCGATATCTGCACCTTTCGGCCCGACACATCCGTTTTCTGCATGACATTTTTGGGACCGGGTTAGCCTTCCCTCTACGATCCCTACTCTCTCATCCAGACTGCAGTGATGCAGCCTATTTCCAGGACCACCACTTGGAGGTGGAGTAGGGTCTTGGTCAGCTCTGGTTCGCTGACCCTGACGCAAGCAGTCAAGCTATGGGTCGCTTACTGCATTCCTCACTTTTGATGCGTCTTCGGTCCCAGTTCTCGATTTGAGGAGGGAGGAGGGACAATGAATCTGTAGATTTTTAAGAGTCAGTGCTTGCTAAAAGTTTGAGAAGCATCATTTTCTTTTGTAGACTATAATAACATGATACTCAAGACATGAAAAGATTTATGAATGCGATCCATAACAACAATTTAATCAACCAAAACAAGAAAGGAAAATTATACAAATGTGCTGATGCTACTGACCACATCAAGAACATGAGTCAAAATATGAAATACTGATAATGTATAATTAACTGTTCATAATTAAAGTGGAATATTTATAAAAAAAGACAGATAGTACATTGAAGACACTGCAGATGATTTCAGATGCCTGCATATCATTCATTAAAAATGGATGGTACATTAAAAACTGATGGTATATTTAAAAACAGCCAATTCATTACATGTGAATGATACGTTAAACAACAGATGAAAATATTGAAAACAGATGATGCACTGATAACATATATCAATGTACATATTAAATAGGTTATACATAATGACAAAATGATGATATATGAACAAGCAGACAGCAATTTCTTTTTTGAACAAGCAGATTGTAGATAAAACATAGAAATGTACACACAACACGTATATATTTCACATTAAAATGCAAAAAAAAACAAAAAACAAACATGAAGGATTAATAAACATCCTACATTCAGTTGGATCTGCGGTAGCACAGTAGTTAGTGCACTGGCTTCCTAGCTCGGTGGTCCATGGTTCGATCCCCAGTTGAGGTGGGATTTTTTAGACTGCAAACAGCTCCAGGGTCAACCCAGCCTCATGAATTGTGTACCAGAGCAACTCTGGAAAAGTTAAGGTGGCTGGTGTGATGATGACCACATCAGCCATAGTGTGCCGATGGTCAAGAAAATATGGGCCTAACACCATATTCCCAATATGCCTCTATGGGCGTGCAACGGAATCCTTAAAAAGACTTGTGAATATCAGTTGGACTTATTTGTGCCCGAACTTTGCATTTCACGTTTCTTTAGTGCATTCCAAACTAGTTACTGAAAGTGATGGTGGATGACCCTTCACATTAAGAGGTTACAGTTCACTGGAAAGGGGATTGGGGGGGGGGGGGGGGGGGTGTTGTGAACTTCATATTATAAGTGTTGTCATTCATTTGAACTAAAGATATTTTTTTAGTATATATGAAACAGGTCTAATGCAGGGGCATATTCTAAGCTTCAAATTACGTCCAACTTTGAATTATCGTGCTTTGACTTAAGTGCACTCCACTGAATTAAATAAGACAGATAAAATAAAAAGACAACTTTATAACACACGTCTTTCATGCCAGGCCACTGGGACAAAAAAACATATGGATACTCAACACCCATATATAAAGCAGAAGTCAAGGTCGCCTATATTTGGACGTATACCTTAATATAACCAATATACCTTATGCCTAGAGCATGCAGGACACAACCGGTGCTATTAAGACAAGACACTGCCACATTACAGGCTCGTGGATCATGATGGTTACAGCACTTCGGTTATGGTAATATGCCGATTCTCAAATGTTCACAAGCGACCTCATACCTTGACTTATTATTCTGTTTGTGGTGATTTTTGTTTTCCTACTTGTGAGTTAGTTCAATTGTTAAGGACCGCGCCTTTATCCAATAATAACATTAAGTATGCTTTGAATGTTCAATTTCAAATGTGAGAAGGGTAAAACTGTAATCGGCAAAAACCCCAACGGGTGAATAAAAAGTTCAAAGTTTTCAATTTCTCTTCTCTCATCATGAAGTTAATAAGGCAGTTGTCTTTTAATTATGATTCTCTGCATCTAGAGAGGATACCTCATGACTGTGGGTGAATATTCTTCTACTACTGAAGTAGTGTTGCAATTCTTGGCATTATACCAGATTCACCGAGGTTAGTTATGGTCCCATTATCCAAAAATACATTACATAAAAGAGAATCCATCTTGAATTGTTGTGTAACTTCGCAGGGCGGATCAGCAGAAAAAGCTTTCCTTAATTTTGATCAGGCAATCTAGCCTTCCTGTAGTAAAGATTTAGTATGTACCTTCTTTTCCTTCACGATTGACATTCCTTCTTGATGTAGAACCTTTCTAATATTTTGAATAGACACCAGTCCGTATTCTACCATTAAATCTACTGCATTTGTCATCAGCTGTTACTGCCTCAACCACCAGCTGCTATCGTATCTCTAATTGACATCAAAATATATATCACATGATATCTTTTTTGTCTATGTGACCACTTCCTTTATCCATGCAACAAACTATCAAGAGTGGTATGGAGATTATACTGCTCCTCTCCATCTTAACCCCTTACTAAATGTTGCTATGCATTTATTTCTTTCCCTGTGCATCCTGTCATACATGTAATCAGGATTTTATTGAGACAAAAATTCAGAAGTTTTTTTACAATGTAATGTGGCCGTATGACCTATCACCATAGCATTTATTCGTGCTAGTAACCAGTTATAATAAAACATAAGAAATTACTATTAACTACTATAGAGAATAAACAGAGCAGTTACAACATTTCGTAGTTAACCAAAATACCAGTTACATTGAGTATACGATGACATAAAAACGAAACTAAATCTATGTCACACTGGGCTGCCCAATGCTATCTTTGGCGGGAGTAGCCTGGAAAGAGTGACGCAAATAGGAATAGCCTTACTCCCTGTACAGATCACTTGATAGAATAACCAATAAATAAATTAATAAAATATTCACGTATCCAATGAAAGGGTAGTAAGTTCACGCACTACCCGAAGACGCCAAGATATATTATTTTGGTAGTCAGTTGTAAAAATGAGCCCTTCCATATAGGATGTGAATTAACTTTGTGTGGGTAGTAACCTGGCGCTCCCCCAGTCTGTCACAAAAGTCCTAGGCTCCTACGTTGTGATATACAACAGAACTCATCAGTGTATTTCATTATTATTCAAGAAATTTGCAGACGCAAGAAGAAACTATTTTTCTCTTTATGAGAAAATCTGTATGAAACAGATTTTTAACTTGTGGTTATACAAGTAATTACAAGCAGAACAAACTTTATTTCTATTTCAGCTAGAAGTCAGAGAATACTGTGTTATGCAAAGAAGCAAATGAAACCAGAAATTGTAGAACTAATACTAGTAGAGGCTCCTCAACAAAAGACGCCATATACTAAAGAAACTTCTTATAAGAAAATTGAGGAAAACACAAATACTGATGAATGTTTTAAATCCATGTTGGATTGAAATGAGGAAAGGACAGTTTATTATGCATGCAGCATATTCACCATTGAAACCTTTGGAACCGATTGACCTCCGATTGTACAATTTGTCGTTGATGTTCAAAAGTTCAACTGTTTAATAAACTTTGAGAATTACCTACATCCTTACTGAAGATCATTTACTGTTGGACAAACTTACATTGTTGTGGATGTACCGAACATTATATTGCATTACCTATCATCACCACTATCTCTCACAAATATCACTAACTCAAGAGGAACGAACCAACCTGGGTACAAATTAACATAAGCCAAGGAAACACTATCTCTGGCGGATTTTAAGCCAGTAAATCACTTACTTGGATAACACAATAAACTATCACTACTACTGGTGCATCTAAAACCCAAATCAAATAATCTCTTTAATGACTGCCACAGTAAATAGTAGAACCACTGCAAAGGAGGAACTGTTTAGAGCTTTATGAACAGAATACACATACTGTAAGATGGCACTTCTGAGACAATAAATATTGTAAGGTTAGACTTCTGAGACTACAAATACTGTAAGGTGAGATGTTTGAGAATCCAAAACTGTAAGGTTAGACTTCTGAGACTACAAATACTGTAAGGTGAGATGTTTGAGAATCCAAAACTGTAAGGTTAGATTTTTGAGAGTACAAATACTACGTGATGAGACTTTTGAGAATCCAAATACTGTGAGATGAGACTTTTGAGAATACAAATACTGTGAGATGAGACTTTTGAGAATACAAATACTGTGAGACGAGACTTCTGAGAATCCAAATACTGTGAGATGAGACTTTTGAGAATAGGAAACAAACACTGTAATGAGGAACTTAAGAAAGAATGAAAAGATCTGTCAAGAGATTTTTGAAAACGTCATGAATATAACACAAAACCTGTAGAGTGAGGTTTTTGATAACTATCACAGGATCCTAGCTTTGTTAAAGAAAAGGCTTCTGAGAACTTTATGAATAAAACAGAAACCATACAGAAATGGATTTTTGAGGGTAACATTGTAGACGTGAGCTTTTGAGACTTACAGAGAGAGTATAAGGAAGACCTTTAGATAAGAATTCATTTAATCTGTCTTAAGTCTAAAATCTCAAATTCATGATGGTCATGGGACAAGCATAACTTTAAGGTGAAATGCCTTCAAGTTGCCTGACCAGTGCTTCATTGATCGACTAGCCACACCAGAGTGACCAAACATTATGATTCCGCCATGTGGTGAAACAGACAAGTGCCAGTGAAACAAGTGTTGAGAAGAAGACGCTGGTGATGGATAGGACACACATTGAGGAAACCTGTTGATTGCATTACAAGGCAGTCCTTGTTCTGGAATCCACAGGGAAAGAGAGGCAGGAGTAGACCAAAAAAACACATGGAGAAGAGAACTGGAAACAGAGGTGAAAATGATGAGGAAAACATGGAAAGAACTTGAGCGGATGGCATGGGACAGGAGGACTTGGCATGTGTTTGTTGAAGGCCTAAGCTCCTTGTGGAGCTAAAGGGTACTGAATGTGGTGAAACAATATTGAGAACCCAGCAGTATACACTAAGCTTGGAGGAATCATCTGAGCCCCAGACTTAACTCTGGCTTTAACCTGGTTGGCTGTGTGCAGGAGGATCTCACAATGAAATTGACAGGCTGGGGGCGTGGCTCTGTGCAGGACGTGATGATTCCTTGGGAATCAGAGCACAGATTTTAGCCCTGCATATTTGGAGAGCTCCAACACATGGTGGGGAATGCACAGTATGCTGCCTCCCTTACCCTATCTAGATTGAAATCAGATGTGAGGATCCTTTAAATGCATGCCATGCCAGGATAGAATACCCAGGAAAAAAACTGAAGCTCATGACTCGAACTCAAAATGTTTTGGAATGGCAGAAAAGCCACAGGCAAAGCCTAGAACTACAAAGTAGGTAATGCCTAAGATTCTGCAATTGGGACTGGCTGCGAAAGAGCACTTTTGACTTTTCCAATCCCCTAGATGATGTGAGATTTTTTTAGGCTGCAAACGGCTCCTGGGTCGACCCAGCCCCAATTGGAAGGTTAAGGTGGCCGGCGTGATGCTGACCACATCACCCCTAGTGTGCCGATGGTCAAGAAAATATGGGCCTAACACCATATTCCCAATATGCCTCAATGGGCGTGTAACGGGATCCTTTACCTTTTTAGGTTACGAGTTTTCACTCTTTTTTCCTTGTGCCAGGTAGTGAAAGGTACATGTCTTTTTCAATTGCATTGTATCTCCATACAGGGTGGTGGTGATGGAGGGGTTTGGTAGTAGCAATTGCTTCCGCAGGTCGGCTAGAGCCAGGCATTCCAGGAGGTGGTGTTCGACTGTTCCTTCTGTCTGTTATAGCGGTTGAGGTATGGTCTGAGGTCACTCTGTGCAAATGTCTTGTTCTCAACCTGAAGATTGTTCTCTGGTCTCTACAGCTTAAGTTGTTGAAACTATCTCTGGGGTTTGGCTGAGACATTTCTGCATATATTGCTCTTGCAGTTGAGCCGATGGCCCAGCGGTACATTCACTGCTGTTTGCGGTTGTTGAGTATCATGTATGTTGTGTTTTGGAACAGCAGAAAAGCCATAGGCAACACTTAGAACTACAACGTAGGTAATGCCTATGATTCTTCAATTGGCACTGGCTGAGAAAGAGCAACAAGCTCAGCAGCTCTAGTTAAACAACAAACAACAACACAGCAGACCTAGTTAAGCAACAACACAGCAGCACCGCAGCTAAAATGGTACATAAACAGACACATTTTTATTACTTATATTCCTAAATGAGAGATTATCCTCCCACATCATGATCAATTTGATTGCATTTCTTTTTCTGTATTGTGATGTATTTCCCAATGCTCTGGTAAATATAGGGAAAATGAAATCATGTCCAACACAAGATAAGTATAATATGTGTGCTTGAAATGGTACATAGAAGATTAAAATGGTATGACAAGATCATCAACGTGGAACAGATGACAATAGCCTGACAAGTGCCAGTGGAGTAAGAGATGAGAAGAAGATGCTAGCATACATGCCACACCTCGGAGATGAAAAACCTGTACAAAAAATCCAAAATCTTATACAAAGACCCGCAAAAATACTGAAAAAAAAACATATCAAAAGAGTTAATTCATGTAAAAATATATTCAATTACAGTGGGCTGCATTATAAACGAGGCACGGGGACTTTGCCTTTTAAAGCAGGTCTTCACTTATTTTAAAACCCAAACAATAAATGTCTGAATTTATTTTACACTGTAAAAATGATGTGATCGTGTCATCATTTAGTCTATTTCTGTGCTTAATTATGACTAACAGACTGGGAAATCCTGTGTTCAATAGGATCTTATAAAAGAACTCTGAGACACAGTAATAAGGGGAATGGGTTAGAAAACCTGTACAGAAATTATGTACAGGGTGTACACATCTGAAAACGCAAACACCTTGTACAGATTATGAGTAAACCATAGCATGTGGCATGTATGCTGCTAGTGATGGACAGGACTTACACACACTGAGAAAACCTGCTGATAGCAATATAAGGCAGTCTTTGTTGTGGAATTGCCAGAGTAAGAAAAGTGGAGTGACCAAAAACACGTTGAGAAGGGAAGTGGAGACAAGAAATGACAGGAATAAAAAGACATGGAAAGACCTTGAATGGATGGCACAAGACAGGAAGGCTTGGCATGAATTTGTAAGAGGCCTAAGCTCCACAGGAAGCTAATGGTAAAGATGAAAATTAGGCTGTTTTTACTTGTTGGCTGTTTAGTCTGATTACCTGCATAGAAAGTTTCAAGGTCAGAGCTATGTTTGCACTCCAGAATCCCCATTGTACAATAATCCTTATCATTTCCCTTTCTGCTCCCTACAAAGCATGGAGCCACCACTGCTGCTGGTCCCCTATAAGAAGACAGCACCAAAGCATTTATGTGCTTTGTAGCAATTTCTTTTACATGATGAGATTGCCAGCCATGCGCAAACTCATATTAGTTGTCTCTTATGACAAGACTGAGGCAGTAGTGGTTCTGTTTGTTTTATCTGTCTCCTCAGGGACCCCCTCGGGAACTATCTGGTATTGTACAATAATGATGACATCACGAGAAGTTACGGACTTTCATTAATGGATGGCACACAGCTTAGAAGGATTGACATGGTACAACACAACCACAAATGTGGAACTGATGACAAGAACCAGACAAAAGCCAGTAGAAAAAGAAGTGAGTAGAAGACGCTAGCAATGGATAGAACCTACAGTGAGGGAATCTGGTGATAGTATTATAACACAATGGATAGAACCTACAGTGAGGGAATCTGGTGATAGTATTATAACACAGTGGATAGAACCTACAGTGAGGGAATCTGGTGATAGTATTATAACACAATGGATAGAACCTACAGTGAGGGAATCTGGTGATAGTATTATAACACAATGGATAGAACCTACAGTGAGGGAATCTGGTGATAGTATTATAACACAGTGGATAGAACCTACAGTGAGGGAATCTGGTGATAGTATTATAACACAGTGGATAGAACCTACAGTGAGGGAATCTGGTGATAGTATTATAACACAGTGGATAGAACCTACAGTGAGGGAATCTGGTGATAGTATTATAACACAGTGGATAGAACCTACAGTGAGGGAATCTGGTGATAGTATTATAACACATAAGTGGATAGAACCTACAGTGAGGGAATCTGGTGATAGTATTATAACACAATGGATAGAACCTACAGTGAGGGAATCTGGTGATAGTATTATAACACAGTGGATAGAACCTACAGTGAGGGAATCTGGTGATAGTATTATAACACAGTGGATAGAACCTACAGTGAGGGAATCTGGTGATAGTATTATAACACAAGTGGATAGAACCTACAGTGAGGGAATCTGGTGATAGTATTATAACACAATGGATAGAACCTACAGTGAGGGAATCTGGTGATAGTATTATAACACAATGGATAGAACCTACAGTGAGGGAATCTGGTGATAGTATTATAACACAATGGATAGAACCTACAGTGAGGGAATCTGGTGATAGTATTATAACACAGTGGATAGAACCTACAGTGAGGGAATCTGGTGATAGTATTATAACACAGTGGATAGAACCTACAGTGAGGGAATCTGGTGATAGTATTATAACACAGTGGATAGAACCTACAGTGAGGGAATCTGGTGATAGTATTATAACACAATGGATAGAACCTACAGTGAGGGAATCTGGTGATAGTATTATAACACAATGGATAGAACCTACAGTGAGGGAATCTGGTGATAGTATTATAACACAATGGATAGAACCTACAGTGAGGGAATCTGGTGATAGTATTATAACACAATGGATAGAACCTACAGTGAGGGAATCTGGTGATAGTATTATAACACATGGATAGAACCTACAGTGAGGGAATCTGGTGATAGTATTATAACACAGTGGATAGAACCTACAGTGAGGGAATCTGGTGATAGTATTATAACACAGTGGATAGAACCTACAGTGAGGGAATCTGGTGATAGTATTATAACACAGTGGATAGAACCTACAGTGAGGGAATCTGGTGATAGTATTATAACACAATGGATAGAACCTACAGTGAGGGAATCTGGTGATAGTATTATAACACAGTGGATAGAACCTACAGTGAGGGAATCTGGTGATAGTATTATAACACAGTGGATAGAACCTACAGTGAGGGAATCTGGTGATAGTATTATAACACAATGGATAGAACCTACAGTGAGGGAATCTGGTGATAGTATTATAACACAGTGGATAGAACCTACAGTGAGGGAATCTGGTGATAGTATTATAACACAGTGGATAGAACCTACAGTGAGGGAATCTGGTGATAGTATTATAACACAATGGATAGAACCTACAGTGAGGGAATCTGGTGATAGTATTATAACACAGTGGATAGAACCTACAGTGAGGGAATCTGGTGATAGTATTATAACACAGTGGATAGAACCTACAGTGAGGGAATCTGGTGATAGTATTATAACACAATGGATAGAACCTACAGTGAGGGAATCTGGTGATAGTATTATAACACAGTGGATAGAACCTACAGTGAGGGAATCTGGTGATAGTATTATAACACAGTGGATAGAACCTACAGTGAGGGAATCTGATGATAGTATTATAACACAAAGGATAGAACCTACAGTGAGGGAATCTGGTGATAGTATTATAACACAGTGGATAGAACCTACAGTGAGGGAATCTGGTGATAGTATTATAACACAGTGGATAGAACCTACAGTGAGGGAATCTGGTGATAGTATTATAACACAGTGGATAGAACCTACAGTGAGGGAATCTGGTGATAGTATTATAACACAATGGATAGAACCTACAGTGAGGGAATCTGGTGATAGTATTATAACACAGTGGATAGAACCTACAGTGAGGGAATCTGGTGATAGTATTATAACACAATGGATAGAACCTACAGTGAGGGAATCTGGTGATAGTATTATAACACAATGGATAGAACCTACAGTGAGGGAATCTGGTGATAGTATTATAACACAATGGATAGAACCTACAGTGAGGGAATCTGGTGATAGTATTATAACACAATGGATAGAACCTACAGTGAGGGAATCTGGTGATAGTATTATAACACAGTGGATAGAACCTACAGTGAGGGAATCTGGTGATAGTATTATAACACAATGGATAGAACCTACAGTGAGGGAATCTGGTGATAGTATTATAACACAATGGATAGAACCTACAGTGAGGGAATCTGGTGATAGTATTATAACACAATGGATAGAACCTACAGTGAGGGAATCTGGTGATAGTATTATAACACAATGGATAGAACCTACAGTGAGGGAATCTGGTGATAGTATTATAACACAGTGGATAGAACCTACAGTGAGGGAATCTGGTGATAGTATTATAACACAGTGGATAGAACCTACAGTGAGGGAATCTGGTGATAGTATTATAACACAATGGATAGAACCTACAGTGAGGGAATCTGGTGATAGTATTATAACACAATGGATAGAACCTACAGTGAGGGAATCTGGTGATAGTATTATAACACAATGGATAGAACCTACAGTGAGGGAATCTGGTGATAGTATTATAACACAGTGGATAGAACCTACAGTGAGCATACATGCCACACTTAAAGGTTTACCCATAATCTGTACGGGGTGTTTGCGTTTTCAGATGTGTACGGGCCGTACACGGGTCTGTACGGGTTTTTTCGCCTAATTATTAAATATACATATAAATCTTGTGCCACTACACAATTTGCGTCATGAGATTCGGCGAGATTTTAAGCCAAGTGGATAAAAAAAAAATAACCAATGAAAATCAAGCTGCCTATTTTTCAATTGCCGCGGGATGTGCGTGGCGTGTTCATTCACAATTTTTCGCTAAAGCTAGCGCGAGGTTACTGATTATTTGAACGATTACGCAGCACTGAAATCTTTTTTGAGTCGAGCCTATTGTTTAGGATTAATTTCCAGTTTAGTATTGGTAAGTAATTCATTTTTAAAAAAAATATTACAATAACATTGTTTAGATGAAGTTAGATTTAACTGTCAGATAACTTAGGCCTATGCTTTCTTTTCCCCTAAGGTTTAGCATAATTGATTATTTACGGCTGGTAAAAAAAAAAAAGGCTGATACCACTACATATTATTTGATTTCACTAAAACTTGTAGAAAGTGCGTAAGAAATGTAAATTTGAAAAATAATACAATAGCCTACAAATTATGGGTAGCCTAATAACGTAATGACGGTCGCCGAATGCTCCGCATGTATTTTCGTACCATTTAGAGTTATAATTAGGGTTACAGCTAGGGTTAACCCTAAATCTAAATGGTACGAAAATACACGCGGAGCATTCGGCGAACGTCATTCCGATATTACCAAATTATGAAACTGAAAAGAAAAAAAAACCACAATAGCGTGGAAAATTTACATCTTAACTCGATCAGAGAAAAGTTTATTTGGAGTTAGCCTACTTCTCTTCTTAGTTTTAATTTCGTTTCTTTAAAAAACAATGTTATTTTGCCTTTGGTGGTCATCATTACGGTCATTCAATGATTTATAATTATTAAATAATTAATTAGCCTACTATCAATGTTTGATTGACACTAAAATTTGTATGGGAAGGTCTATTTAAAACTACCAGTTGGGCTTTAACGGCTATTCCAAATGTTTGAAGTTAGGTAGAAAATATACAGGCTAATATTACGCCAGCGCTAGTTTATATTTTCATTACCAGCTTTAGCAAAAAATTTATTAGATTTTAAATTTAAGATTCCTAACCCATAATGCTTATTACTGGTCTCTTTAGGCCTGTACTTTTATAAGGCACTATAGAAAAAAGACAGCAACTGTTCTTCATTTCAACCATAAATTGTATTAATTTTTTTCCAAGATTCTATTTCATTATATAATATTAAAATTACAAATAATTATATTTTTCAAATTGATTATTAATATTTGTATTTACTTTTTCACATTAATATTTTTTTTTTCTGTCTAGCAGGAAATATTGCATCCATCTAACAGCATGGCTGAGCCTAACTTTAAAAAAAGGAGGTTAGAAGAAGATCAACGTCGTGGGAAGTTTCAATCTGACTGGACAACTACATTCCCTGGGATTATTGAGACATCCAAATTAGGCTCTTCACATGCATACTGTAGAATATGCAATAGAGATATTAAAGTGATGGCATCTGGCTTACACGATGTGAGGGAGCATTTCAAAACAAAACTGCATGAAAGGAACTATCAGCTGAAGAACGGAAGTTCTATCAAGGCCTTCTTTACTCAGCCTCAACAAGAAGATGATAAAATAACGAGGGCTGAAGTTTTATTTGCAAATTTTATTGCTCAACACAACATAGCTGCTTCTATAGCTGACCATTTTTCAGACTTATCAGCTGAGATGTTTCCGGACAGTGCTATTGCCAAACGTTTCAAATGCAAGCGAACCAAAACAACAGCCATTATTAAAAACTGCTTGGCTCCATCTGCAACGGAGCCAGTCATCAAATTATGCAGGAAGACACCTTTCTCCTTGATGATCGATGAGTCAAATGATAGAAAAACTGACAAGCGTTTAGCTATAATGGTGAGGGTATTTGAAGATGGCATAGGACCTAGAACCAGGTTGCTGGGCATGCCGGTCGGTACTGGTGGAACCAGTGAAGCTATTTTCAGTGATATTGATGCTGTGTTCAGCGACTTACAAATCCCATGGATTAACTGTATAGGTTTTGCAAGTGACAACTGCAATGTAATGGTTGGCAAATCAAACTCTGTACTAACGCGAATCAAGAGCAAGAACCCTGATGTGTTTAGTATAGGGTGTATTTGCCACCTTGCAAATCTTTGTGCCAAGGAGGGTATAAAGCAGCTGACTATTCCTGTTGATGACCTTTTGATAGATATCTTCTATCATTTTGAGCTATGCTCAAAACGGAAAAAATCATACAGAGAGTTTCAACTGTTTACAGGAGTGGATGCACTAGACATACTAAAGCACTGCCAGACTCGCTGGCTTTCTTTGCAGAAAGTAGTGGACAGAATTTTAAATCAATATTCTGCTCTATCTTCATACTTCGAGAGCCACGACGATATGGAAAAACCATGCCGTGTCAAAAACATTCATCAGTTACTAAAATCACCACTGACCCAGATGACTCTACGTTTTCTCCAATTTGTGCTACCTCTGTTGACTGAATTTAACAAATTGTTTCAGACAGATGAGTCCCAAATAGGTGGTATGATGGATGAAATGGATCGTCTGCTACGAAAATTTATTGTCAAATTTGTAGAGATGAAATATGTAAAAGAGGTGAAAGATATAAGATTGTTAAAGTATGCTGAACGTGATCTACAGCATGATGACCATACACTTGCTGTTGGTCTGTCCAACAGGACATTACTGGAAGAGTTAGATATAAGTTCTCAAGTGAGAAATTCATTTTTCAGAGATGTGAGGAACTTTTATGTTGCTGTTGTGAAAAAGATATTGGATAAATTTCCATTTGAGAATGAAGTCCTTAAGGATATCAAAATTCTTGATCCAGCCTTTAAAGACACAGTTCAATATACAGCAATCTGTAAGCTGGCCAACACTTTTGCACAACATTTAGACCAAGAGGTGTTAAAGGATGAATTTGAAGATTATTGTTTGCTGCCTGATGAATGTATTTCAAGATTTGACGCTGGACAAAAAAGAAGCTTTTCTAGGTACTGGCTTGACATAATCAACCTGAAAACTAGCACTGGTCGTACACGATTTCCCAGTCTGGCAGTCATTGTGAAACGCTTATTGACATTGCCTCACAGCAATGCTGACTGTGAGAGGTCTTTCTCTATGATGAAAAAGATTCACACGGACTGCAGAAATAGACTAAATGATGATACAGTCACAGCATTTCTACAATGCAAAATAAATTCTAACTCTTGTTGTTTAGGTTTTAAAGCAAGTGAAGACATTCTTAAAAAGGCAAAGGCCGCATGTCACTATGATGGTGCAGAACCATCTAATTGAATATACTTTTACATGAATAAACTCTTTTGTTACGTTTTTCAGTCTTTGTACAGGTTTTGCGGGTCTTTGTACAGGTTTTGCGGGTCTTTGTACAGGTTTTTTTAATTTTTTGTACAGGTTTTTCATCTCTGCGGTGTGGCATGTATGAGTGAGGGAATCTGGTGATAGTATTATTATTATTTTTTTTTTTTTTTTTTTTTTCCGTACGCCCGCTAATACTCGAGGCGAAATCTCAGGTTATTATTTATGTCTAACCTGACATTGATTTTACGTGAGTATCCCTTTATTTCTTGTACAGAGACAGGTGTCCCTCGCCATTCAGGCAAATACTCTCCGATTTCGGAGGTACCCATTGCAGCTGGGTCGGCTCAGGAGCCGCCAGTCCCTGGTCGACGACACTCCTTCAAATGTCCTCGCCAGGTCTCGAGTTAATCCAGTCCAAATCCCGGTCGACGAAAAATCCTCAAATGCCGTCGCCCGGGTTTGATCCTGTATCACCCGGTCGCCAGAGCGGTGTTGTAACCACTACGCTAGCGCGGCTCCCTGATAGTATTATAACACAGTGGATAGAACCTACAGTGAGGGAATCTGGTGATAGTATTATAACACAATGGATAGAACCTACAGTGAGGGAATCTGGTGATAGTATTATAACACAGTGGATAGAACCTACAGTGAGGGAATCTGGTGATAGTATTATAACACAATGGATAGAACCTACAGTGAGGGAATCTGGTGATAGTATTATAACACAATGGATAGAACCTACAGTGAGGGAATCTGGTGATAGTATTATAACACAATGGATAGAACCTACAGTGAGGGAATCTGGTGATAGTATTATAACACAATGGATAGAACCTACAGTGAGGGAATCTGGTGATAGTATTATAACACAATGGATAGAACCTACAGTGAGGGAATCTGGTGATAGTATTATAACACAATGGATAGAACCTACAGTGAGGGAATCTGGTGATAGTATTATAACACACAGTGGATAGAACCTACAGTGAGGGAATCTGGTGATAGTATTATAACACAGTGGATAGAACCTACAGTGAGGGAATCTGGTGATAGTATTATAACACAGTGGATAGAACCTACAGTGAGGGAATCTGGTGATAGTATTATAACACAATGGATAGAACCTACAGTGAGGGAATCTGGTGATAGTATTATAACACAGTGGATAGAACCTACAGTGAGGGAATCTGGTGATAGTATTATAACACAATGGATAGAACCTACAGTGAGGGAATCTGGTGATAGTATTATAACACAGTGGATAGAACCTACAGTGAGGGAATCTGGTGATAGTATTATAACACAATGGATAGAACCTACAGTGAGGGAATCTGATGATAGTATTATAACACAATGGATAGAACCTACAGTGAGGGAATCTGGTGATAGTATTATAACACAGTGGATAGAACCTACAGTGAGGGAATCTGATGATAGTATTATAACACAATGGATAGAACCTACAGTGAGGGAATCTGATGATAGTATTATAACACAATGGATAGAACCTACAGTGAGGGAATCTGGTGATAGTATTATAACACAGTGGATAGAACCTACAGTGAGGGAATCTGGTGATAGTATTATAACACAGTGGATAGAACCTACAGTGAGGGAATCTGGTGATAGTATTATAACACAGTGGATAGAACCTACAGTGAGGGAGTCTGGTGATAGTATTATAACACAGTGGATAGAACCTACAGTGAGGGAATCTGGTGATAGTATTATAACACAAAGGATAGAACCTACAGTGAGGGAATCTGGTGATAGTATTATAACACAATGGATAGAACCTACAGTGAGGGAATCTGGTGATAGTATTATAACACAGTGGATAGAACCTACAGTGAGGGAATCTGGTGATAGTATTATAACACAATGGATAGAACCTACAGTGAGGGAATCTGGTGATAGTATTATAACACAAAGGATAGAACCTACAGTGAGGGAATCTGGTGATAGTATTATAACACAATGGATAGAACCTACAGTGAGGGAATCTGGTGATAGTATTATAACACAAAGGATAAAACCTACAGTGAGGGAATCTGGTGATAGTATTATAACACAATGGATAGAACCTACAGTGAGGGAATCTGGTGATAGTATTATAACACAAAGGATAGAACCTACAGTGAGGGAATCTGGTGATAGTATTATAACACAATGGATAGAACCTACAGTGAGGGAGTCTGGTGATAGTATTATAACACAATGGATAGAACCTACAGTGAGGGAATCTGGTGATAGTATTATAACACAATGGATAGAACCTACAGTGAGGGAATCTGGTGATAGTATTATAACACAATGGATAGAACCTACAGTGAGGGAATCTGGTGATAGTATTATAATACAATTTATAGAACCTACAGTGAGGGAATCTGATGATAGTATTATAATACAATTTATAGAACCTACAGTGAGGGAATCTGGTGATAGTATTATAACACAGTCCTTGTTTTGGAATCCTTTATGTATGAAAGGTAGAGGTAGACGAAATAAACACAGGCAGAAGAGAACTGAAGAGGGGTGAGGGAGACATAAAAGGACCTTGAGCTGATGGCATGGAACAGGAGGACTCAGCATGCATCTATTGAAGGCCAATGCTCCTTGGGGAGCTAAAGGGTCATGATGATAACAATGGAATCACAAATGGCTATTACTAATAGAGAAAATGACTGACAATGACAGCAGTGGTGATTGCCAGATTAAATTTCACAGGCTTGCAATTGCTGAGACCTGTCCTCCATGAATTAAATTAAGCCTCAGATTACAGCAACCTTCAATTACACCTAGCATCAGTGAATGAGACCATAAATTACATTTATATTTCATTAGTGATGCCTTCAATTACAGGTTTCTTCACTCACATGTTTGTCAATGAAGCATTCAGTTGCAGATTGTATCATTAACATTTATATTCCATTACCACTGTATTAGATTACGGAATTCTTTTATCACAGATGTTCAGGAACGAACCAGTGAAAACGCATAACCCTGGAGATCATAAAAGTGAGAAAAAAAATCACAGATGTTTTCAATGAAGCATTCATATGCGGACTGTATCAGTTACATCTATTTTACATTACTCATACCTTCAATTACATAATTCTTCAATCACAGATCTTTAAAAAAAATATTCTATCGCAGATTGTATGACAACATGATCAATGTGTAATGGATGGAAAGAACCAGATAAAGCAAATACCAGTGGAACAAAATGCGAGGAAAAAGCACTGGCTTAGATATGACATACACTGGAGACTCCAGATTAAACATGATAAGACAGCCCTTGTTTTGGAATTCGTAGGGCAGGATCAATAAAGGGACACACATAAACAAAACATGAAGAAAAAATGTTGACACAAACATAAAAGGGATAAACAAGAACTTGAAACAGATGGCACAGGACATGAAACCTATGCTTCACTGGGAGCTAACAAATAATAAATGAAATCAAATGTAGATGTCTTCAGCAGCAGCTGCGTCTGCAACAGTTGGCATCTGCTATAAAATCATGTGGAAAGATGCATTATAAGCAATGCATATAAAGGAAAATATTTTATTACAGACTGTCCTTGACTTACGATGGGGTTTCGTTCCGACAACTCAGTCATAAGTTGAAACGGTTATATACTATGTGAACAGTAAGGATATGTTAACAAGTAACATGTCTGATTGCTAATATATATATATGTTTGTTTTGTTATATATTTAAAAAAAATTTACTCTTTATTTATAGTGAAGTATTGTAATGTACAAATTATAACATAAAATTACTGTCCTTTACTGTAATAAGTAATGAAACATAAGTGTACAGTACTTATGGGCTGACCGTCATAAGCTGCACATGTCATAAGTCGAAGATAATCTGTATATACAAAAAGTCAAGTCAATTAAGGAATATGTTGTGCATATAAGGTTTATGTAAAACATGGCTACAACACCATGAGCATTTATAACATACATAATTAAGAATGTAGAAACCACTGCATCAACTGCAAATGTTAAGGCTTGAGATGAAGAAATGAAAAAAAAAATTAAAAGAATAAAGATCACACAAAAAATTAAAGTGAAGAAACTTGTAAGATCAGAATAACTAAGAACATACACGAGGCTGGTAACCTCACTGTGTAAAACATATTACTACAGAAACCACAGCTGCAACAGAACATGAATACTTTGATGCAGGCTTCTTGCAAGGGACCAGCTAAAGTGGTTGTAGCATGCTTCATAAGGAATAAATAACACACATAAAGGGCTATGTTGCAGACGTGTGTAAGAAATTATTTATTATGCTCCATTAGGAGCGAGAAGTAAACTGATGATGATAATTAAGAATAGCAGGACAACAGATCATAGAAAAAAATAAGAAAAAAATGAAAAAGAGGACAAGAAGAGGAAAAAAAAAAATATTCAGTATTGTCTGACATTCAGAATATATTACTAGTTTTCTCCTAAACATGTCGGTCATTTGGTCTCCCCTTTTTTCTCCATCTGGAACATGAGGCCACCAAGATAGTAGCTCCCATACAATAACCTGCACCAAAGTGATGAACACTTGTAGTGGTGGTGTCTGTAGCAATTAGTTTTTCATGGTGGGTTTGCTAGTCCCTCAAATCATTCATTAGTTTTTCATGGTGGGTTTGCTAGTCCCTCAAATCATTCATTAGTTTTTCATTTAGTGTGTTGAAATCAGTGTTTAGAAAACACCAAACACAGTTATTCTCAAGAATAAAATTTTATTGTTTGTGCTCTGGGATTTCCAGTAAATGCATACTGGGTCTTGATTATACATGACAATCTGTTCTAGGGAGTGTTTTGAGTAGCAAACATATATTCATCAACAGTAAAAAATTATTATAACTTCTCTTCCATTTTATGTATTCATGGAATAACAAATACTGAACTCTAATACAAACATTTTTCAATTATCCACAGTAGCTCCTTTCGTGGAAAAGCTTTACGGGGATTCAAATAGCCTCAAACTGACTACTGCTTTTTTTGAGAACATTCAAGTGGACGTCTGAGAGTGTACGAAGAAGAAGAAGATTAACTCCTATTTATAAACTGTTATAATTTGTATCTAGAGTCACCAGTTTCTGACTGAATAAACATAGATTTATCCCCAGCTTTAAACTGTTATAATTTGTATCTAGAGTCACTAGTTTCTGACTGAATAAACATAGATTTATCCCCAGTTTTAAACTGCTGTTTTGTTCTAACAGTCACCTAAGCTCAGTAGAATAATCACAGATTAATTCCCAATTATATAAAGTGTTGTAATTTGTTCACAAGTTACACCTGGTTACAATTACTATGGGGATTGGAGTGGATAAAAGGTATGGCATCTGCCTCTAATTCTAAAGGTACCGAGTTCACTCCCAGTACAGAGGATATAATTGATGGGAATTATTTTTCACAACCAGTGGTTCCTAATGTTGTCATACTCCCCCCACTGATCTCCTGGGTAATGAGATTGGATGTCTAGCCTTCTCGGATAATGGCAAAAATAGTAGGTCTCATGTGCAAGTTGTGCGTGTTGAAAATCTATCGGCAGTTGGAAATCATTAAGAGTAGGCCCTGTCAAAATCAGGAAAACCTACCCACCACAAAAATATTTATAGAATGTGTGATTCCTGTATACACACATTGTGATCCTCACCAGTGCTACAGAGTTTGTGCACTATGCTGAGATCCTCCTTGTGTGATCTAAGGGAGGAGATCGGAGCACTGATGGAGTTGTCCGTATGCAATGAAGATGGTCCTTAAAACGAAATCAACCAACTAAAACTATTCCGCCTGCTTTAGTTCCTGGGGACCTCTGAGGAGACACAGAAAGAATAGGACTACTGCCTCCTCGGGTCTGTAACAAGAGGCAACTAACAAGAGGCAACTAATAAGAGGAAACTAACAAGAGGATGATGTTCATGGCGTAGGCAACAGTATAATGTTAAACAAATAGCTAAAGAGACTACCGCTGCAAGAGTATAAGAATGCTTTGATGCAAGCTACCTGCAAGACGGACCAGCTGCAGGAGTAGCTCTATGGTCCATAAGGATTAAACAGGGAAATGAATGATTGAACAATATGAATGATTGAAAGATATGAATGACTGAACTATTATTCTTGCACTGGGTCCTGATCCTGATGCAGAAAGTAAAGAAGACAATACCTGTGCCCTAAGCTGTATGCCATTAAAAATAAAAAAAGCAACTAGGAGTATCAGATGTTCAGCACGAAGCTGGCTAGCCCACCCTTTAAAACTTTGTTATTTACATGTAACTAAAGTCATATAAAAACTCAAGTCATTCATGTTAGCCATCCAGTATAAAAAGCATAGAACAAAGCCCTCCTAAAAGCAAAGGACAAAGCCCTCCTGAAAGCATAGAACAAAGCCCCCCTGAAAGCATAGAACAAAGTCCTCCTGAAAGCATAGAACAAAGCCCTCCTGAAAGCATAGAACAAAGCCCTCATGAAAGCAAAGGACAAAGCCTTCCTGAAAGCATAGAACAAAGCCCTCCTGAAAGCATTGGACAAAGCCCTCCTGAAAGCAAAGGACAAAGCCCTCCTGAAAGCATAGAACAAAGCCCTCCTGAAAGCAAAGGACAAAGCCCTCCTGAAATCATAGAACAAAGCCCTCCTGAAAGCAAAGGACAAAGCCCTCCTGAAAGCATAGAACAAAGCTCTCCTGAAAGCATAGAACAAAACCTCCTAAAAGCATAGCTCATCCTATAAAACTTTGTTAGTTACATGTAACTAAAGTCACATAGGTGCCAATTGTTGTCATAGCCAGGAGTGGAATTGAGGACGAGCTCTCAATATCTGACCAAATGCTCCTAAGGCGTGCATAACACACAGCCTCTAACAACAAAAGTCCAACTCCTGGCCTTCTCGTGGTGGCACCGTTTAATACTAACAGGAGAAGGGGCGAAGGGCGAGTGTATGGCGCCTTAAAACCAGATTGCTCCAGGTACATTTTTGTATGTACCTGCAAGGATACTTGGAGAGGAGATGGGCACCGCCAAGCAAACCTCTTGCCCACTGAAATGCTATGATGGAAAGTCAACTCAGTAATACCATATCGATTGGAGGCCGACCTCTTTGCAATCTACGTTTTGCTGATGATATCGACCTTATAGCTGGAACAGAATCAGAACTTCAAGACCTTACCTCTAGACTGGAGAAAGTAACAAGAACGTATGGGATGGAAATTAATATAGAAAAAAGCAAGATATTGGTGAATAGCCATAAGAAACATGTTCCGACCAACATTACGTTAAATGGGAAAACGTTAGAAGAAGTTAGCATCTTTAAATATCTGGGGTCCACTATATGTAGTGATGGAAGATCAAGTAAAGAAATCAAGACAAGACTTGAGATGGCCTCAGCTGCCATGACAAGGCTGAATGTGATCTGGAAAAGTAACATCAATTTTCCTGTGAAGATCAAATTATACAAATCACTTGTATAATCTATTCTCTTGTATGGGTGTGAGGGCTGGACACTCACTGCAGATACGGAGCGAAGGATTCAGGCTTTTGAGTATAAATGTTATAGAAGAATTTTGCGCATTTGCTATAGAGAGCACAAAACAAATGTCTATGTTAGAGAGAAAATAAACACCTATGCAGGCCACCAAGAACCACTTTTGACAGTAGTGAAACGTTGAAAGCTTGCCTGGTGTGGGCATGTAACTCATCATGACTCCCTTTCGAAAACGATCCTCCAGGGAACAGTCGAAGGTAAACGGAGAAGAGGAAGGCAAAGAAAATCCTGGGCTGATAACATCAAAGAATGGGCAGGACACGGTTTTTCCACACTTGTACGCATTGCTGAGGATAGAGAGCAGTGGAGGACCCTGTCTGCTGATGCTTCCACCATGGCACCCCTACGACCCATGACGGGTTACAGGTTGAGATGATGATGATGCTGAAAGTCACATCAAAACTCAAATCATTCATGTTAGCCATCCAGTCTGGAAAGCATAGAACAAAATTCCCCTGAAAGCATACAACAAAGCCCTAATGAAAGCATATAACAAAAACCTCCTAAAATCATAGAACAAAGCCCCCCTGATAGCACAGAACAAATCCCTCCTGAAAGCATATAACAAAAACCTCCTAAAAGCATAGGACAAAGAAGATAGGGACAGAAATTAAGAAGAATACCAAAAAACAGATAGGTTTGGCGAGATATGGTTGTAAACCAGGGATCCCAGGGGAATGTGGATAGTGAAGACAAACAATTATCAACTATCTGTATTGTCATCATCGCCTGAAAGGGCAAATACAGATTTATTTTTAGATTAACACAATTTACTGTTTGCTTCACAAAATGAAAAAAAAATATATATTTACTGACACTGTCAGCACATCTGCTTCTTTAACCCTATCTGTTGTCTTTTTTGTTGTTGTTGTGATCACCCAAAAACTGCTTGTTCCCTGTTTTTGGTCTCCTTTCAAGTTTGCTTGCCATCAGTTTTCAATATAAGTTTATAAACTAATAAAACGGTATTGAATCAGTTTTACTAATAACAGTTCACATGAGACAAGGGACGTTTCGGGTTTTACCCTTCGTCAGCCACAAACAGGTGACAAAGACCAAAATTACATATAGGTACTACAAAACTATACGATGATGAGAAACATACAAAAAATGGGCGATACAAGCAGATGGAAAAAGTAAATAACAATACAAGAAAACCGTAAAATCTAAAAGAAATACTGAAACAAGAAAGTAAATAATCCAACGAAACGAAAAAAGAAGAATAAACAAAACTGTGGAACTAGTTAAAGTTAGCTTAGCTCGATGCAAAAAATCCGTGGAAGAAAGCGGTAGTCTCTTGTCACAGAATTTGCAAGGAAGTGACGCGCGATAGCGACAAAATAAGAGATATAAAAAGATACGAAACGAACCAAAGCAAAAACATAAGAAGATGGATCATAAAGACAACGAATAAAGAATGAAAAAGAGAAAAGCTACCAGAATTTATGCAAAATGATGTTGTATATTTAAACCGCCGGGAGCTAGAACGCCCATTTAAAAAATAAGGCGATTCTCCAACGAAAAGCGAGTCTTGTCATTACCGGTACATGAACGCAGGGCAGTGACATGTATATCGGAATTACCTAAATGGTCAGGTCTATTGAAATGAAGGGCCACCGGTAAATGTTTGTCCTGATAGATGTCATTCAAGTGCTCACGAAACCTGTCTGCCAAACGCCTACCAGTTTCACCAATATAGGTCATGCCACATCTCTTGCAGATGATAGCATAAATCAGGTTTCTGGATTCGCACGTAAAAGACTCTCTAATGATAAATTTTCCTTTAGGAAAAGTGACTGTCTGAGTTTGGAGTACAAACGGACAGGTCTTGCATATCCGGCGTTGGCACGGTTTAGTACCAAAGTAAGATGGGCTAGAATGTCGCAAGCGACTGTGTACAAGAATATCCCTAAAATTCCTATCCCTACGATAAGCTACCAAAGGTGTATCACGAAATAACTCTTTGGTATCAGGATCAGAGTTGAGAATAGGCAGATGTCGAAACAAAATTCTCTTTACCGCCAGGCAGTGAGGATGGAAAGTTAGAACCAGTTTGAGTCTGTCAGATTGAACAGAAGGTTTAGTAGTGAGTGCCATCTGACGAGTGACGCGTGTGATACGATTAAGGGCATCAGATAACACATGTTCTGGATAAAGACGTCGGCGAAAGAAATCAAAGCGAATCCAGAAACCTGATTTATGCTATCATCTGCAAGAGATGTGGCATGACCTATATTGGTGAAACTGGTAGGCGTTTGGCAGACAGGTTTCGTGAGCACTTGAATGACATCTATCAGGACAAACATTTACCGGTGGCCCTTCATTTCAATAGACCTGACCATTCAGGTAATTCCGATATACATGTCACTGCCCTGCGTTCATGTGCCGGTAATGACAAGACTCGCTTTTCGTTGGAGAATCGCCTTATTTTTAAAATGGGCATTCTAGCTCCCGGCGGTTTAAATATACAACATCATTTTGCATAAATTCTGGTAGCTTTTCTCTTTTTCATTCTTTATTCGTTGTCTTTATGATCCATCTTCTTATGTTTTTGCTTTGGTTCGTTTCGTATCTTTTTATATCTCTTGTTTTGTCGCTATCGCGCGTCACTTCCTTGCAAATTCTGTGACAAGAGACTACCGCTTTCTTCCACGGATTTTTTGCATCGAGCTAAGCTAACTTTAACTAGTTCCACAGTTTTGTTTATTCTTCTTTTTTCGTTTCGTTGGATTATTTACTTTCTTGTTTCAGTATTTCTTTTAGATTTTGCGGTTTTCTTGTATTGTTATTTACTTTTTCCATCTGCTTGTATCGCCCATTTTTTTGTATGTTTCTCATCATCGTATAGTTTTGTAGTACCTATATGTAATTTTGGTCTTTGTCACCTGTTTGTGGCTGACGAAGGGTAAAACCCGAAACGTCCCTTGTCTCATGTGAACTGTTATTAGTAAAACTGATTCAATACCGTTTTATTAGTTTATAAACTTATATTCCTTACCAGTTTTACTGCAGCCCCTTAATTTATTTACTTATACCATCAGTTTTCACAATGTCTGGCAAGTCGGGAAGGGAGATGGAACGTTTGTCACTCAAATTTTTCATTTCAACATCTGAAATCTTTTCCTGATGCCTTCTCACCAACCTACCACCAGCAAAACCTGCAATCAAAAGAGTGGAAAAAAGGCCTTTTAAAATATTTATTTCGTAACTGAAATCTTAATTTTTTAATATGTTCATCGCAAATAGATGAACAAAATTAGTTAGTAATTTTAAATCTGGAAAATAAACACCTGTTGATAGGTTCCTCCGACAATACCGCTTGGAAAGCCGATTTGCTACCTTCTGGAAGGTGATCCACGTAGGTATATAAATTGAAGATTTGCCATTTCTGACCATCTATATTCAATTCGATTCCCTGCTTGTTCTTCTGCGTTCAGTTTGTGGTCATGCTAAATCTGCAGGCCTGTCGCCAGGACGAAGTCCACAGTCTTTTCCAGGTCAGCGCGGCAGCCCCATAGCTTCTGCTTGAGCTCAGCACCCCCTGACCAGGTCAGACGTCGTGGGTCATCATGGGTTGGGCAGTTTTGGAGAATGTGTTCGGGAGGTCTGGATTCCAGTTCTACATGGACATTTGTTTGTATGAGATATCCTGAGGCGATAGAGATGGCCTAGTAGTCTGTGGTGTCCAGTCCTCAGGCAGAATATGATGGTCTGTTGGTGTCTGTTAAGTTGGTGGATTGGGTCATCTCTGCTGTATGTATCACCTTCCTCCTTCCACTGGTTTTTGTACTTGTTGTGGATGATGGTTTTAGCTTCTTGATAGGGCAATGGGTGGCAGAATTGTTCCATTTTACTGCCACTTCTAGATAGAGCATCTGCTCTCTCATTTCCAGTGATTCCACAATGGGAGGGTAACCACTGAAGGACAATGGTTGATGACTTTTGAATAATGTTAAGCTCCGATCTGATCTCATGCATCATGTTTTCATTTCTGGTGTTCTGTATTGATTCCAGTAATGATCTACAGTCAATGAAGATTACTATCTTAGTTGGTGGCTGTTGTTCTGATCTGGTGAGGATTTTCAGAGCTTATAGTAGTGCCATAGCTTCTGCCCTGAAATTGGAGATCTTTCCAGTTGGGAAGGCCTTTCAGATGATCTTCCCGTTTACTAATCTTATAAAAATGTCTCCTCCGCCATTCTTTACTGCCCCCTCTGTGGATCCATCTGTGTATACGTGTGTCCACTCTTTCGGGTTGTACTTTTCTTCAATCATGTCCTGAGCCAAGGTATTTAGTTGTGGAGGGGTCTGGTGGCCTTTCTTTCTATTTCAGGTACTTCTGTGATGATAGATATATTTTCATGGCAGTAGTTTGACTCCTCATATTCAATTAATATATATCTAGAACATATTATGCAGGAGGCTCTCAACGATTATAAAACAACCATATCAATTGGAGGCCGACCTCTTTGCAATCTACGTTTTGCTGATGATATCGATCTTATAGCTGGAACAGAATCAGAACTTCAAGACCTTACCTCTAGACTGGAGAAAGTAACAAGAACGTATGGGATGGAAATTAATATAGAAAAAAGCAAGATATTGGTGAATAGCCATAAGAAACATGTTCCGACCAACATTATGTAGTAAATGGGCAAACATTAGAAGAAGTTAAGACCTTTAAATATATGGGGCCCACTATATGTAGTGTTGGAAGATCAAGTAAAGAAATCAAGACATGACAAGGCTGAATGTGATCTGGAAAAGTAACATCAGTTTTCCTGTGAAGATCAAATTATACAAATCACTTGTATTATCTATTCTCTTGTATGGGTGTGAAGGCTGCAGATACAGAGCGAAGGATTCAGGCTTTCGAGTATAAATGTTATAGAAGAATTTTGTGCATTTGCTATAAAGAGCACAAAACAAATGTCTATGTTAGAGAGAAAATAAACACCTATGCAGGCCACCAAGAACCACTTTTGCCAGTAGTGAAACGTCGAAAGCTTGCCTGGTTTGGGCATGTAACTCGTCATGACTCCTTTTCAAAAACGATCCTCCAGGGAACAGTCGAAAGTAAACGGAGAAAAGGAAGGCAAAGAAAATCCTGGGCTGATAACATCAAAGAATGGGCAGGGCACGGTTTTTCCACACTTGCACGCATTGTTGAGGATAGAGAGCAGTGGAGGACCCTGTCTGCTGATGCTTCCACCATGGCACCCATACGAGGCAAATCTTCAATCCAACCTGCAAGTCTGGAGGGAAGAGCTGGAGAAGAGAGGGATGGTCATCAGCAGCTCCAGAATAAAAACCATGGTGATATCACGAGAGGTAAGAAGGCATCAGATTAAGCTGGGAGAACAGGTCCTGGAGCAGGTTAACCAGTTTAAATACCTCAGAGCTGTTATAGACTTGAAGGGAGGCAACAAAGAAGAGAGCTACCCGAAAAGCAGCAGCCTGGAGACTTTTTCAGGCCATAAATCGAGGATTCCTCAGCAAAAGAGAAGTTGGCAATAAGACGAAGATGCCTGTGTACTGCTCCACCTATATTCCAGTCTTGACAATGGATGCAAGTCATGGGAAATGACTACAACCCACAAAAGCCAGCTCCAAACCTAAGAAATGAGGTATCTGAGGAAGGTGGTTGAGGTAACAAGAAGAGATATGGTCCACAACCAGACGATAAGGCAAAGCCTCAAAACCCAGCCACTGCAGACTCAAGTATAACAGTCCCAACTACGATGGTTTGGCCATGTCTGCAGAATGGAATAAGATCGCCTACCACGACAAGTATGGGAAGCTAAGAGCCAGGGTTCCAGACCTGCAGGACGACCCAGAGTCCGCTGGGATGACAACATTAGACAATCTCTGAAAGATCGAGGACTAGATTGGAACCAGGCCAAAAGGAAGATAGCCGATAGGATAGTATGGCGCTCCCTCCTCTAAATCTCTACACCTCACAGTAGAAGAGGGATGAAGTAAGCAATAAATTCCAGTTGATTAAAAAACTCAATTTTTTTTCAATAAATGTTCTGGTTCTTCAAACATATTAGGAAATTTGGACAAAGCAAATACATACGGAACTCACAAATGATGATCATAAACCCACTTCTTCCCCCCCCCTCACACACCCCCCCCCTCCCCCCCCCCCCCCCCCCATTAAAATAACACTGCATGCCACATTTGTCTTAGGTGTTGTAAAATCACTGCACATAAAAAATAAAAATAAGGAAAAAAGTCAAATCAAATCTTTCAAGTGGTCCTGCGTGACCACATTTAAAAAATGTCTCCAAAGCATGTCAAGATCGTGACTAACGCTCCATGCCCCCACCCCCTAAAATTTAGATGTGTAGTGAAATCATTGCACATCATAAAGCAAGAAAAATAAAATAAAATCTCAGAAGTATATACTAAACAATCATGAACTACCACACTTTAAACATGCCTCTAATGCATGCCCAGATGATGTGATTAATGCTCCCTTTAAAGAGATTTGGTCACAATGACTAACACAGAAACAAGCAAATGTCATCGGCATCAAGGAAATTTCTACTAGAAATTATCATTTCCATTTTCGCTCCTGAAGAAGCACAAGGCATCACTGGAAGGTTGGCTCCCTTGAAGGAAGCCTGCACCAAAACTTTCATGTGCTCTTGCTGTCAATTTGTTTTGCATTATCAGGTTGCCAGTTCCAGGCACAACCTTATATTAGTTGCTTCTTATGACATGCCCGAGGGAACAGAATTTCAGAGACTTAGAGACTTAATGGGGACTACACAGAGCATAGACATCAGGCTATTATAGCAGTCCCACTTTTTCACCTAAACATAGAAACATGGCTAGGAATGAGAAAAATATACTACAACAAAAGTAGCTAATTTTATCTTGAATGAAAATTAAACTGAAATTTTTTTTTTAAAATAAGGATTTAAAACATCAAGACTCCTGGCTACTGAATCCACGTGCAAATACATGCAGGTTATAAACTGTATCTTACCAACTGCTCCTCCAACAACACCTGCCACACTGGCAATTTTGATCCCAACCACAAGACCAATGGGACCTGCAACCATGCCCCCAACAACAGCACCAACTACAGGCAGAAGTACTGACTTGTATTTTGCAGCCTGCAAAAACAGTTAAGAAATAACAGTTATATTTTATATAAATTAAGAATCACTGATTCCCATCAATATCAGAAAAGCTAAATCATCATTATCATTTTACTTTTTGTTCCCCATGGAGCATGCTGCGACTGTTGCAACTGGCCTCATTGCAAGAATCCTGCACCAAAGCCCTCATGTGCTCCTGCAGAGGTGGTTGCTGTAGCAACTAGTTTGACATGATGAGGTTGCCAGTCACACACACAATCTCATAATAGTTGTCTTCTATGACATGCCTGAGGCAGCAGTAGTCTTTAACTTCTTTTTCTCCTCCGAGACGCCTGGCAACTACAGGGGGGGGGGGGGGAAATGTGAATGGCCTGTTCATAAAATAGCACATCATAAAAGCTAAACATGTCCAAAAAAATCAAAGGATAATGTGAACCTTCCCGGTACCACTCCTCTTGCATATTACCATTAAATGTGATCTTATAAAAAATATTTGATAAACTAAGCACCGAACTGACCAAGAACAAAAATTGATGGATCGAGGGAGAGATAGAGACTAGAGAAATGCAAGCAGGCACATCAGGTCTCAACATATGTACTGCATTAAAAAATGACATTCAGCTCTCTGTGGGAAGAGTCATGTCATGTACTAACTTCTTCTTCCTCGTTCGTCCTGAAAAGGACGTTGGTTGCGTTGTGTCTGTTTCCAGGACCACCATGTGGAGGTGGAGTAGGGTCTTGGTCAGCTCTGGTTCGCTGATGCAAGCAGTCAAGCTATGAGTCGCTGACTGCATTCTCTATTGCTGCGTCTTTGGGTCCCATGTACTAACTTGAATGTGGTCCACTGTCACTGAGCATCAGCTCCTGCTAACATATTAGATGATAACAAAGGGACAATAATAAAGGAAAAACAAAAGGAAAATTAGCCCAGTTAATGCTGGTGCTATAAGTTACTAGAGAATACAACAACTTCTTCTTCTTCTTACACTTTCAGACATCAGCTGCAATATGTTCAAAGAAATCAGTGGTAAGCCTGTGGATGTTGGTGTCTCCAAAGAGTTTGTTCAGGAATGGTATAATTGATGGCCATATGTGCTTTGTCTGTTCCTCCGTCTGTATGTTGGACACTTTCACAGCAGTAGTCATTTTATTTGTGCTGCAGTTACTCATCAGTAACTCCTATCTTTAGCTTGTAGAATGGACGGAACCTCAATCTATTGTGGCCTTTGCGAGATCTGAAGATTACAACTTGTTCACTTATGTCTGCTGGTTAGAGAATACCACGGACGTTTTAGTTATTTTGCAGCTCTGACCATGAGATCCCCACTACCTTGGCTTCTTCTTCCAATGTTCACCTTCAGGTTCTCCTTGTCCTGCCCACTCTTCTTTATCCCTGTGGGTACCTGTCAAGATCATGTCTGGTTATACTAGTTCAGTTTATTGAATGTGTATCCTATCCATCTCCACTCTCTTTAAATCACTAGCTGTTACCGGCATTTAGCCTGTATTTGTTAATATGTTTGATCCCCTGCTGAAGATGATACGACCAAAATTTGTTAGCCAGTTACCATTTATGACCACCACATTTTGGGTACCCTGGAGACAAACTTTAATCATCATCAATATTATTACCTTTCAACTTCCAAGGAGCAAAAGCCTTCAACAAATTTATGCCAGGTTATTGTGTCCTGTGCTATCTGGTCAAGATCTTTCCATGTCTTCTTGACCCCTGTTATTTCTGCTCCCAATTCTCTTCTCCACAATTTTTTTTTTTGGGGGGGGGTGGGGGGGGAGCCTCCCCCTACCTCTCTTACCTTTGGGATGCTAATGCTAACAACAGGTTTCACCCAATGTGTGCCCTATCCATCTTCATTCTCACTGTGTTCAATGGTAGTTGTATGGTTCTATTGCACAGGTCTGTTTTTATTTTTATATTTGGTCATTTGATGCAGAGGATGTGACCAAACTTTATTAACAAGATATGGAAAGGCCTTGAACTGATGGCATGGGACAGGAAGGCTTGGCATAAATTTGTTGCAAGCCTGTGCTCCCTGGGGAGCTGAAAGGTGATGAATGAATGACCTTGGCCAGGTGCTGGGTTCCTTGTCTGACATTGTCATGGGCAGTCTCAATGTTATCTTCAATGCTGCTGATGACCTCCCCTTGTTGCTAAAAATAAATAAACCAATCAAAACATGACAATTTGAAAAAAAAAAAGAAAAGAAAAGATTCATAAACTAAAACTTTTGGAATAATTCTTCAATCTTCCCATTGCTACTGATTTCACTTTTACTTTTAAGAAAACTAACTAGCCAGAAAAGTCAGTAACTAACTCCTGCTTGGAACTGCATGACTATAATATTCCACAGCCAAAGATCTCTACAGATTAAAAAAAAAGAACAACAATACAAAATAGCTGCTCACATATGTGTAGTGCAGACAAATGTCTAAAAGTTAAGGAAAACTGTAATAACACTCAAAACCTAAATGACCAAGGGTGCAATGATGTTTAACTCTTTCTATTCCAAGAGAGGATTAGTATGTCCACCTGGTTATCGTCTAATTTCATGTACATATATGTATCTACTGCTTGTTTTAAAACATCTTCCGCAAAAAAAAATCCATTTTGGTGACTCGTTAAAATCTAAAATAGTGCCTGGGACAGAAATAGTTAAGTGGACAGAAGGTTGGCAGTGATTAATTTTAGCTAAAAGGCTGGTCATAATTTTATGTCTGTATGTGTATAACTTCAGATGTCAAAGCTGTCCTACTGTATGACTTTGAAACATGGAAAACAACAAAAAATGACAACCAAGAATTTACGTTTTCATAAATGGGTGCAGGTGCAAAACAGAAGGACTGAAATATTATGAGAAAAACACCAATGTGGAACTGATGATAGGTGCCAGGATGGTGCCAGTGGAGCAAAGTGAGGAGAAAATGCTGACATTGGATAGGACACACACAGAGAAACCTGCTGACAGTATTACAAGACAGTCCCTGTTTTAGAATCTGCAGGGTAAGAGAAATAGATGGAGACCAAAAAACACAGGGAGAAGAGAACTGGAGATAGACATAACAGGTATCAAGAAGACAACGAAAGACATTGAATGGATGGCACAGGATGGGAAAGTGTGGAAGGTATCTGCTGATAACCGATGCTCCACAGGAAGTAGAAAGCAACTGATGTGTAAGATTATGATGGACTAGAAGAAAAAGGAGTTAATTTATGTTTTTTTATTTTAATTATAAGTTTTTACACATAACTCACCTACATACATCCCTAGACATGTGTATATAATATTAAATAATGTACACAATCAGAAAGTAAAGTATAACATTAAATAATGTTTTTATGCATGAAAAATGTAATATATTGTGACAACAAGAAAAACTGAGGGAAAAAATGACAGAGGATGACAAAGAGAGAAGATACATGATGACAGTTCAACATCATGGCAAATAAAGAAGTCAACAACAGAACTGATAAATAATACTGGAGACAAGAAGGTGAGA
Source organism: Oreohelix idahoensis (assembly GCA_024509875.1). NCBI lineage: Eukaryota > Metazoa > Mollusca > Gastropoda > Stylommatophora > Oreohelicidae > Oreohelix > Oreohelix idahoensis. Next base: position 70,204 of record JAMPIV010009580.1, read on the forward strand.
AGAGACACAACTGCCTACACCGCCAGGCATGGCACTTGATGATAATTAAATAATGCACACAATCAGAAAATAATACCTCTAGCCTTCTCTCCTCCAATGGAAGGTCATGTAACTAACATACATACATATACATATGCATATAATTATACAAACTCTATACATTCTTGCCATGTACAAACCTCAACTTTTGTGGCAAAGTCATGGACTAATTCATTCAGCTCTACAATGTTCTGAAAAAAAAAAAAAAAGGTAATAAAATAAAAAACATCAAGAACTTCACACAAATATATATATATATATATATATATATATATATATATATATATATATATATATATATATATATATATATATATATATATATATATATATATATATATATATATATACAGTAGAACCTCTATAAGTTGACCACCCAAGGGACTGTAGCAAACCGGTCAACATACGGAGGTGGTCAACATACGGAACGAGGCCTATTGTTCTGATACTTTACTTCCTTGAACAGCTTATATTGGAGAATACAGTATCATACGAAATCATACATAATCACAACATCAAATCATCAACATCTGTTTAATCATAGTTTAATCATTCTTTCTGAAAAAAGGAGTCAATCTTGGTCTGTCTTATTCTTTTTACAAACATAAGTGGAGAAAGCACTCTCAACGCTGGCTACACCACTCAACATACCTGGGCATTTGTCCACAGCAAATGACTTCAACTGCATTATCAGATGCCCGACAGCCTCTTCTTTTGGAGTCTCTGCAATTTCTGTGCCATCGTCACTTGCTTCTTCAACTTCACCAGCTGCTTCATGCACTGTTATGCTTGTCTGTACTTCGGTCAATATCGCTTGGAAAATTCCTTCTGGGTCAGGTTCATTACAGGTTGCCACCTCATCATCAATTGCAACAAAACCTTCAAAATCTACTCCTTTGAATTCTGCCATTGGCGATGGACTGTCCGATGGGGCTAAAAACGGTCGATGCTTTGGGTTGTGACAAATCCACATTTCTTGAAACACTTCTGTATCGTTTTCGACCTGTCTATTCGCATAGGAAAAAAATAAATCCATAGTGAGAAACAACCAGAGGACGTTTTGCTCGCTTCTCAACCTCTCCTTCTTTTATGGTGCTACATGCAGAAAATGTAATATCAACCTTTTCTTTTTATTGGGGCCCAAATCATCTTTAGCTGCTAAAACCACTCAACCAATTGACCTCCCTCAACATTATTTCTCTTAAATTATAAAACATAAACGTTTTAAATCTAGCTGATTACCAAAAAACCGCGAGCAGTCATGCACCCTGAATCAGTCTCCAACAGTTTCTTTATGTACAACCCACACTCCTCTTTTCGATTGCCTCGCTCAAACTCTCCGATGAGAGGACAGCCCATTCAAATACGAAAAGACACTGCATTACTAGCGTAAAAACTCCGAATTGGTCTCTTAATACTCATTGCAGAGAAAACCACGAATCGGAGTATTGATTTCCTTGATCCTCAGATCATCTCAAAGGAGGCGAGAATGCCTTCCAAAGCATGTCACAGACACATTTGTCTTAGACTGAGCACCTAATGGGACGTAGGAGCGAACTTTTGTTCTAGTCCCAAGGTCAGAGACAACTAACAATGTCAATGGGGCGGTATAGTCGCTCCAGGGTGGAGGCATGTAGCTGTCGGGCTTTGGACGCGGCATAGTTTGAGTTGACAGTCTCTAAGTTCAACGGTTTGGTGTCAACTTGGATAGTGGGTGATATATTCAAGTCCCATCATATGAAAATTAAGTTCCGAAATGCTGTTCTGTTCTAATAGTTTGGACGTGATCTGGGGGGGGGGTGGGGTGCGTTTGGGGGTAATACGTGGGGGGGGGCTTACAAGGGGGGGGGTTAGTTCGCATGAATAGTTCAGAGAAGACTTCTCTGAGTGATATTGTCAACAAGTCGACCTATCATGAAAGCTGGAGCTGTAACCATAGAGACCACATCGTGGGCGCCTTATATTGAGAAAGGTAAGTTACTTACACACACCCAAGACTCCTCACGAGGTGGCAATGGACACACATTACGTTTGATAAGAAAACGATGTTAAAAGGCTCTACTGCATCAGATGCACTCACAAAATGGCTTATTTTTTTGTCCTGGATATCAGGCTAAACATCACAGAGTCCTGGGCTGAGAGAGATGGATCAAAGAGGGGCAGGCAAACCCGTCCCCCTAAAAATGCCTGTGGGCTAAAGTACCGTCAATGTGTCTGGCCTTAAAGACGCAAATATCGGCAAGTCTTCTCAATAAACGCGACACACCTTAAGGTATATGACACTTTCTGGGGGCAGTAGGAAGCGAGGAAGAAGAAGCAAGACAGTCCCAAGAAACCTGTATCCAGTAGATCCCATCACATCGCTTCGACAATTCATAATATACATTTTCCCTATAAAAGACATAAATTTCACTGCAAATACTAAAGAGAAATACAGGTGGAAGACTATTCTGGGCTTCTTACCCTATTCTTATCAATACTGCTTCTAGATACAATCCATGTACCTACTTTTTGTTATTCCCAAATTAGCCCATGATTGCCCTGAAGCCCTCCTTCATATCATATTGGTTAATGGATTCGCCTAATTTGGTTATTTCCTTAAACAGCGAGTTGCCTCGATAATACAGCCGAGACACGCTAGATCAAGTGTTCCACGGGACAGCTAAACAGTATGCAACAAACATCATATCTAATCAACAGCAATTATTCAACAAAAAGCTGATGACAGAATGCGAACGACTCCACTGATGACTTTCGAGAATACGAACAACCCACAGATTGACAGAGAAATCCACGAAGTACTAACACAGATTGACAGAGAGATTTTACGAACGGACATACAGATTGCTATAGAGAGAATACGAACGGACACACAGATAGATCTTATTTGAGAAAGACAGATAAATATATCAAAACTGATTAAAATGACATATTTGTTTTTCTCTTACACCCTTCACCAGACTGAAACTTCCGTTTATCCCTGATAGCCAACAGTGAAAACTTTAAGGTGGACTCAGAAAACTAACAAGCCTAAGGATAAACCAAATTAAAATTTTGCCTATACCCGTTGATTCAGCTGCCCTAACGATTTGAACATGAAAAAAATAACATTTAAGTAGCAACGCACAGCAACACTTGTTTGTCTCGAAATTCCAAAAGCCGGTCTGTCAATATCATAGGATCATCTCGCGGCAATATTACCTCGAAATTACAGATTTCTATCCTCATAAGAGGAATATTGATATTCGCTTCTGTAGCTAGTCGTGTGTGTCCGTTCGATAGTCAAACTTGGGTTCGAAACCGTTACTAGACCACTCCCCATCATGATGTTTTCTGTTGTCAATATACTAGCTTCTTTCTAACGGACCCAGAGCGCCTGAAACACGTTACCATACATGTGTACATAATCTTTATTTATTTGCTACGAATAGTTAATAGATATTTGACTGTAACTGGTCATAGAGGTTGGTGATGTTGCTTCCGTCTATGATTTTGACGTTTTCACAAAAACAAAAATCGACTATGTCCCTATATTAATATTTAAACAAGATAGACATTCATTCATTTTTGTATGAAAAATCTGTCTTATAGGCCTTACCTTGCAAGATAACTCATGATTGATTTCGTACTTTTGATCATAGCCACTCCAAAATCGTTCTTGAATACAATTGATTCGGCGCATCTTAATATGACAGTCCCATTGTAACGTACTCTATTTGGTAGGCCAATAAAAATATTATTAAATTTGATCATATTTATGTTTTTATTGCCTGAAGTTCACAATGTTATTACATACTATCCAGTCAAAAAGCAAGTAGAATACTAGTCCTATTATTGTATAATTTATTGATGGGTAGGCACAGGACTCCATACCTAAACGCAATTCTTAATGCCGCCGCAAGCTTTTGAAAAAGTATGAGAGTTTAAAATTCATTTAGTACTAAGACTCCGGATTAAGTTCCTAATGTACCGTATAATCCATTGTTGATGTGGTCGATACTACAGTAACTTCTCTTCGATGGCTGTTAACTGCTCTTTCAGTAAAAATCCAACTTTACTAAGTGTTTTATGTTCATTCTTGTTATCAGACTGAAGTGCTCACTTACTAGAGTTTCAATGTTATCGACTCTCAGCTACTGTACGGAACCTCTGTTTCTTGCCATTTTCTGACTTAACTCAGGTACTAAGCACAAGTACCCTAATTTACATTGATGATCTCCTGTCGTTTTAGATCCTAGCAGGTAAAGTTTTGGTGCTTCGCACGCTAGTTCACATTAGGTTTATTGATCTGCACACCAGACTGACGTGCTTCCATACAACTCATATGTCTACGTGAAGTACCTTAGGATTACTTGTAAGGAAACAATGTATGTGATGTTCTACTTTTATGAACCATCATTCATCCTGTAATTTCGACAATTAACTTTGGGCTTATATATATACCTTCCGATATGAGCGAGTGGAGCGAACAACTCAGTAAGGCTTATTTACTATTCCTGTCTTTATCAAATCATTTGAATACACATTCTAACGCAAAAACCACAATACATCACTATATCTTACGTAATTCGTTGACAATGGCAATAACGCTTTATCCAAATCCATTTTGCAACTGAATCTACCTTCTAGCTTTCTTAATCTACAATATTATGATCTTGTCACAGCACAACTCAATACCAACTTTATTGTTACCTGTACCGATCCCATACCTTTCACTAAACATAACCCAATTCACCCCTATCCAGATATATTCTTCATTCCATATCAAAATGACATTGGAACCTTATTTATTCAACTGCCAGGAAATATCCCATTACTCTTTTTGAAAGTGTCATGATCCCTTTGTGCATACCTCACTATCAATCCACAACCTCACCGGCCTGCAAACTTCAATGTTCAAACTAATAATCTTACCCAGACTTAATCTCAAGTCCCATGAGTAAGCGTCTACAATAATTCTTGTAAATAATCAAGACTTCCAGCCTCTGATGCGAGCCTACTCCAAGAAAACAATTGTTTGAATTAAACCCAAGAACCGAACCCACCCCATGCCCCGCGTTTAATCCCCCCCCCCTTCAACACCATACCCTAAACTCGTATATACAGAGTCATTGCACACCTAACATTTATAAGTACCCAACTACAATATATTACATTAAAAACCATGACCCTAAACTCTACTGCCCCCCTACCCCTTCACCATTACACAAACTCCCTACCACCAAATTCAACAGTCCCCTCAGAAGGTAACACTGCTACATGAAATCTCTTTCCCCCAGCGTGTAAACACATTCCATCAACATACATTCAATTCATTCAGAATGCAGCCCCACACCTCAAACCAAAACTTCACGAACAACAATACGTCAACACTCCAGCGCCTAGCCACAATTGCACGTTAATACATAACCATCAATTACCATTTTTCAGAGGCAGGACTAACAACCAGCCCTGATTTACCAAACTTAGCACCCTCAGTTTACTACCACGCATCCCACCACACTCACACGACCTGTTTCGTACCTCCTCTCCCTCACATCCACAAATTTTCTATTTTGTTTTAACACCAGATAGCCAAATCCCTGACCGCTCTTTTGACACCAGACAAACTAATCAAAATCTTGACTTATCTACAGCCCTATTCGTCTTTTCCCTACCTTTTCAATGCCATTCATAAAACCCTATAATACTCCTTAAGTATCTAAAAAAAAGCCAACTTTTACTGCTAATGTCATTCTAAACTCTAGTGGAAAGTCAGGAACATATATATACACTATAATAGTTACCTAGGAACTCCCACTTCCCCAACAGAACCATATTTCAAACTTCAGGAAACCCCAACCAGCTTATTACCAAAATAACAAATACACTACAACCTGTTTCTCTCATCCCAATTTATTCACCTCCTATCCAAACTCATTAACCCACCCCAACCCCCACACCCCTACCCTCAGCAAACCAAACCCGACCATACCGCAATACTCACTCCCCCTTAAAATCCCAACCCACCCCTCACATTACCCCCCTCTAAAAACTGTGCACCCCGCCAAACACCCCTACAGCACTCTTCACCCACAACCACCACACCAACACACACCCACATACCCACGTCCAAAATACATACCCCATCCTCCACCCATCCGCCCTGCAAAAACCAGTCACACCCTCCCATATAACCCCTTGACCTAATTTCAATTCTACATGTCTGCCTCGCCATCAATCTCATTCCCTGTGACCCTGAAGTACAACATACAAGAGTTAACATCGATGTAACGAAACTGAAGCTTATCTCCCTGCAACAATTTAACCCGTAACATCCCCAAGGTATCATCGTACATGAAATCAACCAAGACCAAGTTTAATATTGCACGTAAAAAGAAGACGATCCGTGACAAGATTCCAATAACATGGAGTTCAAATTTATCCCTCAGCCCAACGTAACAGTACAGGTTGGAGCACTAACTGTTAATCACATGTCCTTGCAAACCCTAGAAAGACAAATCAGATTACCTAAACAAAAAACATTCACCTTACACCCACTAAACAGAAAATCAATAATCTTCAAGATCCAATACTGGGACAATACTAACACAACGTCCAACTGGCTCCTGCAACAGGCACTCATACGATCTGCCTATGTCAGCTAAAATAAAGTAAAAATAAAGAGGACACTCATACGCAGAATTTGATATAACATTATAATATCCAAAGACCATGAATGCGTCTAAAACTTAGCACTAACATCGGGGGACTCCCCAAGGGATGTTTATACCGTTTCCACAAATTAGTACTCACTACGTATCCTACCAACAAAAATTCGTATTTGAAGTGACTATAACGTGATCGCTATTCATTAACTACATCTCAACAAATAGTGAAAAACATGGTGCTATTCTTGATACCCCATGGTGGTCTTCTAAACCATGCCTGTGCCGATTATAATAGTTGAATGTCAGAACTCATCTAAATCTAAGCCCCTCTATCGAGCCTTTGAAAGTTTTAGATCTTTGATAACCATGTGCAACTCTAAGACAGCAAGTCAACGGAACACACACTATAGTGTTATAAGGGCTGATATGCTGGGTAAGATCCCCACAATACATATCTTCACGGATCGTGTGCGAACTAAACACACTATACGTTGGGAAGAGTTAAGAAGACTATCCCACGTAAACTCAGTAACATGTTCAACTTTCAGCCACTGATCCTAACGAGTTTATACTAACATAGTAGTTGACGTTGTAGGTTTTAAAAATGTTCAATAGCACCAACACCGCTAGTAGTTCAGATGGCCGATGACTGGTGGGGGTTTAACTACATAGTATCTAGGGAGGCAGATAGAAAGAGAGCCTTCGGATCTGCTAAAAATCAGCTCACATACATAAAATGACTCTAGATCAACTTTCGATAGTTTGCATAGCAACACCATGAACTAACTAGTCTAGTCCCGCTCAATACAGGTCTACCGCTTTGCAGCCTTATCTTGAAATTAAGCAATGGCAGTCAAGTACACGAATAAATAGATTCATGAGGCGTCCCGGTCTAGAAATAGAAAGGATTTTAAATCATCACGAGGTGCATAGAGCAACATGAGAGAGCCGAAAAAGGCTCCCGACGATGATCTAAAGAATAGTAGCACGCCAGATCATACTATAACACAATTTAATACAGAATCTGACACCCATAATGTGTTAGGTTAAATTACCATCATACAACTTTATCCTCTAATAGATTAGAAAGTATCCGACCACCGCAATCTGCAGGCATGCCCTGGTGAACGCGTAGAGTAGTAAGGTGAGATGACACTATGCTTGTCGCTAGTAGAGACAAATTGATTCCACTTTGCAAGGTTTCGGCCATCCATCGAAACCGTGCCCCCAAATCTATTTCATGATTAGCATCTCAGCCTCACACACGTTCCTCCGCCAATTTGTTTTTGGTCGGACACTCTTCTTTCGTTTTTTCCTTCATGGGGTCCAAAAAGCATAGCTCTGTATTCTTGTGATGGCAATCGGGGGTCTCTTCTGAGGACATGAACCCAACCCATGCTTCCATTCCAACACGCTCCAGCGTCTGCCAGCTATGATGGTGTTGCATGTCCTCATTGCTTTGCTACGAGTAAAAGCAGATCTTGGTTGGTGATGGTATTCGGCCAAAAGATTCAGCTGAACTTTTCTTCGGGCAATGTTTTGTATAAAGAGGGTCAATCGGTTCGACATTTTACCTTTCTTTTAACTCTCCAAGCATTTTCGAATTTCGCTTCTCTGAAATAGGAGAAGCACAGAAAGCAAGCGACAAACTCTGATATAATCCTTAATTTTGTGCTTGTGCTGTATTGTGAAGGACTTTAAGATGAGGCACAGTTTAACTAAATTATTAAGGCATGTTCTGACATTTGTTCATTTCTCGAATGTTTATGTCTTTGCCTGCATTCCCACCTAGAGAAAGGCATTATTACTAACACACTAGCCCCAGGTATGTGAATTTATATGCTGTCTGTACCCAGTTTGCTGGATTCCTTACTGAATATGGATCAGGGGTTTGCCTCAGACATTGAAAATACTTTAGTGATACCTCGGCTAACGTATATGTCTTTCCTGTAGAATTCCTGAACCTTGTTATTGAATGGCTAGCATCAGGCAATTCATGGCATATTCAGCAAGCTGATCCTATTATAAAATTATCCCCATCTTATCCTGCCTTTTTTTTTTGCCATCTGGCGCATCCCCCATGTATGACTGTGAAGAATAGACATTGTTGATAAGTGCTAAGGGCCGTGCTGCAAGCCTTCTGTCAGTTGCAAACAGGAGCTAAGCCATTGCTGCACATAGTTTACTAACAAAGCTTGATTTCCTAAGGGATGTATTATCCATACTGAAAGGTCCAGTTCTTATTCCAATTCTTCCAGATTGCCTGTTGTTCCCATTACTGGTTGGGGCTCAAGGCCTGGTTAGCGATGTCGCATTGGATCCGCATGACCATAGACATGATTGACTTTGCAATTATTTCATGCCCACCTCAGGCTAAACTTGTGACTCTATCCTTTTAATCTAGGCATGTGAGGCCTTGGATGGTGAGCTGGTTCTCATCAGATGCAGAATCGAACATCTCCAATGATCCGAGCGGATCCTTCACAGCCTTTATTCATGTCTAACAAAGACCAATGTTCCTGAAATTAGGTTGCCTTATACTGCAGTACTTCTTCTGTTGTCTGCGCATTTCGACACATTTTCACTGTTAAAAATCCAGTGCTTGAACAAAGGTAACTCATTTGATTATTATTCCTTCTTTGCAACTTTTTAGGTTGAGTCTGCCAAGTCCTGCACAGTTGGCTATAGGCTTTGATATGATTTACGACACTCATGCAGCTTAATTCCAAAACCCTCAGGTATTTTTCCATAAACTGTCCCTATGTATACTGTCTAAAAAGCCCTATTTTCAAAATCAAACGATAAATTAATGTACAACGTCTTTGCCATTCTGAGGCACTGCTCTATAATCTTCCTGAGGGTAAATATATGATCTACACATCACGCCTCTATGTTCTTAGCTCTAAATTCTCCTCTTTTTCTTTGCTCATTGTGGTCTACTGCTTTTTAGATTCTGAAGTTAAAAGTATTATTCCTCGCTAGCTTATTTTGCTGGATACTGGAGTAGAATAGTTATTCTTCTCCCAATTATAGCAGTCTGCCAAGATCTTCCTTCTTGGGCATTTGACATTATCCTTTTTTCTTCACTCTGATTGGTGTTTCCCTGTTTTCCAGTACTTGTGCAAATAGTGGGTTCTAATATTCTGCTGCTCTACTCTGGGTCTGTCTTAAATAGTCTGCATTTAGTTATCGATGACCAGGAGCTTTTACATTCTTTAAACCCTTGATTGGCTGTGATAAATTTTCTTCTTTCCGTGGGATGTCTGTAATTAACATCTAGTCATTCATTCACCCTCAGGAACATTCAATTGTGTCTCTGGTGGTTCATTTATTCAGAGTGTTCTCTAGAATGCATCCTGCAATATCTTGTTTCCTGTCCCTCTACTGTTGTGATGAGATTTTCCTTGCCATTATCTCTTACTAATGTAATATTGTTTGCAACTCGCATTTCCAATGAATGATATTAGTTATTTTTTGTATTACTGTGCATTTGTTCATTCTCAGTTGCATGCCTCTTCTGCCTGTACCTTGCAAGGTCATCCAGAAATGTCCTTTTGTTAGCACAGGTTTGACGTTTTAACTTCCTTGGTCCAGCTGACTGTACTGCCTTTGCACATATATATTGCCTTTAATCTGGGAAACTTATATCGAGAGAGAGGCTTTTTTGAGAGAGGCTCATTTCATTTTCTTTCTCGTCGCCATGGTGTTTTAGCGTATCTTGTCGTTTATCCATCTTGGCTCTTTCTTTTCTGGATATCCCAAGCATGAACTTGCTGCTTTTCCCCTTGTATATTTGTTGAGAATGGTGTTGAATCTCTGGTCCAACATCATCGGTCCCCTCTGTTCTTTCCAGGCTTTTGAGAATCTCATTATCTTCTCTTTACGTCGACCACAAAAGCTTTTCTGGTGTGGGGACCCTTCTGTTTACGTGATGTTGTATCTTTTCTGTTTGACGTGCTCAATGGTTCCAGCAGCTCTGGATGTTACCTTTCAGTCTATGTCTACCTACCTAGGTGTTGACTCATTCCAACATCCTGCGCCTAATTCTTACTTTCACGTTCTTGTAGTGCATGTCACCATCTGCCATTGATCCATTATCTGTTGATCTATCTGTTTCTGTCTCATCCGTTTGGTGATTCCCATGTTAACTTGTGCACTTCCTTGTGTCGGAAAAAAGTGTTCCTCCAATGACCAGGTTGTTAATACTGCAGAAGCACATTAATTTGTCCAATTCGTCCATTTGCTGTTCCACTGCCGCATTTCCCCATTACTCTTTCGTTATAATTATGTGTGCTCCCACTTCCGCATTTTAGGTCTCCCATTACTTATATGAGATCATTTTACTGGGTGTAGTTTCCATTTCTTTTTTGTACCTGTTGATAAACTCGTCCTTGATCTCTTTCATCTGCTGTCGTTTGTTGGTGCATAGCATTGTATAATTGTGGTGTTGGTGAACCTCCCTCTTAGTCTTGCTCTTATCATTCTGTTGTTGATGGGTTTCCATTCCAGTAGAGGCCTTTCCATTCCTTTTTTCAGGATAATGGCTACACCTTCGTTGTGCTGACCATCCTCTCTGCCAGAATAAAGTACTGTTTCCCCTGTAGCTGTTTTTATTCTCCCCCTACCTGTCCATCTGCTTTTGCTTATTCCCAGGATATATATCTTGTAGTTCCTCATCTCTGCTGTGATTTGTCTCAGCTTTCCTGCCTCATTCATAGTTCTGACGTTCCAAAAACCAATTCTGGTTTCGTGTTTTGCCCGCGCCCCCTCGCGGGCTATGCAGTTTTTCATGCAGTGGCTTCCTTTCGGCTTTCACCACTGTCAGTCATACGAGCCTGAGACTCCGGATGTCCGTCCCGCAGCAAAGTTTTTCCATTTATTGTTGTTTCCGTAACGTGCGATTTTTTTACATAGACAGGGGTGTCGGCCCTGTGCTAAAACCCCCAACCTGGAGGACCAGAGTACCAGCTTTTGTCTGACCCCTACCCACGCAGACCAGTCCAGCTTGGTTGAACCTACCAGGAGTAAATCTCCCACTGGCATAGCTCTGGGGATTGTCAGGGTACACAAGCTGCCATACCGCTACAAGGTATAGGTACCATTGATGGCAGAACTTAAGTGCAGAGCTATGTAAAACTGATCCTGAATTATCAGCTGAACTCTTAGAACCACTCTTTGCACAAATCTGGCTAACGACAACACCACTTGAATAAAACAAAGGACCAATAATCAAATTAACAAAAAAGGGTGACCTAACGACTGCAACAACTGGAGAGCAATTATACTCCTCACTGTTCCCAGCAAAATATTTGGCAGGATAATTATCCACAGAATCTCAAAGGCAGATCATAAACTGAGGAAGGAACAAGCAGGATTCAGAAAGAACAGAAGATGCGCACATAATATTTTCACCCTCAGGAATATAACAGAGCAGTGCTCAGAATGGCAAAGACAACTATAAATAAACTTTGTCGATTTTGAAAAGGCTTTTGACAGCATATACAGGTATGGCTCAAGGAAAATACTATGGGCATGCAGGATACCTAGGTGTATTGTTTCCATTATAAAAAGTCTCTATGCTAACTTTACATGCAGTGTTGGGATGAGCAACCTTACTTCCGAAGAGAAAACCGGTGTACGACAAGGTTGTCCCTTGTCAACCATTCTATTTTTAACTGTCATAGACTGGGTGATGCACCAGACAACAGAGGACCTCCCTAGAGGAATAAGATGGACAATGTTCAGACCACTAGAAGATCTAGAATATGCAGACGATATTGCACTACTCTCACATTCACATCAGCACATCCAAGAAAAAACAGACTGAACAAATATAGCCAACAAGTGGGACTGAACATCAACCTGAAGAGGACAGAGGTCATGACACTCAATGTAATAAATCATGAGCCCATAAAAATAAGGAACCAAAAGCTGGAACCCATACATTTACATATCTAGGAAGCATAGTAATACCAGATGGTGGAACAAGCAAAGACATCAGTAACAGCATGAATAAAGCCAGAACAACCTTTGCAAAGCTAAACAACATTTGGAAATTTTCTCAGTACAGTACTGTACTTCAGAGAGCTGCGTACTTTCTGTACTTTTGTATGGCGCGGAGTGCTGGAGAATAACAGAAATGGAAATATCCAAATTATCCTCGTTCCACACAACCTGTCTAAGAAAAATTCTTTGAATTTTTTGGCCGAATACCATCTCCAACCAGGAACTGCTTACATGGTGCAGTAAAAAAGGCATGCACACCATCATTGCAGGCCGATGCTGAAACTGGGTTGGCCATGTCCTCAGAAGGGACTCTGACACCATCACCAGAACTGCTATGCTATGGACCCCAGAAGGACAGTGAAAGAGAGGCAGACCAAAGACAACCTGGCGGTGAACAGTGGAGGCTGAGTGTTAAAGAACGAATATTGATATGTTTTGTATTGTTGCCACACACAGACTTATTGCCAGTACTTTTGAGGAAATACATCTCTTTGTGGTAACTCATGTTTTTGCACGGGTTTTAACTTATATTGAACGCTGCATATTTAATACGTCACCAGTTGTCTATGACGTAACACATTTGCACTAATTTATTCTAACGGCTAATATTCGTGGCCTTTCGTTACTTCAAGTCGTCCTAGTAAGACGTGTTTTTCAAGCTCCAAGAATTGCGGAGGAAGATATTTATTTAAGTGGCTTAACTAACTTCGGAGGCCGCCACTATGTTTCTAAGATGGTCCTGAACTTATATAGAAGTTCCACCTCTTATCGAGTAAGATAAATCAAGTTATTATTATATTCACGTCGTCTGGTCCACATTACTTGAGTGGTCACCGTTCGTTTGCACCTCTAGTACAGCGGCCAGGACTGAATGATTGAGACGAGACAGATGGAAGATTAACTACTATGTATGCCTTGACCATGAAGATATTTTCCTTGATGTAAAATAAATACTGAAGAAGATATATCGTGGACCCTCTACCCGACGTCTTGTGTTATTCGGCCAGTGATGTTCTGTGACGACCATACCCGTCTCCATTCGTGTTTGTAATCATGATGCATGAATGTTTATAATGTTGTTCTACTCAAAACCAAACTACAAGAAGAAAACCACATGTAACACTGAGATACAACCGACGAAGCAAAATGTGGACAGTTTGTTGCTGCACTACAAGGGGCCACTAGGTGTGATGGCCACTGACTGTTTTGTCAAGTCAGGGGCTAAGGATCCAAGAATAAGAAGAAGAAGATGCTGTTTGTGTATTTTCATGCCTTTTTTTTCTCCCTGCGGTCTGGTTATTTCATTTGTTGGGAAATATTGTAACTGTCCCTGTTATTTCATTTTTCTTTCACATGGCTAAACCATCTCAGTTTGTTTGCTGTTAGTGTGTTCCCTTATTTTAAGAGAAAAAAAAATATGACTTGACTTGCCCCATAACCCCTGGTCAATGGGGAACAGCAGATAATGAGCACTTTACAAGAAGTCAGCACGTCTGGCTACTGACTGTTAGTTTGTTTAGATCCATGACAGGCAGGTCTGTCCATTCTTTTCTGTGGTCAGTCTATTATTTTATCTGACTGCCATGTCTTCTTTTGCTTGGTACTATGCCTGGAAGGGAAATCTTAGAAAAACCTACCTCCTGCAATTGCTCCCATGAAGCTGATGCTTGCGAATTTTGTGGTACCACATGAAGACTAGTGTTCAGCAAAGGGGCTGGCATTATAGTCAGAGTGGCTGGAAGGCTGCCATAAGGTGTCTCTGCCAGAGTACCCCCACTGTCAAAACTGTCAAACATGATTTTAACCTGGTCTTCGGAAGTCAAGGAAGCATTCTTCTGCTGTGTGGATGAACTGAGAGTTATCGCTGCATTTTGGAAATCCCCTTTCCCAGATTCAGTGAAAATTTCATTATGTATACCTGAAAGATTTTTGATGTTATTACTGCACAGAAAAACTGAAAGTGTAAATATGAGAGAAAGACAGCGTCAATGGGGTCTATATCTACTCTTTTATGCAGTCTATGTATTATATTTTCTTTCTTCTACTCTTATTTTATCACTGTTCTTTTTCTTTCTATTAAAGTGGACAGACTGCGGTGGACGGGACACAATGAAGTAAAGTTGGTTACTATTGGCTGCGATAGAATACAGCATCACAAGGAGCATTGTTTTGGAATCCCTAGGGAGACAAAAAGCTCAAGGAAGAGTCAGCTATAGATGGAACAAGAAGGGCAAAGAAGACATAGAAAAGAACTTGAACTGTTGGCCACACTCCACAGGCCACTTAAAGGAACAGACAAAAAAGCTTACAAGAGTGAATATGGCAGAATGTGTTATACATCAACAGTAGTAATCAAGACTATCATTTCAAATATCTGCCTTGCTATGAAAAGAAGAATGCATTAAGGCACTTGGCTGACTATAATATCTTAATGGATGCTTTCCTGAAAGAAAAAGGCCCTTGTATATCATAATCATGACGATGCCAATATGTAGGACCCTAATTTAATTTTTGGATAGCATATGTTCATGACAGCAGCCTTTTGAACCATGTAATAATAATAGCCCCTTCAGTCATAACTGACTATGGGAATGCGCCACTAAGGTGACAGCCCTCAGCTGATTATTTTCCTGGTGTTCCTTTTGACGTTTTCTCCTCTCTTCTGCTTGCTGTGAGAGCTTCTTTTCACCCAATCTGAGGTGGCTCCATAGAAAGCATAGCCACTTGGTGCAATCGGCAGCTTCATCCTACAAGGTTGCTGGATTTATGTCCAATGCCCTCATGTCTCTACTGTACATAGATTAGCCCCATTGCTGAATACTGTTGGTCGCCCAACTGTTCTTTTGCCATCTGTCAGCTGCCGGTAGAAGATATCTTTCGGGATGCGACCATCGTCCATTCATTATTGGAAGTCAACCTATCATCATTTTACAGTTTGTCAGTAAATATAGATGGCCTAGCTGGAGAATTCGTATAACATCAAATACACACATATATATGTAATAACATTATTATTTTCCTTTGCACTCCTTACAGAGCATGGAGTCACCACTGCAGCTGGTCCCCATTGCAGGAAGCCAGCCCCAAAACAATGGACATTGACAAAGTCAGACAATATAGAAAATACAATCAATTTCTTCCCCAAGCAAAAATTCCAGGTTATATGTCTAAATAAGGCATTCAAGTTTCAGCAAACTTATAATCTTCATTACAGAATGAGTTTATTAAAAAAAAGGAGTCACCTGTATCGGTGACTTCAAAAGATGTTTTTGATTCCATTCCAATAAAATTCATAAATTCCTCCATTGCAAATAGTGCTTTGGATTTCACCTCTTGAACTTTTGCATCAAATATAGGGAGCTCTTCATCTTTCACCTGAAAACAGACAGATCTAAATTACATTTCTACACTTGATTTAGTATTTACATTCATCAGGTTAAAAAAAAATTACACAAGATTACAGAAGCAGCCACAGAATTAATTAATTTTATTGTCCTTCTTAAAAATAAATACTACTAGTGGCAAAGAGAATGAACCAGTGGGCGAGGTCAAAACTTAACTGGAATAATGAAAATATAAACAAAATAGAAAGAAGGTGCTAACACAAAAAAGATAACTTAGAAGACAGACAGACTGTAATGCTGGATCTACAATTTACAGGAAGAATCAAGAGCAGGAAGGAACAGAGATGCCTGTGCTTGTCACAAAGAGCACCAATAATACAAGACATTACAGAAGAATGTAAAATACATGTTATGATGCACTAATACAAGCAAATGTTTGGCCAACAAAAGTTCTGTTAACGTTGTATCTGGATAAAGTAAAATATTCAGGTATTACTAATCTGTGAATACAGATCTCATAATTATTTCTGCAATAACTGAATATGAAAGTAAAATATTCAGATATTACTAGTCTGTGAATACAGATCTCATAATTATTTCTGCAATAACTGAATATGAAAGTAAAGTATTCAGGTATTACTAATCTGTGAATACAGATCTCATAATTATTTCTGCAACCACTGAATATGAAAGTAACATATTCAGGTATTACTAATTTGTGAATACAGATCTCATAATTATTTCTGCAAAAAACTGAACTTCTTCTTTCTTCAAGCACCATGCCTAGTGGCACAGGAGATCATGTCTCTCCACAACTTCCTGTCTCCAGTACAATTTATCAATTCTCCTGTTGACTTCTTTCGATGCCACGATGTCGAACTGTCCAGTATTTGCACTCTTTGTATTCCCCTATCTTTTTTTTCCTTCAATCTTACCTGTTGTTATGATATATACCAGATTACCTCATCTCATAACATGCCTAAAAAAGTGGATTGCTTCTTTCTAACTTGTGAAATAAGTTTCCTTTGCGCATTGGCCTCTTTCAGGACATCCTCATTACTCTTTTTGGCTGTCCATGGTATTTTTAACATTCTTCTGTAAAACCACATCTCTGTGGCCTCTAGTGCCTTCCCTGTTTGTTTACTAATTGTCCATGACTCACTCCCATATGTCAGGATTGGTTCTATATAACACTGAAGAACTGAATAATTGAACATGAAAGTAAAATACAGTATGCCTGTGATTTATGCACTGAAGAACTTCAAATGAATACAAACAGCAAGAAGCGCTTTCATTGCATTGGGAAACATATGGAGATCAAGAGAAATCAAGTCCAACATAAAAATAAGAATCTTCAACTCAAATGTCAAGTCAGTCCTATTGTATTGCTCTGAGACATGGAGAAAACAACTAAAAAGCTACAGACTTTTATAAACGGGTGCTTGCATTGAATAGAAGGACTGAAATGGTATGACAAAGTCACAAACGTGGAATTGATGACAAGAGCCAGACAAGTGCCAGTGGAACTTCTTCTTTCGCTTGAAATATATTGTCTATATCTGCAATGTTGTTTCTTGTATAAACTTCACTGTCTTTTGTAGTTCATACAGAGGTCCGTATAGTTTTACTTCCAGTGTTGTTTCTCTGGGCCAGTGGGTTTGCCTCAATATATCATATTCGGGGCAATCTTGAAGTACGTGCTCCGCAGTCTAGGGTGCCTGTCCACATGTACACATGGCTGAATTGCCAATCTTGAATTTTGTATACATGTGGCTGCGGAGTCGGTTGTGTCTTGTTCTGAGGCGCAGAATGACAATTTGTTCTATCTGCTCATAGCTTGGTAGTCATCCTGTGTTGGTGCCAGTGGAACAAGAGTTGAGAAGAAAATGCTGGCGATGGATAGTACACACATTGGGGAAACCTGTTGATAGCATTACAAGGCAGTCCTTGTTCTGGAATCCACAGGGAAAGAGAGGCAGAGGTAGACCAAAAAACACATGGAGAAGAGAGCTGGATACAGAAGTGAAAATGATGAGGAAAACATGGAAAGAACTTGAGCGGATGGCACGGGACAGGAAGACTTGGCATGTGTTTGTTGAAGGCCTATGCTCCTCGGGGAGCTAAAGGGTATTGATTAATTGATTGATCGAACTTCAAATGCACTGTGAAGAACATACCAGGTGTCATGAAGGAGAGTGGGGACTGTACTTATGTAAGAAATGACACTATATTGGATCACTATATACATCAGCCCCTTACTGATTGTATATATATCTCTATGCACACATACCAAACTTCAATTCTTGTAACAAATGGCTATATTGTTAATGGGTTAAACCTACCATCAAATTCACATTTGAAGAGAACTAGATACAGAAGTGAAAATGATGAGGATGACATGGAGAGAACTTGAGCTGATGGCACTTGACAGGAGGACTTGGCATGTGTTTGTTGAAGGCCTATGCTCCTTGGGGAGCTAAAGGGTATTGACAGATTGATTGATATTCCCATTTCATTCCATGTAGATCAAACAACTGCTGCTGGTCACCACTGTTTTCTATTTTGGGCAGTGTCTTTCAGCTCAATTTTCAGTCTTTTTATTTTCATTAAATTCTACAGATCATGAAGCCACAACAAGTGCCATCCTTGCAGGAAGCCTTTATGACATACCGGAGGGATCAGTGTTCCTATTCTTTCTTTGTTGCCTCAGAGACTCCCAGGATCTACATGGGCCATGTCTGGTTATCTAGGCTAGGACATTCTGAGTAATCCTCATCATTATTTTCCTTTGAACTCCCTTTGGAGCATGCAGCCACCACTGCCACTGGTTCACATGCTCTGGTAATGGTGGTTTCTGCGGCAATTTGTTTTACATGATGAGGTAGACACACATTAGTTGCCTCAATACTTCTTCTTCTTCCTCATTCGCCCTGAAAAGGACGTTGATTGCGTTGTGTCCGTTTACAGCGAAACTGCGATATTTGCGCCTTTCTCCCGACACATCCGACTTCCGCGCTGCATTTTTTGGGACCGGGTTTGCCTTCCCTCTTCAATCCCTACTTCGTCAGCCAGAATGCAGTGATGCAGCCTGTTTCCACGACCACCACTTGGAGGTGGAGTAGGGTCTTGGTCAGCTCTGGTTCGCTGACCCTGATGCAGGCAGTCAAGCTATGGGTCGCTAACTGCATTCCTCACTGTTGTTGTGTCTTGGGTCCCAGTTGCCTCAATACAACATGCCAGAGGTAGCAGTGGTCATATTCTTTCTCTGTCTCATCAGAGACACTCAGGAACTAAATGGTTCATATCTGGTTACCACGGTTGGTTATTACATTTATTCTGTTATCTCTAGCTGTCTCAGTTGCTGTCTGGTTCTTTAAAAAAATGTTATATCTAATCATCACATTCTATTAAATGGATGAAGTTTGGATACTAGATTCCTAGTGGCACGACATGTTTCTCAACTACTTGTGCAATGTTTCCAGTTTTGTGTCGTGCTCTCACATAATGACAGTTTTTCATCCTCACCATTGGAAGATTTATGGGTGAAATGACTTCCGTATCTGACTTCCATAAGGATGTGCTATGGGCCTCTATTGTGAGGATTCTTTCTAACATGGGCTGTGGTTCTTTATATCTTTCTTGTAATTGCGGTAAACATTTTATTTCTCAGTGCGTCTTAATATAAACCCCTAACTCGAAGGACATGTATGCTCACTTTGTCTGACCTTTGATTCATAACCTGTGTGGCTTGATAGAACCTGCCAGAAAAGCAAGGCTCCCATGGGATCTCTAAGACAAGCAAGCTGTTCCAACACTTCAAGGTGGAAGACATAGGATATGAGTTGATATAGTAATAAAAAAAAATTTAATGTTGGGTCATCTTACCTTTGATTCTTACAACAACAACAAAGAAACATAGCAGCCATACCTGATTTCTTGCCTTTTCTATCTCCTTGATATTAGCTTTGATCTGTTGTATAGTTCGTGAAGCATTAACCTGCTCTTTGTGCAAACCATTCCAGTCCTCAGCATTGGTTAGCTGTTTACATGTGACAGAAAAATCAACATCTTGATTCTTACTACTTAGAAGCCTCAGAAACTTTTTAAAACTTGAAGTTTGGTTTAAGGTAATACTATGCATTTCAATATGGCTAAAGACTATAACAATATAAACCATTTATTTAAGGGGGAAAAAGAACCAAGCAAAATACTATTTATTTTTTCAGCATTATCATCAAGAACTTGAGAACACAGGAAGTATACCGGAATAGTAGAATTATAAGAAATACTTCTCAGTTATTACTGAACAACAGCCTAAAACTTGCAGCCATCATTAGTCTGGTAACCACTATGTGCTGACCTTCTCAAGGCTATCAGGTTTTTAACTATTTGATATGGTAAAGGGGTCTGGTTCAAAGCCTGGGTTACATTATGATCTAATCCACCCAACTGTATAAATGAGTACCTCTTCAAGTAAAGGCAGCAGGAAGAAAACAGGTCATGTCAATTCATGAAGCTTAGACCTAATATAAGTGAAGTTTTTAACATTTCATTCCTTTAAGACAGTATCTGCTATGGGCTGACCTTCTGAAAAACAACAAGCTTGTGGTATTAACAATGATCATTATATATATATACAAGAGAGACGCTGGATATAAATCCAGCAACCTGGGAGAATGAAGGTGATGATCACACCAAGTGGCAATGCTCCTTATGGCGCCACTTCAGATTGGGTGAAAAGAAGCTCTCACAACAAGCAGAAGAGAAAAGAATGAGCCAAAAGAAGCTCTCACAACAAGCAGAAGAGAAAAGAATGAGCCAAAAGAAGCTCTCACAACAAGCAGAAGAGGAAAGAATGAGCCAAAAGAAGCTCTCACAACAAGCAGAAGAGGAAAGAATGAGCCAAAAGGAGCACCAGGAAAAAAAGCAGATGAGGACTATCACTTTAGTGACGCATTCCCATAGTCAATTATGACCAAAGGGGCTAATAACCAACACACCCCCCACCGCATAACACACATCCACACCCACACACATGAGATTTAAGAATAACCTTGCAACAGTGTGAAGAATTCTCTAATACCCAAATCTGAAACTTGTCAAAACAACACGGCAAAAGCCATTGACTATGAATTTGAATTCAAGCTCTTCAGCCAAACTTCCATGATGTTATGATACTTTCTGCACGGCAAATGGGAAATTTTGAGTGCAAACTATTTGCCAGGCAGAAAGGCATTGGTATGCATGTATTTGTGTTGTTATGTGATGAGGTTTTTTGTTTTGAGTAGGGACAAGGTTAATTGCAGTTCAGAGCAATTACGGAACAGATATGCAAGGCTAATGTAGGGGGACTCTATACGTCGGAAAGTGTCTTCAGAAACATAAACTGAAATAACCTCTGCAGTTTAAGGATATACGAGTATTATTGTTTTACATTCCCGAACTTGCATTTGAATGACGAGGAGACTGATCATGATGGTCATGTATGAAGATTCTAAGTGAGATGATGTGTGCCCGTTGTGAAAGTCACGGCACCATAAATGTTCTTAAGTGCCCGTTGTGAAATGAGTATTGGGTTGAAATGAAGTAAATTATTTATTTTTGTTTAAAGCTTCTCACAAGTGGTTACTGGCTTGCCACCAGAGATGATAAATCTTGGAGATTTTTTTCTTTCCCAGGTTCTTCATTACTCAATCGCAGGTCACACCAATTCAGTTTTAGATGTAGAGGAAAACTTCAAACTTATACAATGGAGTAATGCGTGTAGTTTCCAATCAACAATTTATTAAACAGTTTAACAGCAAAATCCAATGGCATCATATAATCATTCTCATTTGTTATACAAAATGGTGGTTTGTCTACCACTTTCCAGTACGTTTGTTCCTCATGTAAATTCGTACACCTTGATAAAAGATATCTGCCTCAATGTATCTCTTTCCTGAGATCTCCTGCAAATATTTATATACTGAAGCTGGTACTTCAATCAGAAGTTTCATGTTGAAATCTTGTAAGTTAATCGTAATGTCTATTTGAGCGAGATTTTACATACCTTGTAATAAAATGTCGAAGGCGTTACAATTCTATCTAACTAGATAGTTCTTGAGTATCTTTGAATTTCTGTTAGCAATCTTCTAACAAAGTTGTAAGACTTCACAACCTAAAACAGCATGGTCCGCTGTATTTTTACTCTACGTAGTAATTTGCGATACTGTCCTAAACTGACGCTACCGTTCTTTTTTTAGTCCTATACTAGTGCGGTGCCGTTGCTAGGTGATTCCCGCCAAAACCTATTGACGTCACTAGTTGCCTAGTGAAACCGCTACCTATTTATCATAATTATGTACATATCAATTATGTGATGTCAAGGGTTACTAAGTTACTCCTACCATTTTGTTTGCATACGGCTTCAATGGTGTGGGTAAATCTACTTATCATAATTATGTACATACTAATTATGATAATTGTGTACATACTAATTATGATAATTATGTACATACTAATTAGAACTACATTATCTTGTAGCTAGGTTACTTTGCAAATGTCCCTAAAGGGAGATAATTAAAATGCCTCATATTTCTTTAGTAGTTACAATGAGTGATCTTTTCTTATAATGATCCTTATATCTAATGCTAATGTGAGTTACTGGCGTTAGCGTAGGCCATCCGGTCACAGATGCACTTAAAACAACATGCCTTTTTATTGGAAAAAAAAACAGAATGTCTCGGGACTACTTATAGTGTGCCTTTGAACATTGCAAAGGGATAATATATTTATTGAAATTGTTACCAAAACAAAAAAATAACATAAGTACCAGAGCAAAGGAGAAAGATTAACCCTTCGAACCCTGGCCATCCAGCCCGTAAAACCCCATTCCCCTGGGCTCCTGAGCAAAAAATGCACAAAAAAGACACATAAGCAAAACTAGTTACTGTGACAAAACCATGTGGTCAGTTTTAATTAATCTGTCTCAAATTGACTGACCTGATCATCTCCAATATTCCTGCTTATTGTGACAGTCCTCCCAGCATGCAGACCCTTCCTTTAGGCACAGATAACTTTCACAATATTTGCACCAGAATTTAGTCTTCACTTTTTTTATTGGCCTTTGTAATGTAGTTTACTCACACTGTGCACCATTTGAAGGCACAGTCCAAAGAATGCTTTTATCTCTGGCACTGTTACATCTTTATAATTTTTATCATAGTAGCTGGTTGGCTTTTTTGCTTTTTACTTGCTCAGCACGTCTTTTTGTCTGCTCACACAAATTGTGCCAGAAATTACTGTCGAGGAAAAGTTCCAAAAATTCAATGGCTTTACTCTCGGGAGAAATAGATTCTGGAATATTCTTGGGGCCTATCTGTTCCACAAATGTTGTGTCTACTGTCGACGTAGGTCTGAATATATTTGCGGGAGACCAACCTGTATCAAATTTACTACCTATGGGTTTGCCCAGAGTGCAATTATGTCGGTTTTGTTCAACAATAACAAAAACTGTATATTACAGTAACATAATGATAAACCCCTGTACTGTAGCCTGATCCCCTGAGGGGCCAGGAACAGGACTAGAACTAGCTTGATCCTAATCCGATTCACACATTTCGTCACTCGATTCAATTTCGATGTCACTTTCAGAATAATCACCATCTAAATCTAATTCATCAGCCTCCGAATCATTGAGCAGATTCAACAGCTTGTTCCGTTGTTAGCCTTTTAAAACGGCTATTTCCTGGATTGTCAACACGCCTTTTCATTATGAAAACAATTAAAAAATTGAAAAATATTTCCACTTCGTGGGCGCCGCCATTTTAGTGTAACATTCCACAAGACATGTGTACTTCATGACGTCATTATTTTGCCCATATTTCCATTCCAGCCCCGCCGATCTAAGCTAGGTGTGCCAGACTGAGATAGCGGTCGCTCGGGGAATGGATTATTTACACACGGACCGAAATTTCGGGACCTCCGGTCCAAAAGGTTAAAGAAAAACAAAATAAATAAACAAAATATTCACTACAAATGTTCAGCACAAAAGTAAGATAAACTTCAAAACATTACAAAGCAGTGCATTCCCAATATAAATACATGAGTTAATATCAAGGGCAATAAAGAAGAAAAGACACAATAAATCAAAGTATAAACATCTCAAAACTCAACACAGTGACGGGAGATATACTCAACAACAGGGAAGAGATACACCGCCAGATGTTAGAAAACATCACACCAAACGCCAGAGAATTTGCAGTCTGGAAAAACAACAAATATAAGGTACTACATATTCGGGTATCCCACGCACAAAACAAAATCCAATAGTTTGTGCAAGGTCCTAAAATCAACAACAACCTGATATTGTTGGGATGACACATTGTGAAGAGGAACATTAAAAGTATGTTGGATCAATTAAATGAAATTACGTTATATGTTGGGGAGTTGAGTTGGTCGCTGTTGATCCCAAGCAAGTTAATTAGAGTGAGTTTACTTTGAGCCGTATAAGTGTTCACTACACCTACAGACCAACCGTTCCATAACACATGATAAGATCTTGAATATCAGTTATCAAGTTCAGCTTTTTCTAGTTCATTATACTTACTCTGGAAATGTTGGCGGTGTGTTTAAACAATCTGTCCAAGTCAATATCAAGAACCTTGACAAATTTTTTTATTGACAGCTCCAACCGTTTGATGGGATACTTTGTCACCTCAGGGTTGTTGCCATCAGTGCTAGACTCATTTTCATGGGGGTCAAAGCTTGCCATTGAAGGTGTTTCTAGCAAATCTGAAATATAAATGTATATACGTTAGATAAGACATTACAGCCAGTCTCATAAACCCCAAATTAGGTTTCCTACTGCAATTTAAGGAACCTTTGACATTTATTGTCTAAATTACCAAACATAGGATAATACACTCATGGTTTTTCCTGAACTAGATATTAATCTTATTCGAGAAATCAGTTATATTTTATTATTTGAAATGCCACTGTTCTCAATATCTGTGTTTCATGTTCTCTCTTCCCTATTCTTTCAGATCAATTCTATATTTGTCAACAATTCTCTACAAAAAAATCCATTATTTATTTTCACTGGTTTTAATTTTTTTAAAAAATTCATTTAGTCAGTGCCAAAATAGGACCAGAACAGACTGAAAAACCTTTCCTAGAAACGCTGGGTCGATTTTTTCTTCAACACTGAACATTCACTCATCTTGTCACGGAATGAATAAGATTTGCCAGCCTCGCAGTAATTTTAATGGATCAGTAATGTCATTTGGGAAGGCTTTGCTCCTTCCCTGCAATGTAGAGAGCAGGCCTTGGCACACTTTAGCATGCCAAGATCTCCTTCTACTTTTTAATTAAGGCTGTGGTCTACCAACAATTTTTCATTGTAGCTTCTTTATCAGTTTTTCAATTGTAAATTAGTTCCACATGCGCATGAAATGAAGAAAGTATTTAAGGCACACTAAACATTTTTTAGCAATTGAAGACCAGAAAGAAATATCTGCATGTGCAAGGACAAAGATACTACATTAATAAGTATAAATTCAAACAAAGATATAATATTTAAGTACTAGTATTGCAAAAGATTAACAACACTGGCTTAATATGATGATAATTTTTCGGTTCAAAATTACTAATGGTCAGTCACATACATGTCAGACAGAGGAGAGCAGTACTTTGATATAAAAATGTTTATAGTCAAAAACACTGATAATACATTTTATTACTCATTAAAAAAAAATACTATACCTTCAAAAACAAAATATTTAAAGAATTAGAAATATATTAAAAACTTGTATATATCAGGCTGTCCACCTAAAATCTCACAGTGGTCCACTAGTGGACTGCAATCAACGTACTGACCAGTCTTAATTTATGAGCACCCGTTCAAGGTACTTTTGATAAAAAGTGTCAGCTGCATCACTGCACATAACACTGTACAGGAGTTTTGCACAGTGTAGTCAGGATTTTCCATACATTATGTATGAATGCCAAATGTAACAGATCATTCACTGATTTTCCTTGTGACGTGGAACTCCAAGAGCTTAATAGGCTCAATACGGGTAAGGATGTCACTTGTTCTTGCGTTATTGACCACATATCCAAAGGAATGAGGAATAAAATTGCTAAAAAAAATAGTAAACAATTACCTCAACATAAGTGTTTTGACTGATGAAAGATCTTTCACAGTAATCAGTTTGAGATGTTCATTTTCTAAAGATGTTGAACTGATACCATTTTGTCTGAGATCTTGTTTTATTTGACCACACCACAGCAACAGCCATAAGAGATGCATGCTTAATTTAAGTTAAGTAATTCAAAATCTTCTGGGGGTCCAAATGGGGCAGTGATGCGCAATACAAGACTCAACATGTCTCTTAGCCTCTCCTGCCCAAGTCTACCTCACCTACTCGTGGTGGACCCCGTTATACCCAGTAATCTTGCCGAAGGTTGGGTATTAACCCCAGCGGGAGGCAAGATGGGACAGCAAACGAGGTAAAGGCAAAGTCAAACCCCCCAGCCAGAGGGGGAGGCATGAGCACACTCTGCCTTAAGAAACAGGTGCTGAAGTCAGAGATACCAGGCCAGGAGGCGCACCAGCAACCATGGTACCATGCAACCCGCCTTGGTTTAATATGTCTACACAACAGATGTCAAAAATTATCATTATGGTGCTCACCCTGTGAAGTCCCTCCAGGCAGGAGCAGTGCCGGATTCTGAGCCTCGACAGAATCCACCCTCAGCTACTGGAGGTCCCCTTAGTCTGCCTAGTGGAGCCAGGAGGCGGAAGGGGAAAGTAACTGGCCAACCAGATAAGACGACGACCCCTCTGAATGTCATGCATTGGAATGCAGAGGGAGTCAACAACAAAAAGACTGAACTAGAGAATACCCTATTTCGGAAAGAAATTAGCATATGCTGCATACAAGAAACCCACCTACAGGAAGGAAAACATTTTAAGATACAGGGCTATCAATGCTTCAGAGTTGACAGAAAAGATCGGAAGAAGGGTGGCATACTAACACTGATAAGGAATAACCTCAACGCTATAGAATCCAAGACATATAAAGAAGGTGCAGAATACCAAGTAATCCATCTTAAACATAACACTCTGGAACTGGATCTCCTAAACTTCTACTGCCCCAGTGACATACCACTGAACATGGCTAGTATAGACGTCCCCAGTGGCAACTTCTTAGCGGTGGGAGACTTCAACAGCCATTCCCAAAGCTGGGGATACAACCAGCTAGATAGAAGGGGCGAAGAGATAGAAAACTGGCAAGACGACAATAACCTAATCCTTCTAAACAACCCTAATGATCCTCCAACCTTTTACTCCAGAAGATGGCATAGCACCTCTACCCCAGACCTGGCATTCTGTACACCTGATTTGGCTGGGATAGTGGAAAGGGAAATAGGAGAACAACTCGGTGGAAGTGATCATCGCCCTGTATTCATCAAAATTAATAGAACAATTAATACAAGTCCAAGTCAGCCAAGATGGAATTATAAAAAAGCAAATTGGTCCATTTATCAACACAGAGCAAATCTGCTTACAAAAGATATTAGGGTACTAGACAGAGACATTAACAGAGTCATCTGGGATTTTAATAATGGAGTACTCAAAGCGGCAAAGGAGACAATACCGAGAGGAGCGAGGAAGAACTATGTACCATATTGGTCCAACACACTACAAAACCTACATGAAGAAATGAACGAAGCAAGGCACACTGCAGAGGTACAACCATCCCAACAGAACCATATCATGCTACAAAAGGCAAAAGCAAAATTCATCAAAGGAAAACTAGAAGCCCAGAGGAGAAGCTGGAAAGAAAAAACCTATAAACTAAACCTTGAAAAGGAAGGGAGAAAGTTGTGGAAACTCACTAAACAATTGAATGACGATAACAATTCTCAACGACAAACAATTACACTAGACGATGCAGGGAAACTATATACCGGCAAACAAGCAGCAGACAAATTTGCGGAATCCTACAGAAATGAAAGTAACATCTCCGTCAATTTACGAAGACAACGAGACATTCCTCAAGAAATAATCCACACTAGAATTAATGAAAACAGTCCGGATGTTATGTCCAAACCATTCAATATGGAAGAGTTAAAAACAGCCTTGTGGAAACTTAAAGACAGGAAATCACCAGGCCCGGATGGTATAACCAACAAAATGCTAAAACACCTAGGATATACAGCAATGAGCAAACTGTTGCATATATACAACTACAGTTAGATGACAGGCAGTGTGCCACAGACAAGGAGAGAGGTGCTCATGTGTCCCATCATAAAGAAAGGAAAAGACAACAGGAAGGCCACCAGCTACAGACCAATAAGCCTAACTAGCTGTGTATGTAAGACAATGGAGAGGATGATCAACAGAAGATTGAAATGGTACTTGGAATCCGAGAAAATTTTAGTGCCAGAACAAGCAGGGTTTAGAGAGTGCAGCAGCACAGAAGACCAAATCACATACCTGTCCCAGATCGTTGAAGATGCCTTCCAAGAAAAGAAAAAAGTCTTTACCCTATGGATAGATCTCCAAAAAGCTTTTGACAAAGTATGGAAAGACGGGTTAATAGTAAAACTGCAAAGAAACGGAATCAAGGGTAATATGAGAAAATGGATCCAGTCGTTCCTACACAATCGGAAAGCAAGAGTCACCATGGAAGGCCACAACAGCAAGAAAATCCTCCTAAAACATGGAGTTCCTCAAGGCTCAGTATTGTCTCCCACCCTGTTCCTTGTGTTCATCAATGACCTCATCGACGACCTGCCACAAGGTGTGAGAGCTGCCCTATACGCTGACGACTTGGTGGTGTGGTGTGTAGAAGAACATCTAACTATCGCTAATAAGCGAATACAAAGGGCAGCA
The DNA here is from genome assembly GCA_024509875.1 of Oreohelix idahoensis. Lineage (NCBI taxonomy): Eukaryota > Metazoa > Mollusca > Gastropoda > Stylommatophora > Oreohelicidae > Oreohelix > Oreohelix idahoensis. The sequence goes on from JAMPIV010009580.1 coordinate 99,123, forward strand.
GACAACATAGCAGCATGGGCAGAAAAATGGATGGTGCAGATCAACGCTGAAAAATCCTCAACAACACTTTTCACGCTCTCAAACAAAGACAAAGCAGGAGAGATACGACTTGGAAATATACATGTCCAAACAGACGAGGAACCGGTGTACTTGGGCATTACATTAGATAAGAGAATGACATGGAGGCACCACATCGAGAGAACAGAGGCCAAAGCGAGAAGAAAACTTGCCATACTGAGGAAAATAGCTGGATCAAGTTGGGGAGCTAACGAAACAACACTAAAGAAAGTTTATACAGGTGCAATAAGACCTATCTTAGAGTACGGATCAGCAGCATGGTCTACAGCAGCCAAATCACACCTACAAGGCTTGGATAAGGTACAAAATCAAGCGCTTTGGTTGATCACGGGTGCCATGAAGACCACACCAATAAATGAAATGGAAAAAATCACAGGCATTCCACCTTTATTATACAGACGAGACACTAAGACCATGATCCAAGCAGAAAAGTACAAGAACATGCCCACACATCCAATGAAAACTAGATTTAGAGATTTAGCCAGTGGAAGGTTGAAGAGAAGCAGTTTTGTGCATCGGTCCAAAAAACTAATTAGAACATACAAGGATGAACTACCAGACATCACTAAGGAAATAATTCCCACACTCCTCCCAACCCCATGGGAACAACATCAAAATTTCAGCATTAAGACCTCCGTATTACCACCTGCCCCATGGGAGAGCTAAATACTCTTCAAAGGAAAATAGCAGCATGTGACATGATTGAAGAACTATACCCCAGAGAAGCATGGATCCAAGTATATACTGATGGATCTGCAACCAGAGCATTGAAGAACGGAGGCGCAGGAGTTTATGTGGTCTATCCAGACAAAGAAAATGAATCCACCTGTTCACCTACTGGAATATTCTGTTCAAACGACTCTGCTAAAGTACAGGCCTTAAGCATTGCTGCGGGAATAATAAATAACACAATAAGCCAATGTCAGCAGGTTGTATTCCTTACCGATGCAATGTCAGTTCTGCAAGCCCTCAACAGTGATAAACTGCCAGAGTTAAATAAAGCCCTATGCGAAGTAAATATCAAAAGAAGGATAGTGCTACAGTGGATATCATCACACTGTGGCATACCAGGAAATGAGAGAGCAGATACGTTAGCAAAAGAGGGAGCAACACAGGAACAAAAAGAACAAACAATCACATTCCAGGAAAAGAAGACCCTTATCAAGGCCATCAGGAAAATTGACCAACAAAGAGACAACTATCACTATCTTGATCGAGCAAAACAGGTGATCCTGTTCCGTATTAGAACAGGACATAACAGACTGAACAGTCACTTATACAGACTGAGATTGGTCCCATCACCCCTATGTACGTGTGGACAGGCAGCACAGACAGCCGAACACATCCTGCAAGACTGCCACATGCTTAGTCAATTGCGAACTGAACATTGGCCCACAGAGACGCACATCCACACAAAGCTGTTTGGGAGTCTTGAAGAACTTTCAACCACAGCAACATACATCCAGAGAACCGGACTTCTTGTGTAGACATTACTAAACAACAGCGAACGAGAAGAAGAAGAAGAATAAAATCTTCCAGAATAAATAAATAAATCCTAAAGGAACATTTATGCATGAGGCATATCTGGAGTCATTCTTATTTGACCACCAGATAAGCACAATGTTAAATTATACAGATGTGGAAGTGAACCTCTGTCTGTGAGACTAATTACACTCTCATTGACTCTTGAAATCATCCACACACTTCCAGGGATTCCCCCTGTGGTGAAACATGTTGAGAACCCAGCCTTGCACACTAAGCTAGGAGGAGTCACTTGAGCCCCAGATGTAACTCTGGCTTTTACCTGGTTGTCTGTTTACAGGGGGGATCTCACTATGGACCCATGACAGGCAGGGGGAGCTGAAAAGTGGTTCTGTGTTGGACATGAAAATTCCTTAGGAGAGCCCAGAACCAGTGCACTGTATTTTAGCTCTGCATATTTGGAGAGCCCCCTTGGATGGCGGGGAATGCACAGTGTGCCACGTGCTCCTTTGCATGCGAGCAAAGCTGGAGAAACTGGAGCTCATGACTTCAACTCAGCATGTTTCGGAATGGCAGAAAAGTCACAGGAAAAGCCCTAGATCTACAGTGTAGATAATACCAAGGAGTCTTCAACTTAGTATTGGCCGCAAAAGAGCGAGAAGCTCAGCAGCCCTAGTTAAATAACAACTACCACAAAATGAAAGCTGTCCTAACTGACCAGTGCACAAGCCAAAATGGCCCCCCAACTCCGGAACACATTCTGCAAACATGCCCTCTCTTTGGTGACTTGAGAGCTCAAACCTGGTCCCAGGAGACGAAAGTGGAAGAGAAACTGTGGGACACCCGGGAGGACCTCCTGCTGACGACTGGATTCATGGAGGCAACTCATCTCCTTGTTTAGATTGCTGAGCATAGGAAACTGACCGCAGAAGAAATAAAAAAAAAGAAAAGAATATTTTGTTGCTTTTTTCTGATGGCGCTTCTATTATGTTAGATATTGATTATTATTCACTGCATTAATGAAGATATAGCCTGACTTGATAGTTTTCCACTGTTGTTACACAGTTTCAATTAGCAGTAACCAGCACATGTAATGATATGCAAGGCATTAATAACTTTCATTTATATTTTTTTTAAAGCTGTACTCACGACAAGATACCTCCACAACGCTGTTCTCCCTCTCTCCCAAGGACAAAGCAGTAACATACACCTATGGACAACCATGATCAAGGAAGAAAGCTACCCCACCTATCTTGTGGTGACATTTGACCAAAAGCTTACATGGAATAAGCATATTGAAAATGCAGAAGGAAAGGCCCGAAGACAACTAGGCATACTCAGAAAATTAGCAGGTACCAACTGGGGAGCAAATGAACGAACTCTAAAGAAGATTTATAATGGAGTAATAAGACCACACTTAGAGTTTAGCTCAGCAGCATGGTCATCAGCTGCTAACTCACATCTGCAGTCTTTGGACAAGGTGCAAAATCAAGCCCTCAGGCTCATTACAGGAACCATGAACACTACGCCAATATCAGAGATGCAGAAAGCTGCTATATTACAGACATTGTTCTATAGAAGAGACACGAAAAGCATGATCCAGATGGAAAAGTACAACAGTATGCCAACGCACCCAATGAAGGCAAGACTAGATGATCTGGCATTGGGACTTCTAAAACATAGCAGCTTTGTCCATCGGGGAAAAAGACTTAAAAGACAGCATCAAGAAGACCTATCCATGAAGACAACACCACTGAAGCCCACCCTATACCATGAGAACAGACCAGCAGTACCCTCTAAATTAATACATCAATCAGTGGTCTCACAATTGGATATGAGTATAATGATCTGCAAAAATGAACTGCTAAACTGAGTATGATCCAAGAAAGCTATCCCGAAAAATCATGGATACATGCCTACACAGATGGATCAGCAACAAATGCTGTAAAGAATGGAGGCGCTGGTATCTTTATCTCATATCCTGACAACCACTATGAGACTAGGCATATTCCCACTGGTAAATTCTGTTCCAACTAAACAGATGAGGTTCAAGCTCTAGAGCAAGCTGCAAATATGATTTATAACATCAACTCTGACTGCCACCAGGTAGTCATCCTCACAGATGCACTGTCTGTACTGCAAGCTCTCAAGAGTGGTAAACTCCCGCATCTGAGAAATAAACTAAGCAAGGTAGCTGCCAAAAAGCGAACCATACTTCAGTAGGTACCATCCCATTGTGGTGTACCCAGAAATGAAAAGGCAGATAAACTTGCAAAAAAGTGAGGAGAATGTGAACAAGAAGATAATGAAATCACATACTTTGAGAAAAAGAGAGCTATCCAGACGACTACCACACTCTTGACCGACAGGGACAGATTACAATTTTTCGCCTCAGGACAGGGCTTAACAAACTGAATAAATACATGTACAAGCTACGATTGTCTGCTTCACCACTGTGTACATGTGGATTTTTTTTTTTTTCTTAACCAGCGGCACTTGGGCTTTCAGCCCTTCGGCCCAATGACATGTCATTGCGAGACTGGGGAACCTGAGGACTTTCCTTCCAACCCGGTCAGGAGCTTCGCTCCTTCCCATCCACAGAGGGTTTATCACAGGAGCCGTTCAGGTTATTCAGTCAAATTTCCGGTCGTAAACATTCCTTCAAACGCTGACGCCCGGGTTTGAACCATGAACACCTGGTCGCCAGTACAATGCCGTAGCCATTACACCAGTGCGGCTCCCGTACATGTGGATTAAACGAACAAACTGCAGAGCACGTTCTACAGGATTGTCCTCTGTATGACCAGTTAAGAAAGATATACTGGCCCAATGACTCAACACTAAACTCAAAGCTGTATGGAGCTAAAGAGGAACTCCAGACAACGGTTGAGTTCATCATGAAAACTCATCTGACGGTGTAAACATGAAAGATGCGATCGCAAGAAGAAGACTGTATTAATGAAGATATAGCCTGACTTAATAGTTTTCCACTGTTGTTACACAGTTTCAATTAGCAGTAACCAGCACATGTAATGATATGCAAGGTATTAATAACTTTCATTTATATTTTTATTTAAAGCTGTACTCACGACAAGATATGTCCCCATAACAATCAGTGAAAGACAACGGTCTTTGCTTTTTCATTAGAGAACAGGTTAAAGAAAATTGGGAAAATATTTACCATAAAATGGATATAATTAAATCGGAGATCTGTAGGTTCCATATAGGACATTTAATGTTTTCTTGCAAAGAATTTGAGTCATGAAGTTAAAAAAAATATCACACAAGACTCAACAGTCTCTAGTGATATCATTTTTCTAGTCTCACAAGGGACTCAAACTGAGAAGGCACTAGTGTTGGATAGGACAAATATTGAGGAAACAAGATTACAGCAATACAAGACATTCCTTGTTCTGGAATTCTCAGGGTAAGATAAATAGCTGGAGACTGAAGAACACACGTAGTATGGGAACTTGAGACAGACATGAAACGGATTAAAAAAAAAGACATGTAATGATCTAGAGCAAATGACACAGGTCAGGAAAACTTGGTATGAGTTGACAGGGAGCTGAAGGGTATTGAAGAGACCCAAAACAGTGTTAAAGTACCAAGGCCTTTACAATATTTTAATGTCCACAGAATTTGGTATTAACTTTGGTAAAATGCAAAGACAGTAGTCAAGGTTTGCCATGTTGTCCTATCTTGCCAGACTGGCTGTCTATATTTACATTACGGCAAACTAACCCCAACCCTGTTTCGAGCAGCTAGCCTTAACCGAACACCTGTTTTGAGCTTTGTCATAATTAATAACGGCCGACAAGAATGATGCAGTTTACTAAATACAAATTCCAACTTGAAGCAGAAATGCCCTGTGTTTGGCCAATATGGTATCCTCCAGTCTTCTATCGCTCCCCTCAGCGCTAACTTTTTGCGTAATGTTTAATGCGCTCACAGATTTATGTGAACTAGCACAATGATCATAATGTGTGATCTTGTCATACCATTTCAATCCCTCTATTCTGCGCAAGTTCCCATTTAGGAAAGTCTGCATCATCCTTATTGTTGTTTTTGTTGTTCAGAGCTATACAATAAGTCAGTCTTGTCATTATCGACTCATTAGTGTTTTCAAAATAACATGTAAAACAAGAGAACAACACAGAACGGGCGTCTAAATTTACATGAAACCAAACTTTAAAATAAAATTTACTATAGGCTTACTCGTGTCCTCAAACCATATAGTTATAAATTGCGGTGTTACCTGTCCTAGAGATTAATTAGTTGCAATGAAATAGTGTAACACTCTACAAACAGTAGGGCCTACACATCTCAGAACCAGTATTGGGGCATGATGATGCTTTGATATTCATCAAAGCAGTAGTACACAGTACAGCCAATTCTTCGACACTAGTACACAGAATACAGCCAATTCTTCGAATAACTATTTTCTTAACGACATATATTATACGTAAAAAAAAGTCATCATTTTGCGCACTCTGAATCAAAGGGAGAAGGGTATCGAAACCAGCATTGTTCATGTTTCTGGAACGATGCGATACCTATTATGTTACATTTCATATTTTAAAATGTTCAAGGCTCCAACAAGAAAATGTCAGATATCTAGGGAATTGAAAATTCCCAGTAATAAGAAACTTCTCAGACGACAGCTGGGAAAAGGCTCTTTCAGAATAGAAGAACCTTACTGTGCAGGATGTCTTCAAGACATTAATATAGAATATTTGTTGTTAAAATGTAAGAGGTATGAGGTCGTCCACAAATGATGCCATGCAGTGTGTGTGTGTGTGACATTAATATAGAATATTATAGCTTATATTACTATTTCTTTTTTTTAATATAAACGCAAAATTGGTTATTTTGATTTTCCATATTTACAATGGTTTGACAGGATGGATACTACTTTCCTGTATCGGCAATTATTCATATTACTTGGAATTGAAAACAATAAATATCCTAATTATAACCCATCAGATGTTAAACGGGATATTTTTCATAATTAAATTAAAAACACAAAAAACCTATATATCCTAAATATAACCCTTCAGGGGTTGAACGTGATATTTCTCATCATCAAGTTAAAAAAAAAAAAAGCTACATTAAAATTAGGAATATTCATGTGCCAAATTCATAACATCCCTGAGGCATATAGTACACAGCGACTGATATGAGGTTGAGCATAAGGCTGGCAGCCGTATCGAGTAAGACTAATCGCTGCAGCAAACACCACTGCAAGATCGTGTGAATGCTGGTGCGGGCATTGGTAGCTCCAAGCTTCGTATTGGAATGTAAAGAAAATTATAATGATGGATTCATAATATTATTATTGTTTTACTGAACGGTTATTTCGCCCATCCCTCCCCCTATATTCTGCTAACTGTGTTTTATGAACGGATAGTGGTGGTGGTTTACTTAAACGCGTTACAATTGAGTAGTGTGTAAGGCCTACATTGAAATTATATATATATACGAGGGTTGCTCAGAAAGTAATGCCCCACATTTTTTTTCTTCTCATCCCATAATAAAGCTAGCAAAGGGAAAATGTACACGTAGCAACACTGATGTTTCCCGCGTACATGTGCGTAATTGCACGGTCGTCCGACAGATAGCGCCGCTGTAGTAGTCTGTGAAAATGGCGTCTGTGTACGACACGCGTTACAAACAACGAGCTGTAATTGAATTCTTGGTGGCGGAGAAAGAAAGTGTGGGGAACATTCGAGCACCGTTGGACGCTGTATTCAGAGAGTTAAGGCTTCAGGAAGTGGAGAGACGGAGCTGCATGATCGGCCGCGGTCTGGGCGTCCTGCCACAGCCACCAGCCCAGACATGTTGCAGCGCGCCGATGCCATTATTCGTGAGGATCATCGCATCACAAGTCGACAATTGGCCCTACAGCTTTCAGTCAGCAATGGAAGTGCGATGGCAATTATCGACGCTCTCGGATATTCGAAGGTACCGTATGCACTAGATGGATTCCTCGAAGTCTCACAATCGACCACAGACGTCAAAGGAAAACCATCCGTTCTGAATTGTTGGAGCGTTTTGATGCTGAGGGGGAGGCCTTTTTAGTCCCGGATCGTCACAGGTGACGAAACCTGGGCGCACCATTTTGAGCTGGAGACAAAAAGGCAGTAAATGGAGTGGCATCATCCGCAATCACCAAGAAAAAAAAAGAAATTCAAGACAACTCCCTCCGCCGGAAAGATCATAATCACCGTCTTTTGGGGACATTGATGGTGTGATTCTTGTGGATGTGATGCCCAGAGGTAAGACAATCAATTCGGACGCATACATCAAAACCCTCAATAAACTCAAACAGCGCTACCGGCGAGTGCGTCCTAACAGGAATGCAGTAGACATTTTGATCCAGCACGACAATGCCCGCCCTCACACAAGTCTGAAAACTCAGGAGGCAATCGCCAAATTTGGTTCGACTGTGCTCCCCCAGTCCTGATCTGGCGCCCTCCGATTTTCATCTTTTTGGGCCGCTGAAGGATGCACTGTGCGGGACAAGGTTTGAAGATGACGAGAGCGTGATTCGTGCAGTGAGGACATGGCTACGTGAACAGGAAACGAGCTCGTACAGGGAAGGCATGCATGCCCTTGTTTCACGCTGGCGTAAGGCCATAGAAGTGGACGGAGATTATGTGGAAAAATGACACGTGTAAAGGATACATCCAGTTATACTGTGCGTGAATTTCATACACTGTGAATAAATAGTTTCCGAGAAAAAAATGTGGGGCATTACTTTCTGAGTGTCGTAGATTTTTATCAGATAGGTAATAGATGTTTATAGTCCTGTCTGAGCGGAGGTGATAGTGATAACTATGTGAGAGTAAAGTGTAAGAAATAGATTTTTTTTTTCTCACGAGGTGATAGCGTAAGAGGAAAGGTCAGTCTCTGGGTTGAGTAATTTCTCTAATCCAGTCTATCTGTACGACTATATTTAAATCAGACGCACTTTCTCTCCTTGTACAAAATACAAGTTACACTGCACCCACATGCACACAATTATGTGACAAATACGGACAAACGTGAAAACAACTATGGATAACAGATAGGGTAGGGGTTGACCAACACGATAACTTAAGGTTTATTAAGTTTATTTATCACTAGAACTTTACAACATAAATCATATACATCAATAGATCATGGGTTACAGACAAAAATGAAAAAAATTAATCAAATAGGTTCTCCCCTCTGGTAAAGGAAAAGAGAAGAAGATCCCAACAGAGGTTAATTCACCCAAAAGATCAAAAGTTAACAATAAGTGTAAGGAATAGTCAGAAAAGAAAAACGAAGGACAAGTCCCTAATTAATCTGTCCCGTAAATACTCAGGTTAATGAGAATAAAAAAGAAAAGATTTGTATGATAGTGGTAACAACAGAAAATTATGTTACTCTCTTACAGTTCATTCAATCCTTCATACTGTGGCCACATTCATATTCGCTTACCAATAGTTGTCGCAGGCATTCCGTGGAAATAAATACTAATAAGTAGTAAGACTATTCAGTGTCCTATTAATTTTTGCCAAATCCAGACCCAGACTAGCCGTAGTTGCTGACTGCAAATTTCACGGTAGTCGCTGGAGTTGGTGATGTAATTGTTTTCCTGGATAAATACTGTATCTCTGCCTTCAGTTGGTTGGAGTAAGGTTCATACGTGTTGATCGCCGACATAGGAGAAATAATACATATATATTTCCTGTGTTGTATAGTCTCTGGTTGCTGAGACACTATGTTAAGCTACACAAATGTTGCTGACCATATCTTTTGCCACAGCTGGCTGATGAGATTTATATAGGTAAAATCTGGTATAGTTCAGGTCCAGTTAACATTTACAATTATTGTTCTAGTTTGGTCTCTCTCATAAAATGAAGAAAATGGACCGCACAGGTCATAGCCCGAAGACTCAACAATATTATAAAGTTTCTGGCTGCTTTTTCACTTATAAGACCAATGGACCATACGACCATAGTTCATAATCGTAAGTTCATATGACCATAATTTCATATGACCATAAGACCGCTAGTTCGCTGGGTTTTTGATCAGCCTAGATTTTGGGAAAGAAATATAAATATTTAACCATAATATCAATATTATATCTCTACCACGTGTTAAGGTAAGACCTATTTAACCACTACGTTATTAAATTAGATTATAAACCACAAATGTCTAGCTTATCCTATCGCTTTTAATGCGTGATACGAACACTAGTCATTTATAAAATTACACAAAATGGATATAAGTAAATAATATACACCGTCAGTAGCCAGTTATTTAATGTATGTACTAGTCAATTAAAGCATCTCTTTCTGGGGAATAGCGAGTAATTAAATTTACTTTACTGCTGGAGAAAGTTAGTTATATGTTATTTAATACGCTATTCAATTTAACACAGAAAATCCCAGTGAAATATAATGAAAAACTTTTTACACACTAAATCACTTAACGGCTAGTATATAAATTGCCGCAAACAGAGAAAGATGGAAACAACTCCACGAATCTAAGCATTCACTTTGTACGAAAACTCTTAGTATATCGAGCTAGTTATTTCAGAAAATTCTCTGAGCAACTGATAATGACTTTGGGGGAGACGGGATATTTATCCATAGATGCCATTCTTTCGCTCCTTAATGCGAAAGTCGCACCTACGGCCAGGGCCGGGCACATCTACGGCTCGATTCCTGAATGAAAGGTTTTTTCTTCACCTCTGCCGACCGACAACCTCTGGCTTGTCTTTCATTCTCCCCGCCTGCCGCATATCAGCTACGTAAGTTAATTCCCCTGAAAATGTAACGATCCAAAGTACGTCTCAGACTTTTCGCACTTGATTCTTCAAAGAAACTGTTAACGCCTAGTCTCCTGCCCGCGTGTTTCCCTGATCAAAGAACGATTACGTCGTGCTGCGCACTTCGCTCTGTTCCACCGTGCTTAATAGCCAGACGGCTCGCGTGTTAATTGCGATAGTGAATCAGGCGTTCGTGTAGCAAAAAAAAAAACCCTAGATGGGGAGGGGGGGGGCAAAAGTGGACGGTCACTGTTGCACTATTTCCATATGTGACACTGAGCAACCCTCCGATATATATATATATATATATATATATATATATATATATATATATATATATATATATATATATATATATATATATATATATATATATATATATATATATATAAAAGTGTGGGAATGGATTTTCCCCGTGTTTGTCATGAGGTAAAGAGCGAATGTATATAGCAACGAGAGGAGATAACTTGAGAGCTATGTTATTGTAAGTGATGATCAGAATCGACGTCATTGCACTGAGGGCAATTCTATAGGTCCTGTCACCTTATCTTTTCATACTCCTCATGGACGATGTTATCAAGGCATGTAAGGAGAGAACAAGAAAGTATTCAGTGGGATACTGGAAGATGAGACAGGTATGTATTTCAGAGCTGGCATTTGCTGATGATGTTGACCTGATTGCTAAATCAGAGGTGCATCTCCAATCCAACCTGCAAGTATGGAAGGAAGAGCTGGAGAAGAGAGGGATGGTCATAAGCAGCTCTAAAACAAAATCCATGGTGATATCACGAGAAGAAAGAAGATATCAGATTAAGCTGGGAGAACAGGTCCTGGAGCAGGTCGACCACTTTAAATATCTCGGAGCAATTATAGACCGAAAGGGAGGCATCAAAGAAGAGTTGACCATTCTAAAAGCTGCAGCTGGGAGACATTTTCAGGCTATAAACCGAGGATTCCTCAGCAAGAGAGAGGTTGGTAAGAAAACGAAGATGGCTGTATACCGCTCCACCTATGTCCCAGTCTTGACATATGGATGTGAGTCATGGGCAATGACTACAACCCAAAAAAGCCAGATCCAAACCTCAGAAATGAGGTATCTGAGGAAGGTGGTTGAAGTAACAAGAAGAGACATGGTCCGCAACCAGACGATACGTCAAGGCCTAAAATCCCACCCCCTGCAGACCCAAGTAGAACAGTCCCAACTAAGATGGTTTGGCCATGTCTGCAGAATGGGAGAAGATCGGCTACCACGACACGCATGGGAAACAAAGAGCCAGGGATCCAGACCCCCAGGACGATCCAGAGTTCGCTGGGAGGACAACATTAGACAATCTTTGAAGGACCGAGGACTAGAATGGAACCAGGCCAGGAGGAAGACAGCCGATAGGATAGTCTGGCGCTCTCTCTTCCAAACCTCTACACCTCACGGTAGAAGGGGAACGACTAAGTAAGTAAGTAAGCAAATCCATAGGAGCTCAGTCTTTTTTTTTTTTTTAAAGACAAAGTATTCCGTCCAGCCCTTGATGGGTTATAATTAGGGTATATAGTGTGGTAAAAACCAAATAATAAAATCTGATTTCCTATATCTAAATATAGTATCTTCTCCCTCCTCCAATCAGTCCAAATATAGTAAATCAAAACTGTAACATTTTTTGAATGTATGCGTGTGCCCTCCCCTTTCCAAAACAACAACAATAACAAAACTAGCAATTAAAATAAAATAAAAAAAAACAATTTAAAAAAAAAAAGAAAATAAAAAAAGTAACGTCTCTCATAACTGCCCTGTAGTTAAACAAGGTTAAAATAGGTATGAAAGCCTGGGGGTGTCCGAGATGACATCCAATCCACCAATCATCTGCCATCATCCACACGAGCACCCTATCATACTACTCCCTATCCTTCACACCATCATTGATCCTTATATATTAATTTAAGTTCTTGTCATGCATTTTTTTAAACTATATTGTGCAATTCTCTAGGTGTATCTATTCTCAACACCTGTTCCTCAGTGATGGATGAATTGCATTCATGTAAGTAATCTAATATTGGTTTTCTCTGTTGTTCATACTTCCTTCATTTTAATAGGAAATGCTCTGTATTATTTTTTTATAGACTCTGCACAGCAAGGTTCTTATACAGTATTCTAAAATAGCCCATTCCTTGTTGCAGTCTAAGAAATTTCTTATTGCCAGGAATGTTCAGTTTTCTAGATACCTGACACAACACATGACAACGATGAAGATGTGAAGGACGAATTATATCAACAGCTATACCTCTACACCTCACGGTAGAAGGGGAACGACTAAGTAAGTAAGCTACAAAAGGAAATGGAAACCGCACCTAGAAATGATCTTATCATAGTAATGGGAGAACAACACAGAGACGGACGTCTAAATTTACATCAAACACTGCAAGCCAAAATTTAAAATAAAATTTACTATATGCTTCCTCGTGTACTCAAACAATACAGTCATAAATAGCGGTGTTACCTGTTCTAGAGATTAATTATTTGCAGTGAAATAGTGTAACACTCTTCAAACAGTAGGGCCTACACATCTCAGATCCAGTATTGGGGCATGATGATGCTTTGATAATCGTCAAAGCAGTAGTACACAGTAAACTCAATTCTTCGACACTATTTATTGCCAGTAATATATATCCTGTTATATCTGGTCTTCTGCATTCTCGTAAGTTTCTTAAAGCTTGAATAGCTCAAAGTGAGTCTGTTAATACTGTCAATTTATTAGGAGGGTTGTGAGAGAAGATTTCTAGACCTTTCAGAATTGCAACCATCTCAGCTGTGAAAGTAGACGTATGATCTGTTATACTAGACTATATCCTTTCACCGTTTGCTACATTAATTAATGTTGTCCTATCCCTAATTTGTTATCTTCTCCTTCAGATTCATCTGTGTACACTGTTACGGGATTTACTCTACTTGCTCTGCAGCGATCGTCCAACAATGACCAAAACCTTGAGTATCTAATGTGGATCTTCAAACGTATCTACCTTCGCACAATATTACTCTTGCCATGTTGTTCGTCCATCACAGGTGATGAAGACCACTCTGTTCATCCAATTATTAGGATGTTAGGATAGTCTATGAGTACGAAGGTGACTGAAGAGCCCGATGCGGGCCTGGAAGGATCTCGGACAGTGTGGGCAGGGAATGTTTGCTTCATGTGAAGGTTTTATTTCACGATCTTTTCTAGCTTGTCTCCGCTGTTCCGCTGCTGCTCTTCTGGAAGATTCGCATGCCACTGCACCTTTACGAAGAGATGTGCGCCAAGCAGTTCGGTCTTGCGCAGCAGCTTCCCATGTGTCTGGGTTTATGTCAAAGGTTTTTAATGAAGCCTTAAGCGTGTCTTTGAAGCGCTTTTTCTGGCCACCATGGGAGCGTCTACCCTTCTGCATCTCACCATAAAAGAGTATCTTTGGCAGTCGATGGTCTGGCATGCGGACTACATGACCTGCCCAGCGAATCTGTGACTGCATCAGAATAGTATCGATGCTAGGGATACCAGCTCTGTCAAGAACGGCGGTATCCGGGATCTTGTCTTGCCATTTGATGTTCATTATCTTCCTGAGACAGACTGTATGGAAGTGGTTGAGCTTTTTTACGTGGCGCCTGTATACAGTCCATGTTTCACATGCATAAAGCAGCACTGGAAGCACCGCAGCTCTGTATACCTTCAGCTTTGTCTGTAGACTAATGCCACTTCGATGCCAAACGTTGATGTATAGTCTGCCAAATGTGCTGCTGGCTTTGGAGATCCTGGTGTTCACCTCATCATCAATGACGATGTTCTGGGATAGTGTACTACCAAGGTATGTGAACCTGTTCACAACATTCAGTTTCTCACCATTTACCTTGATGACTGGCTCAGTATAAATTGTGCCAGGAGCTGGTTGGTACATGATTTCTGTTTTCCCCGTGTTGATGGTAAGCCCAAAGTTGGAGCAGGCTTCGGAGAATCTATCAACGCTACGCTGCAGATCAGCCTCTGAGCCAGCACTGAGGGCACAATCGTCAGCAAACAGAAGATCCCTGATGGTGTGTGATTTGACCTTGGTTTTTGCTTGAAGCCTCCTAAGGTTAAACAATTTTCCATCAATACGATATCTGATGTCGATTCCTGTGTCATCGTCTCTGAAAGCATCAGTCAGCATAGCAGAAAACATGATACTGAAAAGAGTCGGTGCAAGTACACACCCCTGTTTAACTCCATTTGAGACTGGGAAAGGCTCCGATAGCTCACCGTTTTCCTGAACTCTAGCCTGCATTCCATCATGCAGCTGCTGCACTATTGAGATAAATTTCTTTGGGCAGCCGTATTTTGCCATGATCTTCCATAGACGCTCTCTACTGACCGTGTCGAACGCCTTTGTCAAGTCGATGAAAGCTGTGTACAGGTCACAGTGCTGTTCTTGGCATTTTTCTTGAAGCTGTCTTGCAGCGAACACCATATCGGTGGTTCCACGTTCTTTCCGGAATCCACACTGACTTTCAGGTAGAAGACCTTTGTCAAGATGAGCCGTAAGGCGATTAAGAAGGATTCTGGCAAATATCTTCCCAGCGATTGATAGTAGTGAGATGCCTCGATGATTGTTACAGTCTTGGCGATTACCTTTACGTTTATAAAGATGTATAATTGACGCATCCTTGAGATTGTGTGGGATGGTTTTACTCTGCCACATTTGCTGGAAGATCATGTGAAGTTTCTCTATCAGAACTGTACCGCCATCTTTATAGACCTCAACAGGAATTGAATCGGAGCCGGGGGCCTTTCCACTAGAAAGTTGACGAATCGCTTTTTGAGTCTCCTCCAAAGTCGGTATATCATCTAGTGCTTCATTTATAGGAATTTGGGGCAGTCGGTTGATGGCTTCATCGTTAATAGATGATGGCTGGTTCAGAATATTATTAAAGTGTTCGACCCAGCGTTGGAGGATTTTTTCCTTGTCTGTAATTAGTGTTTTTCCATCTGCATTAAGGAGGGGAAATGATCCTGATGATGTTGGACCATAGACCACTTTGAGTGCATGGTAAAAATTTTTCAAGTCATGGCTGTCAGCAAAGCCTTGGAGCTCATCTGCTTTATTACTCAGCCATGAATCCCGCATCTGGCGTAGTTTATGTTGGACGATCCTACGCATGTTGTTGAAAGCGTCTTTCTTGGATGTAGATTTTGGATCATTTAAATATGCTTTATGGAGATGGTGTTTCTCAGCCAACATCTTCTTTATATCATCTGAGTTCTCATCAAACCAGTCATTTTGTTTCTTGATGGCGGGACCCAGGACCTCTGTAGCAGTGTTGTAGATCTGCTCGCTTAGGGCTGTCCAATTTGTTTCCGCACTTTGGCCGTCTAACGAGATAGATTTGAGACGGTCTTCTAGGGTGTCAGTGAAAGACTGTTTAATTTTTGTCTTCTTTAGTTTGGTAATATCCAGCCTTTTTTGAGTTTTCTTTCCCTGAGGGCGCCTGGCAGGTTGGATACGAATTTTAAGTTTAGACACAATGAGGCGATGATCAGTCCAGCATTCGGCACCACACATGGACTTGGTCACCCGGACATCTTGCCTGTCCTTCTTCCTAACAATTACATAGTCAATTAGGTGCCAATGCTTCGAGCGAGGGTGCATCCAGGAGGTCCTGTTGCGGATAGGAAGTCGAAAAATGGTGTTGGTGACAAGGAGATTATGTTCTGCGCAAGTCTGGAGGAGAAGAAGTCCATTGCTGTTACAGCGACCCACGCCGTACTTTCCGATAGTGCTATTCCAGGAGATGTTATCTGAGCCTACTCTTGCATTAAAGTCACCAAGAATAATAAGCTTATCTGCTTTAGGAACTGATGCAATGACTGCATGTAGTTCTTCGTAAAACTTATCCTTGACGTCATCCTGGTTTGTCATAGTTGGTGCATACGCGCTAATGATGGTGGCATGTTTCCTTCCATAAAGCAGCGGGATCTTGACCGTCATGAGTCGGTCATTTATTCCCTTTGGGGGCTCGGCTAGCTTGCCAATAATTGATGTTTTGATTGCAAATCCAACCCCTGCTTCTCGTCTTTCTTCAGTTCCTCTTCCGCTCCAATAGAATGTATAACCTGCACCCTTTTCGCAAAGTTGGCCCTCGCCTGCAAGTCGAGTTTCACTCAGTGCTGCTATGTCAATGTTGTATCTGGCCAGTTCTCTCCCAATCAGGGCAGTTCGCCTCTCAGGTCTGTTTGTGTTAAAGTCTTTGTCGAGTAGAGTGCGCACATTCCATGCGCCTAGAATGAGGGGGGAAAATCTGTCCTTTCTTTTTCTTATGTGTCGCCCGCTGAAGTAGGGTATCCACCAACCGCGGTAAACTGGTTAGGTATTGGTGGAGCAGGCAATGTTTAGGGCACCTTTTCTAGCCCCTTCCTCATGCCATAGAGGTGAGCAGTGCTTTCCTAAAGAGGGCTGCTCAGTCACTCAGGGGGCTGCCGAATCCCACTGCTGCTCCGATCAGTGGAAGACGACCATATGGCCTGAGCCGCCTGTGTGTAGGTCTGCGACTACGACTGCCAGCGCACCCACGCCTGCCACTTCGCCGCTCGCCCATCGCCACAGGACTTGTTGTGAGTGGATGGATGAGTGGATGAAAGAGTGACTTGCGCAGTGATTTGGTTTAAAGTGAGGAAGAGTTGCGCAATTCGTCGACCTCACTCTCTCGCCTGGGTCCATCTTAATCCAGTGGCAAGACAAGTCAAGACGACTGGAGATGAAGTCAGGTGCAGTGGATGACCATGGCTTTCTACTTGCCTCGCCATGCTCCTTACGCTCCACAGCGCGTTGCTGGTAATCGCCGTCATGCCCGTTGAACCAACAGGTGGTTTCTTCCGCGCAGTCTACCGAATCCTGTCTTCGCATGCATGGGTAGGCAGACCCTAACTCACCGAAGGTTTATAACCAGTCGGCTACTCTCACCTAGTTTAGCCGGCCTGTCAAAGCCGTTTCCCGGGGGGTGGCCGCTGTCGCATGCTGACAGCTACGAGGAGCCACAGATGAGAGCTGAATGCCAGGTTTGGACCAAAGGTGGCCGAGCTGCCCTGAAAAGGGCATGACAGCTCCTTCACCAGAGGTACTACCAATACCTGACATCCCAAACCCCCCACTCTTGCCATAAATGCAAATAGAAGGATGATGATGCTTCTGCCTTGCGGGACTCTTCACAAGATATTCAGAAGTCAAGAACAATGCTGAATGTGTCTTAGCAAAGGTAACTTAGTATCTGCCCGACGTCTTTTGTGAAGAGATATATTGTATGATTTAGCTCATTCAAGCAACCAGCTGATTTAATTCAGTGAAATATTAATTTAATAGCTCTGTTTAAGTGTATTTAAAATGACTAAGACATACGGGTGCAGTACACTCAAAATGATTAAATCAATTATAAATTTGTATATACAGATAACAAATTTAATAATCAGTTATATTTAACAGTGGAAAGAAAACGAATCATTCTTTTATAAATTAATCACAGGTGATGTTTTGGTTATTTAAGGGAATTTTAGGTCTTGGGAAAGTTCACTTGGCAGCTTTTAAGTGTGTTCTTAGCTATCAGTAAGAGGTCGGTTGGTTCTGCTCTAGCCGATGTTTGGTTCCTTGCAGGTTATGGACTGGTTCATTCTTGTCACTGGTCAAGTCTAGTGGTTGCAACACGTTCCAAGTAGTATTAAGGAGTAATCACGAAGCTGGTCCAGCGTCTTCAAGACCCGTCTGATGATGGTGTCTAGCGTTGACTGCAGACCACTTATACCACACTTGTTCCACAGATAGCACCCTCAATTGGTACCACCGATTAGTATCATGAAATAAGAGAGAACAAATACCCTCCTGAGTATTGGGTTTCCTGACACGAAATCATGTGGTCCCCCCCATTTCATTCCACCATTCCATCTGCCTCAGAACTTTACTCTCTCTGAGCATTAATATTAATCCCAGTGAGCGGAAAACACCCATTGCATTTATATTAAACATGTTTACATTTATATTTGCACTGGTTGAAAAGGTTAATATTATAAGTTTGTACATCATTTATGTCATCATCCACTCCTTGCTCCATATGGCACTTGGCACTGCCTCTGCTTTCGGTTCTGTGTGAGAAACCCGCAAAAATCAGTCACCAGCACTTGCAGTGGTGGTTCATGAAACCATAATTCTTATATGCTGAGATTGCCAGCCTCGTATAACTTGGACATCAACTAGCAATGTTCACGTGTTAATAAATGCAAAGTACAGAATTATAAAATGTACAATTTTTCAGAATAATCCTTGGGAATACATACTGACTTATGTCTCAGAGAAATAGTTAAGGCAACTTGTTTAAGATGCCTCTTAAACGTGGTCTGTGATATTACTTTGCAAATAGAATCCCACTATGACTTAGTGCTCAGGTTTCAAGGGTTTCAGACTTTCCGTATTAATGAAATTAGAGTTTTCCTGGGATCCAAGTCCACAAGATGCTCAAACACGTTGTCCGGTCCTTTAATGTGAAATCCGGATCCTATTTCTTACTCTGGCTTGTAGGGCTGTCTCCTTGACGAGTTCAATTTCACAGTGCCCTAGACCGGCAAAAGTTTCGGGTGGGATGACAAGTTCCCTTCCTAGGTTATATTGCAACTTTCGGCCCACGCACATTGTTATTACTAACTGACAAGGCTCCAATGAGAAAGGTTGTATATAACATCTAAAATTGCCAAACCAATAATATTCAAATGCGTATTATGATATGGTTCTTGTCAGAACAACAATCTATAAATGCTGTTGGATTTAACCCTATCTGTACTGTGGATTTAACTCACGGCTCATTGTCTACAGTTCTCCTCACCAATTTCCTTATAGGAAAATTCTGCGTGAATTCTGCTACGGAGTTCGTGCACTGTGTTGAGATCCTCCTTATGTGATCGAAGGGAGGAGATTGGAGCACTGATGGAGTTGTTCTTGTGCAATGAAGATAGTTTTTAAAACCAAACCAAACTGCTGCCGTTAAATTATGTAAAGGTAGTCCCATAGCAGATACTGTCGTAGGGGTGTGAAATGCTAAAGTCTTCACTATACTAGGTCCATCATCGAGGTGGGATGACAAGTTCCCTTCCTCGGTTATATTGCAACTTTCGGCCCACGCAAATTGTTGTTACTAACTGACAAGGCTCCAATGAGAAAGGTTGTATATAACATCTAAAATTGCCATGTCAATAGTATTCAAATGCGTATTATGATGGGGTTCTCCTCACCAAGTTCCTTACAGGAAAATTCTGCGTGAATTTAAAAAGTCACTTTCCATATGAACTTTCCACCCACCTGGCCTTACCCTAACTTATCCAGCCCAGATACACCCACATTATGCTGCAGCTGCCGCCGCTGCTGCAGCTGCTGCTGCCCCTGGTTACTTGGCACCGACAGCACAACCAGTTGCACCACATGGAGTTTATGCTACATACCAAATCAGCCCAGTCAAGGCCAGACAGTTCCAGTACTTTGTCTAAAGATGAAACAGGTACAAGGTGGGAGAAGCTTTTCTCAGACATTAAACATATCCCTGTTTTGATTGGTATCAGACCTTTTCAGAAAACAACTTGACCTGGGGAGAGAACACTTTTGGTTTAAAAGTTCAAGAACATTACCTGGACAGATGTTTGTGGATGGTGGCACAGTAACTGACAAGGCATTCAGAAGACAAAGGACACAAGTGGAGCAGAAGAGCATTGATACATGTCTCCTTGTATACAGTATAGCCAAGTGTATTGAATGTTTCAATTACTGTTCTGTTACACATTTCTTAATGATATAATACAAGGTCATGGTTATACAGAGCTGTCGAGGGAGTTTTCCTGTTGTTGACAAAATTAAGTATAGAGTTTTCATTTTTGTTCTCCCCAATGCAAGATGCAGCAATAGTGAATGCAGTCAGCGACTCATAGCTGTAATGCCTGCGTCAGGACCAGCGAACCAGAGCTGGTCAAGACCGCACTCCACCTCCACGTGGTGGTCATGGAAACAGTCTGCAGCAGTGCAGTCTGGCTGAGCGAGTGCGGATCGAAATGGGAAGGCAAACCCGGTCCCTAAAAAATGCCGTGCTGAAGTCGGATGTGTCGACCGAAAGGTGCAGATATCACAGCTTAGGCGTAAACAGACACAACGCAACCACCGTCCTTTTCAGGGCGAACGAAGAAGAAGAATATGATGGATTGTGGTTTCCGTCTAGTGTTGATCATGTTTACAACTCACAACTTTCCTAAATTTATTACTGATCATATTTTTCCGGAAGATATTACAACATTTATGTCGTCTAAAGTGCGTGTCTGCACTATGTCACCATATGGATAATTTACCGCCCCGTACCTGTGCAAACACCGATCCTCGTGTGACCATGTGGGTTGTGTTCTCTCCAAGACAGAAATTAGGAGGTCACAATAGCCATATCAGCGATAAGCAAACTCGCTGGGCCATCTCCGTATTGTTTACGGTGGTAATCCGACGGCTCCATGTCTGGTGCGCGAGCAATATTGCCTCACCTTTGTCTAATCTCTCAGCACGGATGGCCAGGTAAACAGACATGACGTGAATTATAGGAAGAAAGTAAAAACAATGACTCGAAAATACCAAATACGATCAGAGGTCGAGACAACGAAAGTGAAAGGCACATAATGAATTACAGGATGGCACAGGCAAATGTCAAGTCTGAGGTCATTATGTGACATACACTGTAATACTTTCCTTTGATATTTATTGAAAATATTTCCTGGCTGTTTTTTATAGTTGCCATAGCACTTGGTTTGTTATAATGCCTGCCAGGTGGTAGTCTGCATCCGATTTCTTGAGCTCCTGGGTGGTACCACAGGCTTGCTTATACTACTGTTATTAATTGATGCATTTAGGGAATCCAAGGGTACTATATAGTTCTTCCATGCATTTTCAACCTGTCAGGTATCTACTGGTATTCATGAACCTGTTCTGAGTTGTTAATTGGTACCTAGCAAAAGTTGGAAAAGCTGGAAGAGTCTTGTTCAACATAATTTTGGTCATGTAATTTGGTCTTTGTTCCTTTCTCCGAAGTTCCAAAGGAAGAATTTCTAAGATCACCTCTAGAGCACCGCTCGATGTTGATCTGATTGCGCACGCAATTTTACATAATGCTTGGTACTGAATTATATCTAATTTAATCTTGTGACCATGTGCTGTAGAGTCATAAACTATGCTTCCATAACCAATTTTTCCTCTAATGAAAGATTTATAGAACATGATCATTGTCTTAGTGCTTGCACCCCATCCATGACCGTTCAAATATCTAAGCATGTTAGTTAGTCCTCTACAAGACTCTCTCTACCAGTCTATCTATGTGTTTGTTCCAGTTCAGTTGTTGGTCTAGTGTCATTCCTATGTATCATGTGGTTTGGACTGTACTAATTTGTTGCTCCTATATTTTATGTTAATTTTTAACAATCCTGCCTTTACTGAAGAGCATTCTTACTGTTGTATTCGCATTTAAGTGAAATGCCAGTTTATTCATCCCTTTATATTTTTTATTTATTTCTTTTTGGAGATTATTATATAATTTTGTTAGATTTTTCCCAGATCTCCATATAGCAGTACCATCTGCACACTGTGTCAAATTATTTTTGAGATCTTTAAATTCTTATTCAAATCAGTCAGTCTCAGCAAATGTCGAAATATATGAATGCTAATTGTTCTTGTTGCGTGCTGGTTGTATACACGCCGGATGCATCCTCTCATTCGTCCATCCCTGCTGGTGTACGTTTGATGCCAAATTCCAGCAATCCTAAAGAGCTATGTACTGTTATCAAATATAGTCAGGTAGACTAACACTAACTGTGGTGATAGTTGTCACATTTCTGTTGTCAAGCTTTCTACTCGTTTATTTCTTACGAATGGCTGCAAAATACCTGTTCTTGTTTATTATTTACATTTTATAGTTGCATTGTATCACCTAACTACTAAATACTGTACACGCTTTATTAATTATTATTTTGCAGTTAACTCAATTTCTGCTGCCGTTAAAATTTTTAAATGTTGCCAGGGTAGCGGCCTGATAGGCCTACTCTTTACGATTTCCAATTGCCGAGGGATTTTTAACGTGCGTAACTTGCACACGGGCGCATCCTATTTTTTCGCCCGTATCCGAGAAGGTTAGACATCCAATCTCACTACCCAGGAGACCAGTGGGGATTATGACATTAGGACCACTGGTTCTGAAAAAATGGTTCATAAATTATATGAACAATTTAAAAAAAAAAAAATAGAAACCTAACCACCACAAAAAATATTTATAGAATGTGTGATTCCTATATACACTCACTGGGATTCTCGCCGGTGCTACGGAGTTCGTGCACTGTGCTGAGATCCTCCTTGTGTGATCCAAGGGAGGAGATCGGAGCACTGATGGAGTTGTCTGCGTGCAATGAAGAAAGTCCTTAAAACCAAACCAAACCAAACCAAACTGCTGCCGTTAAATTTTGTAAAGGTAGTCCCATAGCAGATACTGTCGTAGGGGTGTGAAATGTTAAAGACTTCAAGATACTAAGCGCAGCATCGAGAGGTGGGATGACAAGTTCCCTTCCTCGCTGCCTTTTCAATCCCTAACTCAAGAGCAAACTCAGGTACCTATTTACAGCTGGGTAGACTGGAACGTGACGATACCGTGAATTGAACCAGGCACCTCCAGACCAGCGCTGTAACCACTATGTCAATCGAACGCTCATAAATTATGTATCAAGCATTAAAGTCTAGGATGACTTAGCGTTACAACCAATCCTGGGTACTTGTGTAAATAATAATACTTTCGGTGTGTCCTATTTGTACTTTATCTCATGTTTGTGACTGGCTGACGAATGGTAAAACCCGAAACGTCTCGTGTTTTGAATGTATCGTTCAATTGTAAAACTGACTAATGTTTATTTTTGTTCTTTTTGCAGAGGACTCTCGACTCGATACTCGGGGCCATACCCCGTATTTATTTGTGAAAATATGTCCATAGCCAGTATCGATTTTATGCAGAGGCAACCTAGGCTTGTGCCTATGGTCTCGCGCTATTTTGGGCCTCGTGCAAAAATATATGGTTGTCTATACAACGTGAATTTATATAAAAGTGGCCTTGTAAATTCATGCTTGCATAGGGCCTCGCACTACTTAAAATCGCTACTGTTCATAACCCAACTGACAGGTCTGCTTGTCTGTATTTTCTGGTTGCCAGACTTTGCCACTTTACACGTGAATGGAAAATGCAGTTGTTTCGTGTAAATGAAAATATTTTTTTGTAGATGCCACAGCTGGTAGAGTTGCGTGACCCTTCCCTTTTTTCATAACGAAGAAGAATTATGATATGCGGTAACTAGGGACTCTTCTACAAATGACGTGTCACGCGACAGTGCAGGGAGAAAAGGAGAGGGGGTCTAAAATTTGTGACGAAGTGTGACGACAGTGTTGGGGGAAGGGGTTTTGGAAAAAATGTGACGGCATATAAACAAAATATATGTTGTAACCTAAATCCTCAGTCTACGTCTATATACACAATAGTTAACAACTCCGTCGTGGACAACTCACAGTAATGTTATAATCTCAGCTGAAAAATCTGATAATTGTTATAACTAACTGTTTTAAATTGTGCATTTCTTTGGGTGTTTTTTTTTTTTTCAAGACTGGTACAATGTAATAAACACATTTCCAGTAAACGATGTTGATCTGGAAGATAATGGATTTCTAGTTCTTTAAATGGAGGAACATCTTAATTTACCTTGGGATACTGATAACGAAGAGAAATAATTCAGCTATAGTAACTTCGGTTTTTTGTTTGTTTTTTGTTTTTGTGGTATCGATTTTCAACTCCGCCAATGCCGGTCCCAAGCCCGGATGAAAAAGGAGGAGGGCGGCCTGCATGGAGGCCGTAAGGAGGCAGCCCCTCCACCATGCAAAGGCACAACAGGCCAATCACCTGTTTGCTTTAAATCATGATTACGCGAACTACAAGAGAGAAAACCGGACTGATTCTAAAGGCGACGAACTGGAACGGACTACGGACTACGACTTATGGAACTTGGAACACAAGAAGTATAAATGGGAAGGAAGAGGAGCTGGTGGAAGAGATGAGGAAAGCAAAACTAGAAATCCTGGCTATAACGGAAACGAAGAAAAAAGGACAAGGAGTCATGGATCTCGATGGCAACACGTTGCTCTACAGTGGTGTACCCATATCTGAAAGAGCTAAAGGGGGCGTGGGTTGCATTGTGGCCCAAAATCAAAAAGATAGTATCAAGGGATGGAACTTTGTCTCGGAGCGCATTATGGTTGTAAAACTAAAAGAAGGAGAAACCATAGTCAACCTGGTCATAGTGTATGGGCCAAATGAGGATGAGAGAGCAGAGGTCAAGGAGGAATTCTTCGAGCTGCTTCAAAGGACAGTGGATGACTGCCTAGATGAAGTTATTATGCTCGGAGATTTTAATGCCAGAGTTGGAAATGACCATGCTAGATGGGGTGGAGTTATCGGAAGATATGGAGAAGATACTCTCAATGACAATGGAAAGCGACTCCTTAGATTCTGCAGTGAGCAGAATCTGATCATTACAAACACAAAGTTCCCCCATAAGCGCATACATGCATACACTAGATGTGAACCAACCAAGAATGAGAAGTCAGTGATCGACTATGCCATTGTTCGGAGAAGCTCATTCAGATATGTCCGAGATGCAAGAGTCTGGAGGGGGCCAG
The DNA here is from genome assembly GCA_024509875.1 of Oreohelix idahoensis. Taxonomy (NCBI): domain Eukaryota; kingdom Metazoa; phylum Mollusca; class Gastropoda; order Stylommatophora; family Oreohelicidae; genus Oreohelix; species Oreohelix idahoensis. The sequence goes on from JAMPIV010009580.1 coordinate 124,243, forward strand.
AGATTGGAAGTGATCACTACCTGCTAACAATCAAACGAACAACTGAAAGAGTTGCTCAGCCTAGGAACTGCCCAACATCACGCAAGAAACAAAGTAAACGAACAGGAGAAATGAGCATTAGGACCTACAAGCTGAGAGAGCCAGAAATTAAGACCAGATATCAGGGGCTTATTGCTACAGCAGTGAGCAATACAGAAGAACGACCTGATGACTTGGAAACCCTCTGGAATAAATTCAAGGATATCATAAAGACAGCTGCTGCAGAAGCATGCGGTGAAGTCCGACTTGGGAACCAGAGAAAGAGGACACCTTGGTGGACAGAGGAAGTCAAAGAGAAAATAAGAGAGAAGAAAAATGGCATGGAAACAATACTTAGGAGCTAAAAACACAACAGGACAAATGGAAAAATATAGAGAATATGTGACACTCAGAACAGAAGCAAAGAACAAAGTGCTAGCAGCAAAACAGAAGTCCTGGGAAGAATTTGGAGAAAAGCTAGAAAAAGATGCACAAGAAAACCAGAAATTGTTCTATAAGACCCTAAAGAACATGAGGAAAGAAAAACAATGCCCTCTCAAATTTATAAAGGACAAGCAAGGCAAATTGCTTACTGCCCCGAAGGAAGTAATGGAAAGATGGAAAGAATATTTCTCAGAACTCCTGGATGGTGAGCATGATGAAGCATCAGAAATGATAACCACTGACACAGAAGATGAAACCAATGATGGTGAAGATGACATAAAGATGGAAGAACTGAGGGCAGCACTAGAGAAAATCAAGATGGGCAAAGCAGCAGGGCATGATGGTATAACACCAGAAATGGTTAAGTACATGGGAGCATCAGGCGACCTATTACTCTTAAAGGTCCTACAGGCAGCATGGTGCAACAAGACCATACCAAAGGATTGGGAGATTGCCATCATAACACCAATTTTCAAAAAGGGTGACAATCGACAGTGTGGAAACCATAGAGGCATATCCCTTCTCAGTGTCCCTGGTAAAATCTACTCTAGAATCCTAGAGCAGAGACTCCGACGCCTAGCTGAGCCACAATTGGATGAGGTCCAGTGCGGATTCCGAGCAAACCGAAGTACTCAAGACCTAATCTTCACACTCAGACAGCTGAGTGAAAAGGCCCTTGAGTATAAGAGTGAGATCCATCTTTGTTTCATAGATCTGGAAAAGGCATTTGACAGGGTCCCCTGGAGCAAACTTTGGGACTGTTTGGCAAGGAAGAATATTCCAGCACCTCTGATTCATGCTATACAGAGCTTCTACAAGTCTTGCAGAAATTATGTGAGGACAGCAAACCATAAGTCAGAAGAGTTCAGGACCACCACTGGTGTAAGACAAGGTGATATCCTATCACCTTACCTCTTCATACTCCTTATGGACGATGTCATCAAGGCATGTAAGGAGAGAACAAGAAAGTATTCAGTGGGGTACTGGAAGATGAGACAGGTCTGTATTTCGGAGCTGGCATTTGCTGATGATGTTGCCCTGATTGCTAAATCAGAGGCACATCTCCAATCCAACCTGCAAGTCTGGAAGGAAGAGCTGGAGAAGAGAGGGATGGTCATAAGCAGCTCTAAAACAAAATCCATGGTGATATCACGAGAAGAAAGAAAACATCAGATTAAGTTGGGAGAACAGGTCCTGGAGCAGGTCGACCACTTTAGATATCTCGGAGCTATTATAGACCGAAAGGGAGGCATCAAAGAAGAGTTGGCCACTCGAAAAGCAGCGGCTGGGAGACTTTTTCAGGCCATAAATCGTGGATTCCTCAGCAAGAAAGAGGTTGGTAAGAAAACGAAGATGGCTGTATACCGCTCCACCTATGTCCCAGTCTTGACATATGGATGCGAGTCGTGGGCAATGACTACAACCCACAAAAGCCAGATCCAAACCTCAGAAATGAGGTATCTGAGGAAAGTGGTTGAATTAACAAGAAGAGACATGGTCCGCAACCAGACGATCCGTCAAGGCCTAAAATCCCATCCGCTGCAGACCCAAATAGAACAGTCCCAACTAAGATGGTTTGGCCATGTCTGCAGAATGGGAGAAGATCGGCTACCACGACACGCATGGGAAACAAAGAGCCAGGGATCCAGACCTCCAGGACGACCCAGAGTCCGCTGGGAGGACAACATTAGACAATCTTTGAAGGACCGAGGACTAGAATGGAACCAGGCCAGGAAGAAGACAGCTGATAGAATGGTCTGGCGCTCTCTCTTCCAAACCTCTACACCTCACGGTAGAAGGGGAACGACTAAGTAAGTAAGTAAGGTATCGATTTTCTCTCAAGGTTAACATTGTTTTATGAATCTTTAACATAAGTAAGAACTAAACTTATTGATGTGTTTACTTTAACTTAAATTTATTTTTTATTGTTTTAAATTAAATTAAGCAAAAATTAGCGAGATTTATAATAAATGTAGCAAAATTTGACAAGGAAAGCCGTTATTTTAAAGCCGGATTAATTGAACAATATTTTACTTAAAAGAGTGTTATTTTGTCGGCACTAGTTAAACTACGTTAACGTGGGAATCACCAAACGGAGGGAACAGAAACCAGATAGATCACATCATGATCAATGGCAGATGGAGACATGCATTACAAGACGTGAAAGTAAGAAGAGGCGCAGATGTGGAAAGTAAGAAGAGGCGCAGATGTGGAAAGTAAGAAGAGGCGCAGATGTGGAAATTAAGAAGAGGCGCAGATGTGGAAAGTAAGAAGAGGCGCAGATGTGGAAAGTAAGAAGAGGCGCAGATGTGGAAAGTGATCATCACCTAGAAGTAGCAAGACTGAAGGTGAAACTCAGAGCTGCTGGGCCAGTTGCAGTCGAACAGAACAGATAACATCACGAAACTTAAAGACCCTCTCACCAGAAAAACTTTCGTGGTTGATGTAAAGAGACGATATCAGATTGCCAAAAGTCAGGAAAGAACAGCGACCGATGATGTCGACCAGAAATTCAACACCATCTCAACAATATACAAGGAAAGCAGCGAGTCATGCATGGGATTCCATGAAAGAAAGAGACAAGATTGGATGACACCAGAAACGTTAAACACCATAGCGAAGAGAAAGTAAATGAAAAGAAAGAAAACAGAAGCTAAGTCTCCCAGGTTAAAGGACATATATAACGAACAGTACAGTCAGCTGGACAAGGAAGTAAAATGTCAAACCCGTGCTAACAAAAGGACATTTCTGGATGACCTTGCAAGACAGGCAGAAGAGGCAGCACTGAGAAATGAACAAAGCACAGTTTATAAAATAACTAAAACTATCAGTGGAAAACGGGGTGCAAACAATAAAGACAAGCAAGGAAATCTCATCACCACAGTACAGGGGCAGGAAACAAGATGGACAGAGCATTTCAAAGAAACTTTGAACAAGGAACCACCAAAGACACAGTTGAATGTTCCTGAGGCTGAAAATGATCTAGATGTTAATACAGACATTCCACGAAAGGAAGCAATCATCACGGCAATCAAAGGGTTAAAGATAGGAAAAGCTCCTGGCCACGATAACTTAAATGCTGAGTTATTCAAGGCAGACCTTGAACTAGCAGCAGAACTATTAGAACCACTATTTGCACAAGTCTGGGAAACTGAGACAACACCAACAGAGTGGAGTAAAGGAATAATTGTCAAATTGCCCAAAAAGGGCGACTTGCAGACTGCAACAACTGGAGAGGAATTACTCTCCTCTCAGTTCCCAATAAAATATTAGGCAGGATAATATCATCCAGAGAATTTCAAAAGCAGTTGACCATAAACTGGGGAAAAAAACAAGCGGGTTTTTAGAAAGAACAAAAGATGTACAGATCATATATTCACCCTCAGGAACATCACAGAGCAGTGCTCATAATGTCAGAGACAGCTATACATTAACTTTGTTGATTTTGAAAAGGCTTTTGACAGCATATACAGGGACAGCCTTTGGAAAATACTGAGGGCTTATGGAATTCCCAGCTGCATTGTTTCCATTATAAAAAGCCTCTATTCTAACTTTACATGCAGTGTTGGATTGAGTAATCTAACTTTTGAAGTGAAAACAGGAGTACGACAGGGATGCCCCTTATCAACAACATTATTTTGACAGCCATAGATTGGGTGATGCGCCAGACAACAGAGGGCAGTCCAAGAGGAATTACGATGGACAACGTTTTCTACACTGGAGGACCTGGAATATGAAGATGACATTGCACAACTCGCACAATCACATCAACACATCCAAGAAAAAACCGATAGACTGAATTTAAAAAAAAAAAAAAATTGCCTCGTTTTGGCGAGGCGCGTCCCGTTCAACCTAGCCGGTTATATTAGGGCGTATGTCCAAATAAAAAAGACCTTTAGGTCTGGAGAATTGTTAGATAGACTGAATAAGTATGGCCAGCAGGTTGGCCTGAACATCAATTTGAAGAAGACAGAGGTCATGACACTAAATGTGGGCAATCCTGAGCCAATAACAGTAAGGAACCAGAAGTTAGAACAGACAGACACATTTACTTACCTAGGATGCATAGTAACACCAGACGGCGGAACAAGCAAGGACATTAACAACAGAATAAATAAAGCGAGAACAGCCTTTGCTGTTCTCAACAACATTTGGAAGTCTTCCCAGTACAGCACAAACACCAAATTAAGACTGTATGAGAGCTGTGTACTTTCTGTGCTCCTCTATGGTGCGGAATGTTGGAGAGTAACAGAGAAGGAAATGTCAAAACTGTCCTCCTTCCACACAATCTGCCTAAGGAAAATTCTACGAATCTTTTGGCCGAATACCATCAGCAACCAAGAACTACTTATTCGGAGTAACCAGGAGGACATGCACACCATCATAGCTGGCAGACGCTGGAGTTGGGTTGGCCACATCCTCAGAAGGGACCCTGATACCATTACAAGAACAGCTATGCTATGGACCTCCGAAGGAAAGCGAAAGAGAGGCCGACCAAAAACAACCTGGCGAAGAATTGTGGAAGCTGAGATGCAAAGAATGAACCAGAGTTGGGGGCACTGTACGAAGGATGGCCGCAGACCGCACAGAGTGAAATCAATTTGTTGCTGCCCTACAAGACGCCACCAGGCGTGATGACCACTGACTGCTTTGACGGTCGGCGGCTATGGATGAAAGAGAGAGAGAGAGAGAGAGTTAAACTAATTTACACTCGATTACATTCTTTCTTTCCAGTAGGAAAAAAAAATGAGGGAAAGGGGTGGGGGGGTGTTATATCTTTGTGGCGTCACATAAGAGGGGGTTCTGGTTGAGATATGGGGGAGGGCGGAAATTAACAATAGCAAAGATTGCATGACGTCATATGTTCGGTTTCTCTAGACTGCTGTCATTATAAAATTGTTTTTATTTTCCTTCCTTTTCTTCTCTTATGTGTATCGTATTTAGCGAATGTTTGCCGCTTTGTTTGTTCGTTGCCTAAGGGTAGGTAAATCATCAAACGTTTATAGTCAAGTTTATATTTAGGTTGTATCCCTTGCACTGAAGTACAGTCCTATCTATCTATCTATCTATCTATCTATCTATCTATCTATCTATCTATCTATCTATCTATCTATCTATCTATCTATCTATCTATCTATCTATCTATCTATCTATCTATCTATCTATCTAATATACTGTATGGAGGCGCTGATGATCTAGTTTTCATTACAATATACTTAATAATAATAATAATAATAATAATAGCCCCTTCAGTCATAACTGACTATGGGAATGCGCCCCTGAGGTGACAGCCCTCAGCTGCTTATTTTCCTGGTGCTCCTTTCGACGTTTTCTCCTCACCTCTGCTTCTTGTGTGAGCCTCTCTTCGCCCAATCTGAGGTGGCGCCGTAAATAGCATCGCCACTTAGTGCGATCGGCAGCTTCATCCTCCCATGTTGCTGGATCCATGTCCAGTGCCCTCATATCTCTCTTGCACACATCTTTGAACCTCAGCTGTGGTCGCCCAACTGTTCTCTTGCCATTTGCTAATTGTCCATAGAAGATATCTTTTGGGATGCGACCATCTTCCATGCGGCGAACATGGCCAAGCCAGCGAAGTCTGCGCTGTCTAAGAAGCGTATACATACTTTGAAGGCCAGCACGTGACAACACCTCGACATTTGTCACTTTATCTTTCCACGAGATGCCGAGGATGCGGCGTAGACACCGCAAATGGAAGGTATTGAGCCTTCTTTCTTGCTTAGCATAGGTCGTCCAGGTCTCGCTGCCATATAGGAGTGTGCTGGTGACGCAGGCATTATATACCGCAGCTTTGGTCTTCATTGTGAGTTTAGAGTTTCCCCAAACACGCGATGTGAGGTGGGCAAAGGTAGCTGCAGCTTTGCCAGTGCGGCTGTCGATTTCTGTATCCAGTGAGAATTTGTCATTGATGGTAGACCCTAGGTATGTGAAGTGGTGCACCACTGCCAAGACAATATACTTATTCTTAATATTATATTCTTAATAACTTATATTCTTAATTTTATGATCAGGTACTGTTAATATATGCTGTTATACTTCCTTGTAATGTTGCACTGCCCTTACATTAACACTTTCAGTACGCTGGAGAATGTTTTAGTAACAGTAATAAAAGATGAGCAAGAGGAAGGAAGAATGCAAGAGGGGACTGTGCCCGATTTTCAACCCTTCGCAAACTAATTGCTTTCGTAAATGTCTGTCTAGCTATCTACCTAGTCTGATTCTGGTCTTGAGTTTGGCACGCAAAGACAACGAGGAAAGTAACTGTTTACCCCACCTCATCTTGATGAACCTAAAAAAAAAAAGTCCCTGAGTCATTCAGTTGCACACCGTTTGAAAATTTCACGAGTTCTTATAACATACTTCTGAATATGTCCCAAATCACTAATTTACTGTACGAAGAATTCGATTTTTATGTCTTGTTGTTGTTGTTGTTTTTTTTTTAATGTTTATTTTTATTTACTTTATTTTTAAATTCATTATTATTTTTTTATTTTATTTTTAAATTTTATTTTAAAAACGTACTTTAATTATGATGATTATTGCAAATGTAATATTACTTTTATAATGATAAATGCCTTAATTATGCTTAAAGTAAATGTGAGGATGAAAGGATATAGTATACATGACGAGAGAGAGAGAGAGAGAGAGAGGAAGGGCAGAATGTCAGACGGGCCTGCGTGCCCAATTCTTAACCCTTTGAAAATAAAGTTAGTTCGTTCGTTCGTTCCTTCCACCCGTCTGTCTGTCTGCTGGTCCTTTTGTCTGTCTTTTTGTCTGTCTACCTGCTTGTTTGTATATAGGCCGATATGCATTCATGTACGTACGTACGTACTGCATGCAGAAGGATCTCACTGTGTACCCAGTGATAGGCAGGGGAAGATGAGAAGTGGCTCTGTGCAGGACGTGACAATTCCTTGGGAGTGCCCAGAACCAGAGTACAGTATTTTAGCTCTGCATAGTTGGAGAGCCACCTTGGATGGCAGGGAATGCACATTATGCCACGTACTTCCTACTCATAACGTGGGACTAGATGCGACGATCCTTTAAATGCAAGCCAAGCTGGAGAAACTGGAGATCATGACTTCAATTCAGCACGTTTCTAGAGTCTTCAACTTGGTATTGGCTGCTAAAGAGCGAGAAGCTCAGCAGCCCTAGTTAAACAACAACAACAACGTACGGACGTCTGTCTGTCTCTGTGTGTGTGTATGTGTGTATGTATGTATATATCAGCCCTCATTAACACTGTATGAGTTCACAGTGTGTTGGGCTCAAGTTCAGGATTATGATGCTGAATATTTTAAAGGTGATAACATCAAGTTTGATTTTCATGTGAGTAATTCAACGGATTATGAACGTTCGGCGATTGTTTCCTGGGCAGGGTTTAGCACACTTGCGGACTCTAAATGATTCTCCTATATGCCATGTTGTATTTTATTATATCATGTCAGTACATATCAATGTATTTTCTGGAGAATAAAAATTCTAATATGTTATTGTTATACAGAACTGACATCATTGCATTCCGGGCAAACCCATAGGTGCTCAGTCTCCATCAGTATATGTCTAAGATTGTGAATGCTAACTGTGCCTGTAGCTCGCTGGTTGTAAACACGACGGATGCATCCTCTCATACGTCCATCTCTACTAGCCTTACGTTTGATGCCAAATTCCAACAGTCTTAACCTTGATGATTCATCTATTGCAGTGTCATTCTCTAACAGGCAATCATTAATTGTTCTCAGTATATTTCCCTTATCCATATCCAGTGTCCCCACTATGGGTGCTTTTGATGCTAGTCTGTCAGCTCTCTCATTACCACATACCCCAGCATGACCAGGACAGTATATCCACACCAGCTCTTGTAGACTGGAAGCTTCTATGAATGTTTTCCATTCATGCCGCAACATGTATGTATGTATGTGTATGTATGTATGTGTATGTATGTGTGTATGTGTATGTGTGTGTGTGTGTGTGTCTATCTAAGTATGCATGTATGTATGTATTAACAGCCGTTAACTCTGTATGACTTTATGTAAATTTACTTTATGTTAATTCTAATGATTCTCCTATATGCCATGTTGTATTTTATTATATCATGTCAGTACATATCAATGTATTTTCTGGAGAATAAAGATTCTGATATTTATATATGTATGTATGTATGTATCTATGTATGTATGTATGTATATATTTATGTATGTATGCATGATTGAATGTATTTATGTGTGTATGTGTATCTCCTTTTGTTATATAAGTGTTCAATGTATCTTCTCTTGATGTATAAGTATGTGGTGTTAATTCCCTTGTTGTATACATATACGGTGTATCTTCTCTCCTACTGTATATTTGTACGGTGTATTATTCCTTGTTGTATAATTTTACGGTGTATTATTCCTTGTTGTATAAGTATACGTAGTATTATTCCTTGTTGTATAAGTATACGTAGTATTATTCCTTGTTGTATAAGTATAGGTAGAGGTAAAGGATCCAGTTACACGCCCTTGAGTTGTATAAGTGTACCGATGTATTATTCCTTGTTGTATAAGTGTACGATGTATTATTCCTTGTTGTATAAGTGTACGATGTATTATTCCTTGTTGTATAAGTGTACGATGTATTATTCCTTGTTGTATAAGTGTACAGTGTATTATTCCTTGTTGTATAAGTTTAGGTAGAGGCAGTGGCGGATCTACATTTTGGGGGCCTCGAAGCTTGAACTCTTGGAGGGGCCCCTTTTATTAAAAAAAAAAATGTGTGAGGATGGGAAAGAAATGTATTATAGAGATAAATGGACTTGGTGGACCTGAAGAAACAACTCTGCTGGGAGTTGAATGCAGAACATTTGCTTGGAAGGCATATGTTCTGATCACTAAACCACTATCCACCTTGGTATATGTGATTTTTAAAATCTTAACTATTTTACAGATTGCGTCCATCATTCAGAATTAGTTCGTTGAAGACATACCAAGAAAATTATAAGATAAAAAACAAGGCTGACAAGGTGTATCCATAAGAGATTTGTGCTCAGAAGGAAAAGTTAAACTTACCAGAACATCCTACATGAAGCACATATTTACAAAATACTCTTGTTTCTGTTTTTTCTAGCAACATATTCACGTACAGTTTTGTCATATGAGAGCTTCTTTGCAATGCCATTTTCTAGAGACAATATGCATAAAGAATTTAAGGGCTCTTCAGTCATGGTAGACCGAAATTTGTTTTTTTAATAAAGGATAGCTTTGAAAAATTCCTTTCTGCTTCACAGCTCGTGATGGGCATTGTCAAATACAGCTTAAGCGCAGTAGTAATATTGAGGAACACTTCAATTAGGTGTTGCTCACAAATAAGCTGAAGAACTTCTGCGCATTGCATTTTAGATGGCGTGTTTTCTTCTGTTTTCTGGGATTTCCTAAGGTGCAAATATTCTTTGAACTGATAACACTCGTTTACTAATTTGTGGCAATATCAT
>JAMPIV010009581.1:0-59191 GCA_024509875.1 Oreohelix idahoensis
CATGGGCCAAGAAAGGCAAAGGGGAAGGGGGATAAAAGGGGAGGGGGAGGGGGGGGGAAGAAAAAAAGGAAAAAAAAAAAAAAAAAAAAAAAAAAAAAAGAAAAACAAAAAAAAAAAAAAAAAAAAAAAAAAAAAAAAAAAAAATAACAAAAAAAAAAAAAGGGAGAAAAAAGAAGAAATAATTTTAGAGATCCAATAAATAATTAGATTAGTGGATTACCGATTACAACTGACAAAAATAAATTTAACAATTGTCTCTCAAAATAAAAGTCAACAGACACATGTAGAGAAAATTCTATGATAAGAAAACAAAAAATAGAGGTCCGAAACTTGATCTGATCTATTAGGACATAAATTAGACTTACTAGGCTAAGTGTAGAAAAGAAAAACTGAGGACACATACACACACACACATAGGGTACACCATGAAATTGGAATAGCAAAGAACGAATGGAGGAATCTAGAAAAAATTGAAGTCAATTCATTAATTGAGAGGATCTTTTGATGGTGTAGAAAGAAAGAGTTACACAAATTATGGAACAGTCATAAAGGAAAAAAATAATATGAAGAAATTGAAATATACACTAGTATACTATTAAAGTTTGAAAGAATGAGGCGAAATAAGAAGAAAAAAGAAATGAACACATTTTACCCCAAATACCCAAATTTATACAATATGATAACATTAAAAATACAAAAATTAAGAAACTGACGGAAATAATGATGAAATCATTGAATAGGAGAAGACGCAAAATATAGTAACATGGCATTTCTCAGAGATAAAAATCAGAGGACAAGTGTGCAGAAATCACTCACAAATAGAATGAAATCTCTATAGAGTAAAACCGAAAGGGTTAAAACGCTATCAGAAAATCTATTGGACTAACGACCGACAAAATGTGAAAATAAAATATGTTGGTCAGATTAGATTAAAGAGATCTGCTCCCTAAACATTCAATGGTAACAGCTTAAGAAGGAAAAGGACAACTTATAGAATATAGAAAGGGAGAAATAGGAAAATACACCCATTATTCTAGAAAAAAATGTGTTTTTCTAATAGGGCATCGTGTTATTTTTGATAATATTAGATATAATTAGAGAATAGTTTTAGAAAAACATCAGAATATGAAAAAGAGTGCATAGAATTTATCATATTATTTGGATATTATAATTAATTTTATAGATATTAACTTCTTAGAATCAATATCATTTCACTCCATTAGGAGAAAAATACTAGTGGTGCAAAATCATTTAAAGATTGAGATTTTTAGTAAAATACTCCTCAGAAAATAAATCAGAAATATATTATCAATCTTAGAAAAATAAGAAAATGATAGAACATTATTTATCATAAAATTTTATAGACAAATATAGGATTGAAATAGTTTTTACTCAGACTCATTGAAACCAAAACCTAGATAGATCATAAGAGGATGAAATTAATTATAGGGAAAAGAATCGAAAACCAGAATTTAGGAAATAAGAAACAAGGAACAACAAAAATAGGGAAAAGATTTATTGTATAATTTTAGTCGTATGTTTTTAATTAAATTCTATTAAAGAAAATGTACGCATTATCTAGAACATCTACTCTATATATCAAAGAGGATAAAGTGTTAAAAATTAAAAGTAAAAACGGGGAAAAAAAATAGAATAGTCGATAAGATAGCACGGAATCCACCCTATCTTAGGTAAACTTTAGTTGCAAATAAGAAACTCGAAAAGAGTCCTCTTGAGGATTCGAAATAGTAATTATGTGTAAGATGACAACTATCTGACAAAGTAGATACTATTATGAGATGATACGAGATAGCAACTTAGAGATTTTAGATTATTTCTTAGAATGTTTTTAAACGAAAAATAAGCTTATTTTTTATGGAGATAAGGAAGCAAATATTTATGTACAACAATCGACATACTAGAACGAGAAACAAACTATAAATAATGCAAAATAATTCGAAATTTAGCAGAGACTCTAGGATTAGATATAGTACACGAGAATGACAGACTGCCTTTACATCATTAGGGATTCTAAGCAAGTAGCTACGAGGAAATTATTAACGCGAAGCGCAGAAATTCTTGCTAAACAACACGTGCATCGATATAGACTAGGATTAAGAGTTGAAAAAAAGATGTCAAATTACGTAGGTATAGTTGAATTAAAAAGAAGAAAAAAGAACTTACGAAAACGGGACTCATGACCACAGACAGATTTACGGATAGCCCCCGAATCTCAGAAGTAAAAGACTAACCGAGGAAAAGAAAAAAATAGAGATGATAACACCAATGGTCCAGACTACAAATAAGAAACTAAAAAAGCAAAGCAGCAAAAAAAATGTTGAAAATGCATAGAATTATAGCATAGAGAATAGAAAGGAAAATATTACATACTTTGAGTACACAATGATGCCGTTACAGAAAGATATTAAATAGCAAGAATACTTCAGGGTGACTTAGTAAGAATTAGAAAAATTATAATTTTTATCACTTTTGACAAAACCTACTGGCTGTTTTTATTTTTAATTTTTTTAATATACAATTAGAATGGTTTTAAACTATCTACGATCCATTTTGTTGAGATGATATTTATCTGAACTATTTCTTACTTCCATCGAATTTTTTTACCAACTTTACTATTCTTAGAAAACTCTTTTTTTCATGCCATTAAAAAATAGAATTGATGAAAGAAAAATTAGTTAGAATAATATTAGTCCTCTTAGTGAGTTTACAGTAGATAGATAAAGACATATAAATACAATAAACCATTTATGTTTCAAAATAATTACTAATGAACAGAGGTAATCAATTCATATAAACTAATATAACCATCGTATTGTAAGCTATGACCTGATTGGAAATGTGATGAGTGTAAAGTGACCCCTCCTCAGAGTTGCGTTGAACTAAACTAGACCATGTCCACATATTATTGTAGTAAAATCTTAAATAACTAACAGTACACTGTCCAATCTATTTTGAAAACACATTAAAGCAAATCCAGTTACAGCTAACAAATTTAATACTATGGAGGTAAAATCTCTTGAATTTTTACCCTTGCGTGTAACATATGGTCTAAAAGTTACAGCCAGGATACACACAATCACTGTACTGTGCCTAATATTTATCGAAGTGCTTGACCTGAATATATGCTTACAACTTGTCAAACAGGTCAACTGACGATTTTTGTCAAGCCTGTCCTACTGAATAATAATGAATGTAGGGGCAAAAAATGTTCTTGAAATTAAAATAGTCAATTAAAACACAAAAAAAATAATGTACCCAGGGATCTGCAATAACTTTAAAGTTGGAATCAGAAATGAAAGTGTCCAGTCTGTAACTATAAGTCGTTACATAGTTGTTAGGAGAAAGAACTGAGGTAACCTAAGAATCGACCCAGCTGTAGAAAGGTTACTCCAATGACCTAGAGGGAAAATATTTAATTTACTGCATATGTATAAAACCATGGTAGACGATAGGATCTATTACAAAAGAAAAATGGTGGTCCACTTCAAACCGTTGGAAAGGATGGTAACCAATTTGGTAGAATTAGAGTGGGGTTTTAACGCCGAATGGTGTAGCTTGTATCGAGTTAACAGTAATAGTGATTAAACACTCATTGGCGGTGAGGAAATGAGGTACATGAAATGCAACTGCGAATCTTAACAATACACATAAATAATCAGACGAACCCACACACTGGGAATAACGAGTACATCATGGGAAGGGACATATCAATTTGCAGGCAAAAAAAGTTCAATAATGTACGATGACGGTCGGGATTTCCAAAAATAAAGGGAGGTGGCATCAAAATTACCAGCTGAGCAACAATCAGGTCCAATAGTAGTTTGGCAATCAGCCTATCTGAAAAACTAACTTTAACTGCCAATGAGAGCGATCGGAACGGGAAAGCCATTGCTTTACCAAGCTTTCATGCAGTTTACGTATATGCATGTGAATAACCAACGATAAGTGGTACTGCTAGTCAAGCCTGTGCAAGTGATCTCTTCTTAAACTTTGGGTTAATACAAGATACAGCCCCGTTTCTTTGTAAGTGATCTTCAGAAATACGTATGCCACAGGTAATGTTAATATGGGCCCGCCTTCCTGAGTTATATGCTCACACAGCACAATTGGAGATATAATATATAAGCCAAAGTTTACTTATTTGCAGGTATAGATGTCATAATTCATAAGCAAGTTCCTCCATACGTGAATTTCAACCGAAAATGTCTAGTTGTATACCAGCACGTAGACATAATTTTGTGAACAGATAAGAGCTCCGTCATCTCCTTCAGATACAAACTTGATAGGTGAGGCGTCTGCGCCTTGACACAAAATTCCAGCTAGGCCTAACATGACTGAGATCATGCCAAAAACATGTTTGACTGAAGGAATTACCTGGAGTCACTAAGATCATACATGAAGCACACCCTGCTTGACATCCTAGTGAAGACAGTCAATGCTTAATGACACACGGCTCTAGTAGATGACACAACTGGGCAATAGAATGAAAACCACTTCGTAAATCAGTGTTTTTACTGAAGGAATACTTACCAGCCTGGTGCAAATGCGTACCCGCACATTGTCCGGAGTGACATCCATGGAAGATCATCATCGTTACTGTGGACATAGTACAACTCCTAGGCTTCCGTTAAGAGCGGTGGGTAACAAGAATATAGTCCCTGCCTACTCCACTCCAGGTTTTATTACAATATAGTCACTGAGTGTCCTACTAGTACTAAAAAATGGTAATACATAGTGAATACAGTGGCCATAGAAGGCCGCATCAATAAGCAGTGGAAGCCAAAATCTATTTTTCTGGCCTACAGGAGGCAACCAGGTACGATGACAAGGGTAGTCATATCTGGATGTCGCCGAATTAAGCATCAGACAGCCCTGACGACGATTAGTCACCTCATAAGTCTGGCAAAGGAGTAGTTTCAATTACTGGATTTCTCAGCCTTCACCACAGATGACAGCATTTTCATACACAAATGAATGTAATTGAACTATATCTTTTTCATATTAAATACCATATCGATTTTTGTAATATATGCGTCAAGCCATATGCACGCAGACAATTGGGCCTAACTCCATATACCAATGATGACCTTTTTCAATGAGGCGTGTAAGTCCAGATAATCCTATACCAACTCCTATTTATGTTACACTGGAAGTATATGTACGTTTGATCTGTGAGTTGAGGGATTCCTAGTCCCTTTTTAAAAATCAGTTTGAAGTAGCAGTCGCAATGAGCGAGTTGTCGCTCCAGAGGTATACCGCATTTTATATATCAAGAGCTGTAACACACAGTTCTGAATACTGACAGTGAACTCATTCAGTACAACATGAAATCTGTTTGAAAGGTCTTCTTTCTCATACTGGACATACATTACCTTAGACACTAGCCACTAAAGCACCATTCTAGAGATACTGTACCCGGGGTGCGCCTCGATCATAAGACGTAGTCGGATAAGGGACCCTGAGAATTTTCTATTCAAAAACATTATTAGCTCAGACAGAGACATTTTCATTGAACTTGACCATCAGCAGAAGCTGATGCACTTTTGATTTTAATTCAACATGTAAAACCGTGTCCTAACGTGCAGAGGAAAGCACTGAAGATACGGAAGTGTTTTTTTAAAACAGATGCACGGGAGTCTTAACACAATACCATCACCATGCCTAATGGGTTATGGAAAGGAAATAAAAACACTAAAATTATTAAAGCAATGCTAGTGTAAACTGTAATGGCTCAAACATAAAAAATCCTAGAGTCCTTTCTTGCTGAATCTCGGCTTTACTGCAATATCCCTGTGTGCAATGATTGTTTCATTACTTAATAGAGGAGCACAGCTGTACAATACAGTCGTTACTACGTGTATCATTTGTAACTCAGTGTAATTACGTACACTGTTTAAACAAAACAGTACTACTGCTATTATATCACCATCAGGGCTGACGATTGCTACTTCTACTAACCATTTAAATACTACTACTGCTATTATCACCATCACGAACTATTGGCTACTATCTACAACTATTAACTCGATACTAGTTCGACCTATTTACATCACCGATTCACGACTATTGCATAACTTCTACTACTATTAAGTCACTACTGACTTTAATTAATTCACCTGTTATGACAGGTAACTATGCTAGTCTTGAAACAACTATGAACACTACGGAACCTACTAGTTATCGACCATCACACATTTATTGAATCTTACTCTGCTACTACTATTCCAACAGCTACAACTGCTATTATCTACCATCACAACTATTGCTAAAAAAAAAACTATTAATACCTTGTCATGAAAATATTCTAATCCACATATATAAAAAAATAGGTAAATGTAAAGCCTAACAAATAAAATTAATAAAAGGAAAGAGCAATGGTAAAAGGAACAGTGCTGTCACAATGACTGAACTCGAAATCCCCCTTGTTTTCTACTTCGTCTGCAAATTGTAACGCTTTCACGTTGATAGTAAAAGCCTACTGTATTATTACCCGCTTTCTTCAATGAAACGTGTGCTGTATTTCTTGGAAAAACATTGAGATACGCAAGCTGATCAATGACCTAATTTTAATATTTCATTCATTCCATTTTATACACGGCGTAACTAAAGACAGATGGACTAAAGGATAGAGAGAAGGGAGAGGCATAAAGCCGAACACGTGCAACACTAAACACTCGTCGCGCGATACACAATTGCTGCCATCACGCGTGTAAGGCCACATGCACTAACTTTATTTCAAATCGACAGTGATAAAATTCACTACCCATACCAGAGTTAGGTTTTAAAATCCTGAAAAACGCTTATTGGGAAAGATGACATGATTATACCGGTGTTTAACGTTTGATGAAAACATGACAGTAACCCAGCTGGACACCCTCAAGTATTGGAAGTGAGAAAGGAATAGTACACAACGACTATACGAGATGCATTTGAAAATGCACATTTTTGAACGCAGCCACCTAGCTCTTTTAAATTTGTATATTTGGGTTCCTTAGGGCTTGCTGACAAAGAATATGTAAAACGTTACGCAAATAGTCTAGGAATTACCAAATTATAACCAAAATAAAATAGTGGGGGTGCCTGACAGCATGAAATCATTTCTGCTCATAAAATTTTTTTATAACGTGTTTGAAAAAACATTACGTTACGGAAATAGCCTACCATGTTAACTCCTATTTGATTGGAGCGCAACAAATGTAAGACTAAACACGATTGGTCGGGCTATAAATACTATCTTGTGTTGTCAGGGGAAACGTGAAAAGGAGTACTTTTTTTGAAAAGATGTGTAGACATGGTTTGATTGGGTAGAGCTGCGAATATACTCAATTCAGAGCGTCTGTTCATTGCCACATCTTGTAATAAACCTACTAAGAAGCAGTGCGTTGAGCACCAGTGTATATTTTTTATAAAATAAAGCCTGGGACATCGGCAGATCGGAGTTGTGCTATATTCATTGCCAATCAACGAAACTGTTTATTATTTCCATGAATTGTGGTAAGCTTGAAATATTCAATATCTTTTAATGAAAATTGAATGTAAATTGATAATTTATGTCTGTATATATGGGTAGTTCAGTAGCGAACATGATGTAAAGCCTATAATGCTCCAGCCTGAACAGAAGGTGTCGGAGGAAAGTAAAACTGCATGGAATGGCCAAACAGTACACTGACACCTAGATTATTAACTAGAAAGAAATAATGCTGGAATTGCAGAGGCGTAGTAACCATTAGGGAGGGAAATACTGGTATAAAGTATTTCAGATGAAGCTGACAGTTGGCCTAACGCTCTGAACTCAATGTTTTGTGTTGTATTGTGCTCAGTGTAGAAATAGAGTATAAATTAGTTCTGACGTAGAAGGTACAACCTTCTTGTTTCAGGGACCGTGGTCTTAAAGTTATTGAGCAGCACCTGGTCAGAGCTTTGCTGAAGCCAGAGGTGGACAGCATACTCCTTGGTCCATATAGCAACCAGTGGGGTGGCTCCAGAACTCATTAAAGTAATCGAGCAGAGGAGTCTTTTACTGCAGTCATCACGCAAGATAAGAGAGTGTGGCCATGGAGCTCAACATTATGTACCCCCATCTTAAAAATGACATTGTAAAATAAAATTAAGAGGGGAATTTAATTGTTTTAATACCAGGAACTGAGAACATCTCCAATACTAGTTTCAATAAGAAACAAACTATTGAAGTCATGATGACAAATACCAACAGAGCTTGAACAAAACAAAACCAGTATTACCTCATATTACTACTACACAACTGACACACATAGGATACTATTAATAATATTGTCACTACAAGAATCATATTAATAAATTCTGTACATATAACTTGTAATTAAAATTGATTGTGATTCCTGGTTCCCTTTGTATTTGAATCAGGACACATATACATTCATGACAGCACTGAATACATATTGTTATTTGAAAAGTTATCAGTGACTCCTTTAAGATATCCTCGTTAGAGTGTTTTATGTATGTGAGTGTCACAGTGTTGTCAAGTGTGGTGGAATAAATTAAATTGTTTTATCTGTCTGTTTGTTTTATGAGTTTTTTTTTTTTTTTTTTTTTATTTTGCAACACAACACATTTTTTTTTTTTTAGCATTTTTTTTTATTTTTTTTTTTTTTTTTTTTTTTTTTTTTTTTTTTTTTTTTTAACATTACGGCATTATAATCGTAATACCTACTAAACTACTAACTACGTACATTTAACACAGAACTCCCTACTAACTACTACTCTGGCAGTAAGGGTTCACACCCAAAGGAAGATTGGAACTGCGAACATGCCAGCACGTAGAGGCGCTAAACCCAACAGCCCACCATTCCCCCCCCGCCCAGTGTAACATGCTCACTTGCTATGGTGGGGGGGGGGGGGTTTTGGGTGGGGTGGGGTAAATAGTGGTTGTTTGAAGAATTGTTTGGAACATAAAAGAACAGACAGATGGAACTGCGAACCAGCCACGCCTAGTAGAACTAAATAAGAACAACAGATGGAACTGTAAACAATCCAACTAGTGGAACTAAACGAACAGACAGATGAACTGTGAAAACAATCCAAGCAGTGGGAACTAAAAAGAAACAGACATAAGAACTGTGGCACTACTACGAACAAAGCTAAACAAGTGGAACTGTAGAAAAGAGGCAAACAGGAGAAAACAGGAGTAAGCCATACAAATGGAATTGCGAACAGATTCGGGCAAGTAGAACTTGTGGAACCAGGTCAGACACGTGAACTTGAACAGGTTAGGCAAATGGAACTCTCGTAAGAACAGACTATGCTAGTAGAACGAGTGAACAGACCAGACAAGTGGAGCTGTAAAACATGTCATGCAATCGTGATACCGTATGTTGAACAAACGAGACAAAACTTGAAACTCCCGTGAACGGGCCCAGACTAATGAAACTGCAAAGAGACAAGACAGGGTGAACTGCCAATCGTTTTTGAGAGTGGTGCGCCTATAGGCACGTTTTTCACTAGCTTTGCCACAAACTTTAAAAAATGCTAATATCTTCAGACGAATATAAAACGAATATAAGTGAAATTTTGTGTGTAAATTTTTAAAATGGCATAGGGACCCTTTGGAATAATCACATTTTTTCTATTATAATGCGGCCTAATGAGTTTTCAATTTTCGTTTCTTTTGACGATCATAAATATCAAAATCCTACTTGCCAACGACACATCACACACGACACCCACACACCATATTGATAATGTCTACAGTAAATATAATAACGACCCGTCATTTGCACACATGATTGGTTTTATCAAACAATTGACAGGATTTTAGCTTGGAAATTGCCACTTCCTTGAAAACATAAAACACAGTTTTTATTTCCGGTGTTACGCATACCATTGTCCAAACAAAGGTGTGACCCTACAAAAAGTATTGTATGGGTTAAGTAGGAAAAAATGGAGTCGGCGAGTACACATTCAAGTCATTACAGCAAATCACAAATAGATGTAAATTAAAGAATTTGGCTGAACCAAAAAACAAACATTTCCATAACCAACGGAAATATCCCTGAAGCCTGAATTACTTTGGAATTTGTAAAAAGACACAGCATACAAAAGATAGTTTCACATAGACAGGGCCAATCAATGAACATGGTAACAGATGTTTAAGATTTCCTTCCTTACCATTCTCACTTTAATCCAATAGAATTTGTCTGGGCTAAAATTAAGGAAACAGGTAGCATAACAGACAATAATAGAACGTTCAAACATTAAAAGATGTTGAAATTACTTTACCAAAAACTCGCATCTCCAATATAGGACCTAGGGTTGTATTGGAAGAAAAGTGTGAGGAACCATGTGTTATTGACAAGTGGACAGAGGAATTATTGGACTAATGTTGGATGTATCCTTCGATTCAGCCAGATATTGGATTATCAAATTCTCAGAGACATCTGCATTATGGATTTCGGATTGACAGTTTCAATGGTTCATTTAAAGATGACTCTTGAACCGTTTTATTAAACAATCACAGTAGAGAGGTGCAACGTTCTCATCTAAGATGATAAATATGCAACGACACGCAAAGTGGTGAAACCTATTGAAATAATTAGATCAAATGAAGGGTCCAAGTTGGTAGAGCACACACTAAATGTCAATGGACAAACCAATGATCACGAGTATCCTCGCATGCAGATCATTTAAGAAAACTTCAACAAGGTTATTTGTTAAAATATGCAAACGATGATGGCCACATTATTGTAATAGTAGACACGCCTACCCTAATGCCTAATCAATTCACAGAATCTGATGACTGAAAAAGTGGTAAAATTTCATGTTTACTCGATATACAATAATTATAAAAATGCCGACAAAGTTTGGCTCAAAGGATTTCAGATTCGATGATTTCTTAAAATAACTTGACCAAGATGCACAGATATAAAAAAATTTATTGTTTGGTCTAAATTACAATAAACATTCGTATGCAAAAAATGGCATTAATACGTGGACGGTTAATGTCTACAGATTTAATTACAATTGTTTGAATGGGCAAACCTAGTTGAAACGTGATTAAATATCGTTTCAGTATTAAAAATAACCCTTAATGAAAATCTCGCATGTCTTAGTAAAAACAGTGGTTAATCTAAAGTCTACAATATAAAAAATACAACATCTGATTGTTTTCAAAAAATTAATTTCTATAAATGTACGTAGGTCAAAAAAGAGCAAAAAATGCCATACACATAACTAAACATAGTTTTCCCTCATTTGTGAAATATATGTGTAAATTAAAAAAAAACAATTTTTCAAATTGCGGCTGGTTTTAGAAAATATTATAAGATTAACTTTTTTACTTGCAAATACATAATGTTAAAAAATGTATTTTAATGTGAATTATGATTATTTTTCTTGATTTCCAACTACGATAAAAACCTTTCCACTTGATCGTCAGCCCTTAGCGTGTATAAAAAATCAATGAAAATTCATTTACTAATTTTTAGAGGGAGACAAAATGATACTTTTTTCACTATGTACATTTAATAGAATTAATTTTGAAAACCGGATTTGTATTGTAGACTCAGATTAACCCACTGTTTTCTAAGACATGAGATGCATTATGGTTATTGTATACTGAAACGATATAGCACGTTTCACTAGCTTTGCCCTCAAACAAATGTAATTATCTGATTAACCGTCCAACGTATTAATGCCATTTTTTGCATACGATGTTATATTGGGTTAGACCCAACAAATATATACTTTATATCTGTGCATCTTGTCTAGTTCCCATAAACGAATGAAATCCTTTGATCTTTGTCGGCATACTAATTATTGTATATCGAGAAAAGAAATTTTACCACTTCAGTCACAGATTCTGTGAATTGATTAGGCATAGGCGTGTCTACTATTACAATAATGTGGCCATCACGTTTGCATATGAATACCTGTTGAAGATTTCTTAAATGATCTGCATGCGAGATACTCGTGACATTGTTTGTCATTGACATTTAGTGCGCTACCAAACTGGACCTTCATTGATCTAATTATTTCAATAGGTATCACCACTTTGCGGTTCATAAATATCATAATGGAACGTTGCTCCTCTACTGTGCTTGTAAATAACGGTAAGGTCATCTTTAAAGAAATTAAACTTCATCCGAATCATAATCAGATGTCTCTGAGAAATTGATAATCAATCTCGGCTGAATGAAGGAACAAACCATCATTCGTCCAATATTCCTCTTCCTCTTGTAACACATGGTTCTCACACTTCTTCCAATAAACCCTGGCTATATCGGAGATGGCAGCTTTTACAAGGCTTTCCACATCATTTAATTTGAACGTTCTATTTTCTATTGCTACCTGTTCCTTAATTTTAGCCCAGACTAATTCTATTGGATTTAAGTGAGAATGGTAAGGATGCAATCTTAAACATCTGTTACCATGTTCATGGATTGCCTTGTCTATGTGAAATATCTTTGTATGCTGTGTCTTTTTTACAATTCCAAGTAATTCAGGCTTCAGGGATATTTCGTTGAATGGAATGTTGTTTTTGGTCAGCCAAATCTTTATTACATCTATTTGTGATTTGCTGTAATGTCATGAAATGTACTCGCAGACTCATTTTTCCTACTTAACCACACAATACTTTTTGTAGACACACCTTTGATTGACAATGTATGCGTAACACCGGAAATAAACTGTTTTATGTTCAAGAAGTGCAATTTCACGCTAAAATCATGTCAATTGTTTGATAAACCAATCATGTGCAAATGAGGTCGTATAATTTACTGTAGACATTTCAATATGTGTGTGTGTCGTGTGTGATGTGTGTTGGCAAGTAGGATTTTGATATTATATCGCAAAGAAACGAAAATTGAAACCAATAGCCGCATTTTAATGAAAAATGTAATTCATAGGGTCTATGCCATTTAAAATTTACACACAAAATTTCACTTATATTCGTTATATATTCGCTGAGATATAGCATTTTAAAGTTTGGCAAAGCTAGTGAAACGTGCTATAGGCGCACCTCTCAAAAAACGATTGCAGTTCCACCCTGTCTTGTCTCTTTGCAGTTTCATTAGTCTGGCCCGTTTTCACAGTTCAGTTTGTCTCGTTTGTTCACGGTATCGCTTGCCTGACATGTTTACAGCTCCACTTGTCTGGTCTGTTCACAGTTCTACTAGCATAGTCTGTTCATACGAGTAGTTCCATTTGCCTAACCTGTTCACAGTTCCACGTGTCTGACCTGTTCACAGTTCTACTTGCCCGATCTGTTCGCAATTCCATTTGTATGGCTTACTCCAGTTTCACCTGTTTGCTCTTTTCACAGTTCCACTTGTTTAGCTTGTGCACAGTTCTATATGTCTGTTCTTTTTAGTTCCACTGGCTTGGCTTGTTCACAGTTCCATCTGTCTGTTCTGTTTAGTTCCACTAGCTTGGCTTGTTTACAGTTCCATCTGTCTGTTCTTATTTAGTTCTACTAGCGTGGCTGGGTTCGCAGTTCCATCTGTCTGTTCTTTTAAGTTCCACTTGTTTTGCTTGTTCACAGTTCCACCTGTCTGTTCTTTTTTTAGATCCACTAGCGTGGCATGTTCACACTTCCATATTTCTGTTCTATTTAGTTCCACTAGTGTGGCATGTTCGCAGTTCCACATCTTCCATTATGTTTTCACATATACAGGTAGTCCTCGATAAACGACGGGGCTCGGCTCCGACGACTCTGCCGTAAGTGGTCATAGATCGGAAACCACTATATACTAAACGAATCGTATGAACTAAATGCTAAAATATACATATGTGTTGTGTTGCATATTTAAACCAGGGCTGCAATCTTTCACGATTAATCAATCAATTTAAACAAATTTATAGGGGACTTAGTGTACTGACTGAGATCAGCTGTGAAGGTATCTATATCTAATAAGAGTAGTGTATTATAGATAACCTTACTTGCTGCCACATATGTATACCTCAGTCAGAATTATTCTGGAATAGTGTGATGACTACGTTATTTTTCTAGGGTATGTGTATGATGAAGTGTAAGTCATAACAACAACAGACAGATAAACAATTTAATTTATTCCACCACACTTGACAACACTGTGACACTCACATACATAAAACACTCTACGAGGATATCTTAAAGGAGTCACTGATAACTTTTCAAATAACAATATGTATTCAGTGCTGTCATGAATGTATATGTGTCCTGATTCAAATACAAAGGGAACCAGGAATCACAATCAATTTTAATTACAAGTTATATGTACAGAATTTATCAATATGAATCTTGTAGTGACATATATTATTAATAGTATCCTATGTGTGTCAGTTGTGTAGTAGTAATCTGAGGTAATACTGGTTTTGTTTTGTGCAAGCTCTGTTGGTATTTGTCATCATGACTTCAATAGTTTGTTTCTATTGGAACTAGTATTGGAGATGTTCTCAGTTCCTGGTATTAAAACAATTAAATTCCCCTCTTAATTTTATTTTATAATGTCATTTTAAGATGGGGGTACATAATGTTGAGCTCCATGGCCACACTCTCTTATCTTTCGTGATGACTGCAGTAAAAGCCTCCTCTGCTCGATTACTTTAATGAGTTCTGGAGCCACCCCACTGGTTGCTATATGGACCAAGGAGTATGCTGTCCACCTCTGGCTTCAGCAAAGCTCTGACCAGGTGCTGCTCAATAACTTTAAGACCACGGTCCCTGAAACAAGAAGGTTGTACCTCCTACTTCAGAACTATTTATACTTTATTTCTACACTGAGCACAATACATCACAAACATTGAGTTCAGAGCGTTAGGCCAACTGTCAGCTTCATCTGAAATACTTTATACCAGTATTTCCCTCCCTAATGGTTACTACGCCTCTGCAATTCCAGCATTATTTCTTTCTAGTCAATAATCTAGGTGTCAGGGTACTGTTTGGCCATTCCATGCAGTTTTACTTTCCTCCGACACCTTCTGTTCAGGCTGGATCACTATAGGCTTTACATCATGTTCGCTACTGAACTACACATATATACAGACATAAATTATCAATTTACATTCAATTTTCATTAAAAGATATTGAATATTTCAAGCTTACCACAATTCATGGAAATAAAAAACAGTTTCGTTGACTGGCAATGAATATAGCACAACTCCGATCTGCCGATGTCCCAGGCTTTATTTTATAAAAAAATATACACTGGTGCTCAACGCACTGCTTCTTAGTAGGTTTATTACAAGATGTGGCAATGAACAGACGCTCTGAATTGAGTATATTCGCAGCTCTACCCAATCAAACCATGTCTACACATCTTTTCAAAAAAAAATACTCCTTTTCACGTTTCCCCTGACAACACAAGATAGTATTTATAGCCCGACCAATCGTGTTTAGTCTTATATTTGTTGCGCTCCAATCAAATAGGAGTTAACATGGTAGGCTATTTTTGTAACGTAATGTTTTTTTCAAACACGTTATAAAAAAATTTTATGAGCAGAAATGATTTCATGCTGTCAGGCACCCCCAATATTTTATTTTGGTTATAATTTGGTAATTCCTAGACTATTTGCGTAACGTTTTACATATTCTTTGTCAGCAAGCCCTAAGGAACCCAAATATACAAATTTAAAAGAGCTAAGTGGCTGCGTTCAAAACATGTGTTTTCCAAAGATAGTCGTATATTTGTTCTTTATTCCTTTTCGTTGTTTAGAACCGCCACCTGTCCTGCCTTTTCCACTGTTATGTCATACTAAAGTCAGGAGCTTAGATGTAAATCAGTAGAATTTCATATTTCCTAATAAACAGTTTTCATATTTTTTAAACCTGATTCTTGTAGTAGTAGTGTTTCTTTTTCACTGACTATATGAAAAAAAGTTATTGCTAGTGGCCTTACACGTGGGATTTGCGTTACTATTAATCGCGCGACGCGTGTAGTGTTGCATGCTTCCTGCCTTCATTCGCCCCTCTCTCTCTCCTGCTTTATCTGTCTTTTAGTTACGCCGTGTATGGGATGAATGAAATATTAAATCTAGGTCATTGATCAGCTTGCGTATCTCAAGGTTTTTCCAAGAAATACAGTACACGTTTCATTGAAGAAAGCGTGCAGCGACACAGTAGGCTTTTACTATCAACGTGAAAGCGTTACAATTTGCCGACGAAGTAGAAAACAAGGGGGATTTCGAGTACAGTCATTGTGACAGCACTGTTCTTTACCATTGCTCTTTTCTTTATTAAATGTATTTATTAGGCTTTATATTTACCTGATAATTTATATATGTGGATTAGAATATTCCACGACAAAGGGTAATGTTTTTTTTTTACTATTTTAGAGATGTGTTGTGATATTGAATTCGGCAAGTATGATCAATAAATTGTTTGGTCGTAACTTTTCCGTATTTTCATTATATTTTCAGGACGATGTTACCTTATAACAGGTAAAATAACTAAAGTCCTTAGTGATTTTTTAAAAAAAAGTTATGATTTCTTAATAGTTTATCAAATTGGTCGAATTTATCGATTAATATTCGATTAAGGAAATTCGATTAATCGATTAAGATTTTTTAAAAATCAATCGCAGCCCTAATTTAAATAAATTATACTGTTTGTTTATAGTGACGTAATACAAGGTACAAATGATAACATAAAATGACTGTATTGTACAGACTTGTACTGTAATAAGTAATGAAACATAAGTGCACAATACTCCTCAGGGCCGGATTAAGCCAAGAAAGGCCTCTAGGATTTTTTATGTTTGGGCCCTCCTTCACCTAATAGTCAATAATTTTAGTAATTTTTTTTTTCAAACCCCTTAGCATGGTGATGGTATTGTGATAAGAGGTTTTGATGTTAATAAAATCAAAGGTTAACCAGGTGAGGTCAAGCTATGTAAGTTCCCTGAGTAATAATGATGATGATGAATTTCTCAGGGTCCCTATCCGCTACCTCTTCTGATCTCACCCAGGGTACAGTATTCTCTGTGGTGCTTTGTGGCTAAGTGTCTAGGGTAATGTATTTAGTATGAGGAATGAATAATTTCAAACAGAATTTTAACTCAATGAAAATCAAGTAAGTAAAACTGTGTGTACGTTTTGATATATAAAGGGATATTTATATACAATTTTATTATTCCTGTACCTCACTCTTTTGGGACAGGAATTGTCAAATCAAGAAAACGTTTATTTACATAATATAAATAAATAAGTTGGAAACACTATCCATGACTTTTAACAATAAAAAAGGTCACTATAATGGATACCCCACAGTCTGATTCAATGCTTGACATTAACACTAGTCTATTATTGGAGAGTCTGTTCTTTACATCATTCCCCAGGAAATTCTTTTTATTGTGGTGGGTGGAATTGTGATGAACTATCATGTGCCCGTACTAAGGGACTTATCTCGTCAGCCTGTCTGATGCTTTTGGCTCCAGAATCTACAATGTCATCAACTGGTTGCCTCCTGTATGAAGATACTGATTTTGGGCTTCACTGGTTATTGATGGGCCTTCACTGCCCACAGGTTCTTTCTTTTCCAGGTTTTCTGCAACACTTTTGACTGGCAATAAAACCCTGGAATGAGAAGGACAA
Source organism: Oreohelix idahoensis (assembly GCA_024509875.1). Lineage (NCBI taxonomy): Eukaryota > Metazoa > Mollusca > Gastropoda > Stylommatophora > Oreohelicidae > Oreohelix > Oreohelix idahoensis. The sequence continues at coordinate 17,563 of JAMPIV010009581.1, forward strand.
GTTCCTCCCCTATAGAGCCTATTTATACTATTCCACAACTAATCGATAATAATCTTACCTGGGGTCAGCCATGTGTGCTGACCATGTGCACCAGACTCTAAGTTTCCTTTACTACACTCAGTCCTGTGTTTTCATTCTTTTGCCCATATGACATCAAAGCCACTGTTCCTTAAGCATTGATTGTCTTCCATAGAATCAGCAGGGGTGTACAAATATATCTTGTGACCTGTTAATTTCTTCTTTCAAACATTCTATGCATGGTTTCACATGTTCTTTGAACACTGTGTCACTCCAGACGCCACTATCAATTTATTTTCTCCTGGACTTACAGTCACAAAATTTTATGGCAAATTTACAAACACATTTATTTTTCACTTCACAATAAGGCTGCTTTTAGACACATTCCTACTTAGGTCGTCGTAACCTCTCCCAATTGGCAGTATCGAAATAAAATAGGGCGGCACACACACAGCCTGTGGCCTACATGTCAATATATTACAAATAAACGTATCTGTCTTACCCCAAGTAAAGAATAATAACACATGCACAAGCTTGACTAGCAGTAAATAGGTTTTCAGACTGCTTTATCGTCCAGAAGGCAAAAGCTTGGTCACAAGGCTTTCCCGCTGATCTCAACTTGGCAGTGAATGTTAGTTTTTTTCAAAAGGCGGTTCAAACTACAATGGCCTGATTTTTCAAGTAGTTGTAAATTTTATTACCCTACTCCTAACCAATCAGAAAACGAGTCAAAATTTTAACTATTTTTGGACTATAAACTGGAACAATTATAAGTGTGTTCGTTCGTCTGATTACATTTGTGTATTTTTATATCTCAGTTATTTATGGACCGATTTCCACTATCAAAAGTGATAATTAAACGGTTAACTGACCTCTATCGTTCTATCTAATCTTCCTTTGGTTATTCCTTAACGGTTTCATCTGGTTAATTTTTTTTTTGTAATTAATTGTAGGTCTACCCTGATCTAAAATATCAGTAAATTAAATTTTTCTAAGTCAAGATAATTTTATTAAGTGGGAATCTTTAGGTTACTATATTAATCAATATCAGCGCTATAATTCAAGATATCCCTTTCATTCTAATTCCCTTTAGTTATTGAGAAATAAATTATTTAATTTTGGTCAAAAACACAGAATCGGCATTTTTGCCCTACAACCAAATTTTTTCTTTTGACTCTACAAAAACGAGGTACCAATTTGATTGGTTGTTAATTTTTACTACGTCCTTCGATAAATATTAGGGTGGGTGTGTGTGTGTGTATGGGGGCAGTAACTTTTAACCTGTGGTAGTAGAAAAATTCAAATTCTCTAGTTAAATTTTTAGCTGTAACTGGACTGTGGCCTTCAGACAAATTTCAAATATAGGAGTTATTTATAGATTTTTAAAAAAATACGCGGACTGGTTTTTAAGTAGGAAGTTTGAGCGTGGGGTTTACACAGATCCATTTCACTACAGGTATATATTATAATAGACTGGTATGTTAGTTTATTGGCATTGATTACCTCTTTTATTAGTAATTATTTTTTATTAATGTTTATTAGTATTGTTGTTATTATTATTAAGGTAAACACAATAAACACATTTTATTTAACAATTTTTCTTTCATCAATTTCTTTAATAACTGGCAAGAAATCAGGTTTTCTAAGAATAGAAGATTGTAAGCGCATCAATGCTAAATTGTTCAGTTTATCATCCTTCAGGATGGATCGTAGATAGTTTTTAACCCATTTGAGTACAGAAAATGACCGTTCTCCACAGCAGTTGGTTGTCAAAAGTGATAAATAAATGCGAAGACAAATGAATATATTTGGAAAGACTTCTTAAAGGCCATTGTGTACAAAGTAAAAATACTTTCCTTTTTGTACATAAGTCTATGCATTTTAACATTTTTTAACTTATGCACGAGCCCCCATTGAGCTCCGGACCCCTAAGCTTCAGCCTACTTAGCCTAATGGATAGCCTGGTACTCCTGAGATTACTGTCGTAAGTGTGAGTGGTCATGAGTCGCGTATTCCGTAAGTCGAGTACAACCTGTAAATTCAACTACTCCCCCCGCTGCTGACAATCTTGTCTTAATTTGACAAAGATCTGATGCACGTGTACAGCAAGAAGCGCGCTTCTCGTTACAATTTCCTTCTTCTTTACTCCCTTAGAAGTATGGGATCATCACTACACTTGACCCCTTTATGACTTACAATATGTTTTCCTTTGCATATATTTATACGTTTGTCTAGCGTACTATATTTCATACATGTACATAGATTGTGCGAATTAATAAAGATACAATGGTACAAACCTTGACAATCTCCATGTCTTCTCGTTTGTTGTTAATATCTACTGTGTTTTGTTGTTGTTGTGTTGAATTACTACGACGAATCAAAGAGAACGTTGGCGAGTTAAGGAAACAACTAATGTTTACCTTAGATAGGTTGATCCCGTGTTTCTTATCGCCTTCTATAGAATTACCGTGAGTAAATAAGTTCTAACCACAAAACTCAGCTCTACACTTCAGAAATGGGACAATATGATAAAATAATATGATAAAACATACGACAAAATTATACAATAAACTTATACGATAAAACTATTCGATAAAATAAAATGATAAAATTATTCGGTAAAATAATATGATAAAATATTATGATAAAACGATGTGATACAATAATATGATAAAATATTACAATACAATAATATAATAAAATAATATGATAAAATGATAAAATAATATGATAAAATGGAATGATAAAATAATATGATAAAATGATATGATAAAAAAATATGATAAAATGATAAAATAATGTAACAAAATGATAAAATGATATGATAAAATAATATTATAAAATGATATAATAAAATAATATGATAAAATATATGATAAAATAATATGATAAAATAATAAAATTTTTGATAAAATAATACAATCAAATAACACGATAACATAATTAGAAAAACACACGATAGAATAATGTGATAACTTTACACGATAACATATTTCTATAACTTGTCCAAACCTTATTCATCCATTACCATTGAACTGCCTACGGAGCATATGTCTTTAACTAAATTCACCAAAAGCCTTCTTCACCTATGCCATCCGTCCAAGACTTTTCGATATCGTTTTTACCCCTTTCGGTTCTTATCTCCAAATGTCTTCTACGTGAGTTTTTCTTCACACTTGTCCTTGAAATTTTACATGAGAAATGCCGGAACAAAATTCTGCCGTCTAACGTATTCAACTGATTTCCTCATTGTGCGTCCTGTCAGTAGTCAGTGTGTTTACTGTCATCATGTTTCCTCATTGTGCGTCCTGTCAGTAGTCAGTGTGTTACTGTCATCATGTTTCCTCATTGTGCGTCCTGTCAGTAGTCAGTGTGTTACTGTCATCATGTTTCCTCATTGTGCGTCCTGTCAGTAGTCAGTGTGTTACTGTCATCATGTTTCCTCATTGTGCGTCCTGTTCAATGCCAGATTTTATTTCTTCAGCTCCTGATTCATTGTTCACGCTGACAAAGTTTTTATTTATTTATTGTTGCCTTTTCTCTCTCTCTCTCTCTCTCTCTCTCTCTCTCTCTCTCTCTCTCTCTCTCTCTCTCTCTCTCTCTCTCTCTCTCTCTCTCTCTCTCTCTCTCTCTCTCTCTCTCTCTCTCTCTCACACTCTTTCTCTCTTTTTCTCTCTCTTCTCTCTCTCTCTCTCTCTTTTTCTCTCTCATTCTCTCTTTCTCTCTCTCTCTCTCTTTTCTCTCTCTTTCTCTGTCTTTCTCTCTTTCTTTTTTCATTTTGTGTGTGTGTATGGCTTTTTGAGTTATTTTTGTTTTTGGTGGGATTTTTTAATATTTTTCTATCTCTTTTGCTTTAGGCGTTACGTTTCTACATCTACACGACTGGTGTGTGGGGAGAGGAGGCGCCCTGTCTCTTGCCCAACCTTCCCTACTTGTCTGCTAAGGCACACCTGGTAGGGTACAGTGCTACTTACAACCCTCATGATATACTAGGAAAAAAAGTGACAATAATTTTATGAACAATAAAAAGAACAACAAACTTACTTTAACGCTAAAAAATAATCTTCTAGTCACACTCAAGACAGTCTTATTGCATGGATGTGACACATGGAGAAAACAAAACCGACAGCCAAGAAGTGTACTGACTTTCACGGAGGCTTACTTAGAATAGAAGGATTGAAATAGTATGCCAGATTCAACAATGTGGAACTGATGACAAGAACCAGACATGTGTCAGTGGAACAGGAGATGACAAGAACCAGACATGTGTCAGTGGAACAGGAGATGACAAGAACCAGACATGTGTCAGTGGAACAGGAGATGACAAGAACCAGACATGTGGGCAGTGGAACAGGAGATGACAAGAACCAGACATGTGTCAGTGGAACAGGAGATGACAAGAACCAGACATGTGGGCAGTGGAACAGGAGATGGGAACAAGAAGCAGGAGACGGATAGGACACACATTGAGGAGATTTGTTGATAGCATTACAAGGCGGCCCTTATTCTGAAATACCCAGGGTAAGAGAGGTTGAGGAACACCGACAAACACATGGAGAAAAGGACTGGAGACTGGTATTAAAGGAATAAATAAGACATCGAAAGACCTTGAACGGATGGCACAAGACATAAAGATTTGGCATGTATTTGTTGAAGGCTTATGCTCTTCGTGAAGCTGAAGAGCGATAATGATGATGATGATAAGGATGATGATAACGATGACTGAACTGCTGAAGGAAGGAAATAAAGGAAGATTCACTGTCCTCTAAAGAAGGCATACTCGTGAAGTGAATGTCGCCGCTAGTCCTTTTTGGAATCAAACGATTTTTTAATGTGATTCTTGCTTGTCATTGTGATGTCATGTTTCTTGTTTTAGCCAATGAAACTCACTTTTCGTGAGCTTCTGTAAGGCAGATTACACAGACTTTATTATCTGGTCTACTCCAGTAATATGCCAGAAATGGGGTGTGGGGGGAAGGGGGGGGGGGGGAGGGGGAACGAAGAAGAGTAACACTGTACCCAACCACGCAAGTCGTAAGTTGGGTTGAGCATGGAACCAGCTACTTACATACAGTATAAGCTTTAAACCCAAAATACTTTAGCAGCAATTTGGACAATTGAACCAAAGTAAAAATATGTACATGGGAGCGTCAAGCTCTAGACTACCCAGCTATAAATTGGTACCTTGACACTGCTCTTGAGTAAAGGAAAACTAAAGGCAGCGAACAAGGAATTGGACACCTCACCTTATACAAGAACTGGACACCTCACCTCATACAAGAACTGGACACCTCACCTTATACAAGAACTGGACACCTCACCTTATACAAGAACTGGACACCTCACCTTATACAAGAACTGGACACCTCACCTTATACAAGAACTGGACACCTCACCTTATAAAAGAATTCGACACCTCACCTTATACAAGAACTCGACACCTCACCTTATACAAGAACTCGACACCTCACCTTATACAAGAACTGGACACCTAACCTTATACAAGAACTCGACACCTCACCTTATACAAGAACTCGACACCTCACCTTATACAAGAACTCGACACCTCACCTTATACAAGAACTGGACACCTCACCTTATACAAGAACTCGACACCTCACCTTCTACAAGAACTGGACACCTCACCTTATACAAGAACTGGACACCTCACCTTATACAAGAACTGGACACCTCACCTTATACAAGAACTCGACACCTCACCTTATACAAGAACTGGACACCTCACCTTATACAAAAACTGGACACCTCACCTTATACAAGAACTGGACACCTCACCTTATAAAAGAACTCGACACCTCACCTTATACAAGAACTGGACACCTCACCTTATACAAGAACTCGACACCTCACCTTCTACAAGAACTGGACACCTCACCTTATACAAGAACTGGACACGTCACCTTATACAAGAACTGGACACCTCACCTTATACAAGAACTGGACACCTCACCTTATACAAGAACTGGACACCTCACCTTATACAAGAACTGGACACCTCATCTTATACAAGAACTGGACACCTCTGTTAAGGTATTTTATTGGCATGGTCTGCTAGAGGTTAACAGCATAAGATTAATAGGTGACTACGTTTAATATAATGTAAATAATTGTTAGTTAGTGTACGCGATACACACGATTGATTATGACGTGTATGCGTTGGTATGTCACGCACCGTGACTAGGTTACCAGACCCTTTTCTTAGATGACCGTCAAACGGATAAGACGTGTCCTATAATCCTTCCAGTGGTAGGCATGATATTGCCGCACATATGTTATTGCAGTATGGACATGGGTCAGTCCGATATTCTTATGAAGAGAGGAATGTATCGAGGTTAGTAATTTTAACTAAAGTCAAGGAAGGATGAAATTATGGTCCACATTCGTTTTATATCGCCAGACGTCTAATCTCATTGTCGGCCGTTGGATGTCCCAACCGCGCGTACATATAGTTACGACGTTCTGACTATAGTGTTGCATATTATTGGACCAGGACTATAATGCATGGATAGCATTTATGATGTATGATTCAATTCTAATATATAATGTTTTCATAATCAACCTCCATGGACTGTCTACTGTTTGAAATGTATATTAAAAATTGTGTGGACTCGAGAAGAGACTTATCACGTTCATTGAAGTTACAAATTCAACAATTATGATACTGAGTTCAAACCTTGTGACAGACAGAAAGTATTAACTCACATTCGCGTAACTATTCCAACAATAGCACGATCAAGAATTAATGAATCAAATGACCAGAACTAAGAAGCTTATTGAATCAATGAGAACGGTGGCTTTCCACAACGACCACTGAAATAGAAGACGGGGCCGCAACAACAATAAAAGAAGTGAATCGTATAAAGCCCCGCAACAAAGTGGTTGCCATTGCTGGGGAACGAAGGAAGAAAGAAATTGTTCTTGTTTACATACTTTCAAGGACTGTTTACGATTACAAGAAAACGTTCAAGTCACATGATTCCGAACATGACGTGGCTTGTGTAACTATGCAAAAATCAGTGACGTCACAATATTCCGTGTACAAGCCAACGATCGAAGGACGATGCCAGCTCACCTAATGTTTCATTCAAGAATACAACTTCTCAGTAGATCATAGGATTGAAAAGACATTATTTACCAACAAGGAGCAAACAGTCCTATCCTCTAGTCTAGGCCGTTGGTGAAGATCGCATCGGACGACGGGTTAAAAGATAAGTCTCAGTTCGTGACTGTTGTCATTCATAAGAAACATCACTGAGTCTAATTCACATTTTGCAGGCATGTCCGTTCTATATATTTTATATGCACGTTATATTTGTTTTCATTGTTTGTGCTGTGCCTAATTGGTGGGAGGTTGGAGTGGAGATTCAGAATGAATAAATTATGGCTCTACGGATTGCCGATATTCATTCTGAACGGTCTTTAGGGTAGTGAATTAAATCGCATTTCGCGGAGAACGCGTCGATGACATTTCCGGGGCTTGTTTCGTTCGGGACTGCATTTAATTCACAGTATATGTTAGATGTCTAGTTTGGTGAAATAATCGGTGTATTTTATCGTATTCAGTTTAAATTCTATTTAGTTTGGTAACAATGTTAATAATCTATCTTGTTCTTTCTGATCTTGCTATTATTCAGTTCATTTTTTTTTGTATAACCGTCAATGAGTCCATGTTTGCGTCATTAATTTTTGTGTACGCAGATTTAACTCTATATTCAGTTAACCTTCACCCTACTCTATATTTCCGGTTTGCAGATTTGGTTTCATAATATCAATTTTTATTGTGAAAACGTCTTGTTTCGTGATAATATGGTTTGTTTATCCTTGGTTTACCCATCGTATCGTATGTCCTCATTTCATCTGTTCATGATTTAACACTAATAATATATATTTTCTTGCTTAATAAGAGTGTATATGAATATAATTAAAATTTAATGACTTTTAAGGAGAATTAGGGACTTTGCACCAATTTGCAGTGGTAGTCCAAGAAATGGGCGATGCACTTTATAGCTCATGATTAAGGCATAATATAATAATAATATATATATTTATAAAATAATTTGACTTTTTAGTCTGTCCTGCATATAAAGGACATAGTGTATATTATTTGGTACATTTTTTCCATTACTAAATGATTTACTTAGCACATATCACTGACTGAATGATATAATACTTGAGGAATAATACTATTTATTATTAGGTGCATGATAGTAATTCAGCACCCGAAATAGATAAATATCATAACTATTTATGATATATTAACGAGTATATATGTAATATTTTCCCAACATAGTATGTCTATGTATGGAATCTACAAATAATAGTTAGATAATATTACAATTAATTAAATTGAACATTCCCAGATTAAGTTCAATAATATTATGTTTGTTTATATCGACTATTCATAAATTGAATAAGTATAATAATTACTTAAAATTTATTGGTGATTATTACATAACCATTACGTACAATATTAACGTCAAGATGCTTAACTTAGACTATTTTATTAAAAATGGTAAAGATTTTGGGAAAAAAGGAGAACTTCTCGAGGCTTATGCATTGGCTGAATTTGCAAAATATAAAGCAAAGATGGAAGAACTTGAAAAAAAACAGGCGGAAAAGAAGGCAGAATTAAGACAAGAAGAAGAAAGAAAGATAGCAAGAGATGAAATCCTACGGATTGAAGAAGAGAATAAATTGAAACGACAAGAAATCATACTGCAGCAAGAAATGGAATTGCAACGACTTAAATTAGAAACAGCAAAACTTAATTCACAGGGCGCTGCAGCAACCCAAAATGATATTGCTCAATCTGGATCTTCATCCACACGACTTAAAGGTAATTATTACTTTAAGCTGCCTCCATTCAAGTTACACGTAGATGACCTTTCATCGTGGCTCGCGCGCTTTGAGGACATATGTAAGGTGAATAACCTTGACAAAGCGGCATGGGCACTGAAACTTAAGGAATTTCTAGATGGCGAACCTGCAAGTGCAGCACAAAATATAGATCCAACACTATCAACAGACTATGAGGCCATTAAGACGTTGTTACTACGTCGTTTCCACTTGAACGAAGAGGCATGTAGATTGCGTTTTAAAAGTTTGTTGCCAGATAACAATAGAGATTTCACAGGTTTTATTGCTAACATACGCAATACTTTTAACAGATGGGTTGAACTGGCAGGTGTCAACAAATCCTACGACAAGTTAGTCGATTTGTTATTGAGGGATAAAGTATTATCGTCTGTCAGCCCACCATTCTTTGCTTATCTGCAAGAAAGAAAACCAGAATCTATTGATGAGTTAGAAAAAAAATTTCCTTAAATTACTGCACAGCTCATCCGAATGCTAATATTTCTGGCACATTGATAAGAGAACCACTTCCTGTAGCCTCCAATATGGCATATCATAATCATACCAAACCTAGAACACACAGTGTAGACAGGGGTAGGTTCAAAGGAAACTATGACATTAATTTTCATAAGGGACAGAATAACTTTAACAATAACTTTAATAGAGGACGACAACAAACCAGAAACTATTCACCTCAGTCAAGAAATAACAGTAATCCACGTAACTCAAGTTATAATCGATCATATAACTATAATAATGATTACAAGTGGAACAATAGCGATAATTATAACTCGAGACATCGAGATAACAGTTACAATAGAGGACAACGGGATAATTCATCTAATTATTCTCGTCATCGTTCTCATTCTCGTAGATCGACAACTTATAACCATAATACAGGGGCAGCTGTTACTACTGCTACAACCCCTAGGGTTCAGAGTTCAACTACTGATAACAAAATACAGTCATCGTCTACTTGTTTTGCAATGAATTATAACGTGGCAAATAGTTGCCCAACATGTAATCTTATATTTCAGAAAGCAAAAGAGACAGTTCTGAACTGCGGTCATATTCTGTTATAAGTTAGTTTAGCAGTAGTCAATGACGGAACAGGATCACTGATCTTCAACAGAGGAAAAGTTAATGGATCCATCGTCTCAGTCTTAAGAGATTCGGGATCGACCACGATCGGAATCCGTCAGACACTTGTTCATCCAAATTGTGCAAAGGGAGAACATGTCAGGTGCATGACTTTTGGGGGAACCATAGAATATTATCCAACAGCTATTATTTACATTGACACACCTTTCTTCACAGGCAATGTTAAAGCATGCATGTTAAGAAACCCAATTGCCGACCTTATGGTGGGATGCATACACGGGAGTAAAGATTGCACACCAGATGAGATTATTCAATGGGAAAAAAAAATCTATACAATCGGAAATGCAGCAATAACCAGAGCACATACAAAACAATTAGAGACTATAGACACGGAAAACAAGGAAACAAATGATCATGAAAATATCGAGATTCATTCTGCTATTGACCGAGTATCATTTGCTGCAAAACAGAGGGAAGACAGGTCACTAACAAAATTTTTTACGCTGGTCAACAAAGATGACAATCTTTCTAGGAACATAAATTATAGTCAGTGGTTTAGTATTAAAAATGACATTTTATTAAGATGTTTTATGGATAAAACTCAGATAAGACAACAAGTCATGGTACCTTTTGCTTTTAGGCGGTACATACTTCAACATGCACATGATTCTAAGTGTGCAGGTCACATGGGTTATACTCGTACACGTTCACGAGTATTATCTTCTTTTTTTTGGCCGGGAGTATCACGAGATATTTCACAGTACGTACGCTCCTGTACGATATGCCAAGAAGTGAAAGCACGGGGAGCCTTTCACACGGCGCCTATTCAGGCTTGTGATATATCGGTGAGACCTTTCGACAAAATGGCCATTGATATCATTGGCCCACTTTTACCATCAGCCAGAGGACATAGGTTTATTCTCACTTGCATCGATTTATGCACACGATGGCCAGAAGCCATCCCATTAAAAACAACCAACACCACAGATGTAGCTGATGCACTACACTTGATCTTTTCTAGAGTAGGTTTTCCTAGAAAACTTTTGTCAGATCATGGTTCTCAATTTATATCTGAGACTATGACGGAGGTAATGAAGACTTGGCAAATAGATAGAAACCTCAGCAGCATTTATCACCCAATGAGTAATGGTGCTGTAGAAAGACTTAACCGTACACTCAAACAAATGCTACATAAAGTTACAGTTAACCATCCACAGGACTGGGACAGAGTGCTACCAGCGGTGTTATTCGCTTATCGAGAGGTGCCAAATGAACAAACTGGCTTCTCTCCGTTTCATTTAGTCTTTGGCGCTCCTCCAAGAGGTCCTATGGGACTGATAAAAGATTTATTAATCGATTCTGAGATGACTCAGGACACTCAGTCATCCTATGAATATGTAATTAATCTCCGGAATAACATTATTGATGCCTGTCAAATGGCAACAGCTTCATCTGAGGCTGCGAAAGAGAAAGCTAGAACTTTCCATCAAAACAGTAATAGACGATTACGTCAATTATTTCCAGGAGATCAAAGCTTATGTGTTTATTGCCACATAACAATAATAGACTACTAATCTCGTGGAATGGTCCTTACCAGGTTATCAATAAGATTTCTGATGTTGATTATGTCCTGGACATTAAGGGACATCACAAAATATTTCACATAAATATGCTAAAGCAATTTCATACTCGACCTGAACATCTACAAGCTATTTTTCATGAATTAGATGACACTTTCAGACCTACATGTCACTATTCTAATTTATCCGTTATCCAGGAAGAAGAATCTTCTTTTCCTGAGGTACAGTTAGCTTTACCTGTACCTGTAGTACAATCTAGCGAATCTTGGCGGGACGTAACCATCTCTTCGTCGGTTTACACCGCAACAGCATCAAAAGATTGCTGATCTGCTACAATCTTATCCAGATGTGTTGACCGATGTTCCAGGTCGCACATCAGTCATTAATCATGACATCACTCTTAACGAGGATACTCCAATTCGGGTACATCCTTATTCTGTTCCTATACACTTTCTTACTAAAACTACTAAGGAACTTGAACAGATGTTATCTTTAGGAATTATCGAAACTAGTAATTCCCCATTTTCTTCTCCATTAGTTATTGTCCGAAAGAAGGACAATAACATTAGACTATGCGTCGACTATAGAAAATTAAATGCACAAACGATAGTTGATAGCGAACCACATCCACTTCTCGATGACTTACTGCCACGTCTATCGACAGCAACTATATTTACTAAGATAGACTTAACTAAAGGTTATTGGCAGATACCACTAACCGAAAAAGCAAAATACTACACAGCGTTTTCAACTCCGCTAGGTCTATACCAGTGGAACGTGATGCCTTTTGGGCTGGTTAACGCTCCAGCTACCTTTGTTCGCATGATGCGACACATTTTTTCAGGTAGACCAGACATTATTACATATATAGATGACATATGCTTGTTTAGTTCATCTTTTGAGGAACATTTTTTTTGGGTCTTGGATACGTTTTTGATACCTTGAGAAGGTACAAGTTAACTGCTAAACCTACAAAATTACAGGTAGCATTTCATGAGATCACTTTTTTGGGTCACATTATTGGAGCTGGATATATCCGAACATTACCCAGTACAGTTTCAAAAATTTTAAACATTTCCGTTCCTCAAACGAAGAAACAAGTGAGAAGCTTGTTAGGTCTAGTCCAATATTACAGTAGATTCGTACCTAACTTGTCATCCATCACTGCTGTATTGTCCTCATTACTAAAGAAGAAACATGCCAGTGAAAGTGACATGGACTGACGAATGTGACAGAATTTTTCGGCAAATAATTTCTATATTTTCAAATCCACCTATTTTTGAGATTAATTAATGCTTCTAAAAAGTTCATTCTTCGTACAGATGCGAGTAGTAACTACGGAATTGGGCGCATGTTTTGCTCCAATACCATGACGACATCCTCCATCCAAACTTGTACGTGTCACGAAAACTGAAACCACCAGAAGTGAAGTACTCTACGGTTGATCGCGAACTCTTAGCCGTCGTGTGGGCGATAACCAAACTAGAAAAATTCCTACTGGGAGCCCCTTTTGTAGTACAAACCGATCAAAGGGCCGTAGCATCACTACAACGAGCAAATCACAAGAGTCCAAAATTGACCAGATTTGCTATACTCCTCCAACCCTTCGAGTTTTCAATCGAGTACATCACAGGATCCGACAACATCTTGGCAGATACATTATCTCGAAATCCTAATGATGTCGATTCCTAATTTACGTTGTTTGTCGCAAAGACAATACCATGTACAGAGAAACTTAATCAAAGAACATAGCACCATCGTTGCTTTTTGACACATGAATGAACCATTTACTCAGCTGCTTTCTATAGGCAAATTATACGCAAAGTGACTGCAATCAATTGACACTATATTCGTCTTTACACCGGGACTTTCCTGGTTTACATTTGTCACAACATTGTTTCAAAACACTTCGGAGAAAATAAATGACATTCCAGTCGAACTAATTCGTTATATAACGTGATTCAGAATACTTGAACATTTTGTCTAATGGAAATTCAAGGATCAAGACTACGAATGGATCTTCATATCCAATATTAATTACTTTAATTTATTCTTTAAAACTAATCCACATTAAAATGACAAGTGAGTTGAATTTTAAAAAAATGAATGAAACTTAAAAAAATGAAAGAAAGAAAAGAAAACTCACATAATCCTTTGATTATATTCTTAGAATTACATGATTATATTGCATACTATTGTTTAAATGAGTTAGAAAGGTATTAATAGCTTAATACTACACTTACTTGGGGGTCAACACACATAACTTAGTTAAATTTATAGATCATTTTTTTTCTTTCTCTAATGTATGCTGTATTCGTTATTATGTCTTTCTATAACAGATCCTCTCATTTTTCTTACATTAGATTTTCAACAACTTATTCTTATTCCATACCTAGTATATAGTTTTTATTTAGTTTAATTTTAACACTTTAAATTAGTCTGACATGACATTTTTTATCACGACATATTTTAAGTTAATTAATTATTTAATTAGAGATCGACATTACCATTCTCTTTTAGTTCTTATTACCATTTATATTTATTTATGATATAAATAATGAATATATTACATGACTATTGGTTAGTCGACATGACCACGACATTGGTTCTAGACAGAACGTCGTAGGCCATATGCCGCAATCTCGTTAAATTTTTTTTTTTTTGATATTGTTAACATATTGGTATTTTTTCAGATGGGTTTTTTGTTAAAAAAAATCTATCTAATAGATTTTTTTTTCCCCCAGTGGACAGGGAATTGTTAAGGTATTTTATTGGCATGGTCTGCTAGAGGTTAACAGCATAAGATTAATAGGTGACTACGTTTAATATAATGTAAATAATTGTTAGTTAGTGTACGCGATACACACGATTGATTATGACGTGTATGCGTTGGTATGTCACGCACCGTGACTAGGTTACCAGACCCTTTTCTTAGATGACCGTCAAACGGATAAGACGTGTCCTATAATCCTTCCAGTGGTAGGCATGATATTGCCGCACATATGTTATTGCAGTATGGACATGGGTCAGTCCGATATTCTTATGAAGAGAGGAATGTATCGAGGTTAGTAATTTTAACTAAAGTCAAGGAAGGATGAAATTATGGTCACATTCGTTTTATATCGCCAGACGTCTAATCTCATTGTCGGCCGTTGGATGTCCCAACCGCGCGTACATATAGTTACGACGTTCTGACTATAGTGTTGCATATTATTGGACCAGGACTATAATGCATGGATAGCATTTATGATGTATGATTCAATTCTAATATATAATGTTTTCATAATCAACCTCCATGGACTGTCTACTGTTTGAAATGTATATTAAAAATTGTGTGGACTCGAGAAGAGACTTATCACGTTCATTGAAGTTACAAATTCAACAATTATGATACTGAGTTCAAACCTTGTGACAGACAGAAAGTATTAACTCACATTCGCGTAACTATTCCAACAATAGCACGATCAAGAATTAATGAATCAAATGACCAGAACTAAGAAGCTTATTGAATCAATGAGAACGGTGGCTTTCCACAACGACCACTGAAATAGAAGACGGGGCCGCAACAACAATAAAAGAAGTGAATCGTATAAAGCCCCGCAACAACCTCACCTTATACAAGAACTGGACACCTCACCTTATACAAGAACTGGACACCTCATCTTATACAAGAACTGGACACCTCACCTTATACAAGAACTCGACACCTCACCTTATACAAGAACTCGACACCTCACCTTATACAAGAACTGGACACCTCACCTTATACAAGAACTCGACACCTCACCTTCTACAAGAACTCGACACCTCACCTTCTACAAGAACTCGACACCTCACCTTATACAAGAACTGGACACCTCACCTTATACAAGAACTCGACACCTCACCTTATACAAGAACTGGACACCTCACCTTATACAAGAACTGGACACCTCACCTTATACAAGAACTGGACACCTCACCTTATACAAGAACTGGACACCTCACCTTATACAAGAACTGGACACCTCACCTTATACAAGAACTGGACACCTCACCTTATACAAGAACTGGACACCTCACCTTATACAAGAACTGGACACCTCACCTTATACACGAACTGGACACCTCACCTTATACAAGAACTGGACACATCACCTTATACAAGAACTGGATACCTCACCTTATACAAGAACTGGACACCTCACATTATATAAGAACTGGACACCTCACCTTATACAAGAACTCGACACCTCACCTTCTACAAGAACTGGACACCTCACCTTATACAAGAACTGGACTCCTCACCTTATACAAGAACTCGACACCTCACCTTCTACAAGAACTGGACACCTCACCTTATACAAGAACTGGACACATCACCTTATACAAGAACTGGACACCTCACCTTATACAAGAACTGGACACCTCACCTTTTACAAGAACTGGACACCTCACCTTATACAAGAACTGGACACCTCACCTTATACAAGAACTGGACACCTCACCTTATACAAGAACTGGACACCTCACCTTATACAAGAACTGGACACCTCACCTTATACAAGAACTGGACACCTCATCTTATACAAGAACTGGACACCTCACCTTATACAAGAACTGGACACCTCACCTTATACAAGAACTGGACACCTCACCTTCTACAAGAACTGGACACCTCACCTTCTAGAAGAACTGGACACCTCACACAAGAACTGGACACCTCACCTTATACAAGAACTGGACACCTCACCTTATACAAGAAACTGGACTGGTACACCTCACCTTATACAAGAACTGGACACCTCACCTTATACAAGAACTGGACACCTCACCTTATACAAGAACTGGACACCTCACCTTATACAAGAACTGGACACCTCACCTTATACAAGAACTGGACACCTCACCTTATACAAGAACTGGACACCTCACCTTATACAAGAACTCGACACCTCACCTTATACAAGAACTGGACACATCACCTTATACAAGAACTGGACACCTCACCTTATACAAGAACTGGACACCTCATCTTATACAAAGAACTGGACACCTCACCTTCTATACAAGAACTGGACACCTCACCTTTATACAAGAACTGGACACCTCACCTTCTACAAGAACTGGACACCTCACCTTCTACAAGAACTGGACACCTCACCTTATTACAAAGAACTGGACACCTCACATCAGAACTGGACACCTCACCTTATACAAGAACTGGACACCTCACCTTATACAAGAACTGGACACCTCACCTTATACAAGAACTGGAACACCTCTCCTTATACAAGAACTGGACACCTCACCTTATACAAGAACTGGACACCTCACCTTATACAAGAACTCGACACCTCACTTTATACAAGAACTGGACACCTCACCTTATACAAGAACTGGACACCTCACCTTATACAAGAACTGGACACCTCACCTTATACAAGAACTGGACACCTCACCTTATACAAGAACTGGACACCTCACCTTATACAAGAACTGGACACCTCACCTTATACAAGAACTGGACACCTCACCTTATACAAGAACTGGACACCTCACCTTATACAAGAACTGGACCTAGTATAATAAAGTCTCTAACACTTCACTTCCCTACCAACGTTTCTGCTATGGAATTACCTTCACATTTACCTTTACCTACTCAAGTAATACTCCCGTGTAATACTGGGGCAATGATTACAGCCAACAAAAGCCAGCTCCAAACCACAGTCATGAAGTATCCGAGGCAGGTGGTTGAAGTAACAAGAAGAGCACATGGTCCCCAACCAGACGATACGTCATGGCCTCTGTGGCAAGACTGATGTTTACAGTACTGTTTATGATAGAAAAATAATAGATGTAGTTCCCAGAAATGGAGTATGGAGCTGGTGAACTAGTGTAGTGAAGGCATAGGACAAGTCAGGTGGTTAACTGCACAGTCCTAGATGGTAGCAGTTGAAGAGAACTGGGAAGTAAGTCACGTTTTCCCTACACCTAATCCTATGCTCTAAAGGGTGTCTCTAGTAATAGTTCGTGTAAAATTGTAACTCGTTATTTATCCCTACCAATTTTAAAATTAAACAATTCCTTAATTTGCACACAATAACAAAAGTTCGAGCAGAACTGGAATTTAAACAAAAATCAATCAGCTGAGATTTATAAAATATATCTTTACATTTATTAATCAAAATAGAAGTTTGCTAAAGATTGCAGATGTGTATTTTCACAAATGACAAGTTGGAAAATTGTATTTTGGTGTCTTTGTTCATCATTTCGTGCAAATGGTGACGGCTAGATCTTGTTTCTTCAAAGTAATGTTTGCTTATCTAATTCTAGTTCTTTCACTGCTGACGCTTCTCGTCATGCGTCAGGTTTTGATGTCAAGATATTTAATCCACATTGTCAGGTAGCTACAATGCTACTATCTAGTGCATGCAGAGGTGGTCCTTCAATCTACACTGCAGTCTGGTATGCTTCTTATCAAAAGTTTTTTTTTTTAGGTGTTTGCTGCTTTCCTTTGAGTAGCGCGCCGCTTTCAACCATTTACCATATTCATGGTACTGTTGGTTATATCAGGACGTTTTTTGTTCTCGTTTGGTGTGCTGTTTTCGTGATTGTGGTTATTATACTTTCTGCACTGTATTATTCCTCACGTAGGTTTTTTTTTTTTCTTTTTGGTGAATATTTCCGTTTGTTGTTTTTTTTTTCTACTGGATTGTGTTATTTCTTTCCGATGAGATAGCTTTGTTACTACTGTTAGCGTTGTTATGAGTTTGGTGATGCTGTTGTGATATGTGATCACTTTCTTGCACATTCGCAACCGACCCGAACAACAATAAAACTCTTGATTCTAAGGCAGGGGCTGTATTTATTTATACAACCCTTTCAGTGACCCGAACCCACAAAGTAAATTAATAAACAAACATTATACAAATAAACCAACAAACAAAACAAACACCCACCCAGTGCTCAATTGCTAACCTCCATGCCGCTTGCAAACTTCTGACTCTGGGTGTCTTCTCACATCTTGCCTCGACTGCGAGTCTCACCAAACTGACCGCTTCTCCTGCGTCAGACTTTTTACACTCAGTGCATGTGCGTAGTAATTGGGTCACGAAAGTAACACACGCGAAGCCAGGCTGAGGACTATTTACCGGTGTTCTGGTAAAACTTATACTGGGCAAAAACACAGCTATATACTCCGGGTATTAAATACATAAATATGAAAATGAAGGCGTTATTATAGCACTTTAAAGAAGCGAAAACAAATATTTTTAGGCTTTATTGTGGCCCTATCACACACACACACACACACATATATATATATATATATATATATATATATATATATATATATATATAATATAATATATATATATATATATAATATATATATATATATTATTTATATATATATATATTAATATATATATAATATATATATTAATATATATAATATATATATATATATATATAATATATATATATATATATATATATAATGTATATATATTATATAGTATATATATATATATTCACACAACGGGTCTGTCCGGAAAGTAATGAGGACTGATTCCATAAAATTTGTTTATTTCAAGACATGCTTACATACACTTAAAATTCTTCGAAATAACATCCTTGAGCATCAATACACCGTTGCCAGCGGTTCTGCCACGCATCGTAGCTCGCCTGGAAGTCGTGAACGGGGATCTCTTTCAAAGCACTCGTCACGGCAGCTTGCACGTTTTTAACAGTCCCAAAATGGTGTCCTTTCAAGCTGGATTTGAGCCGGGGAAACAAAAAGAAGTCAGCCGGGGCCAAGTCCGGGCTGTAGGGAGGTTGCGGCAGCGTTGCCACGGTTTGTTTCGCCAGAAACTCTCTCACGCATGAGCTGGCGCATTGTCGTGGTGAATAACCCAGGTGTTGGCCATCTCCGGGCGGACGCGCGCGACTCTGTTTTCTTCAGCCGTTTTAAAGCACTTCCACGTAAAATGCAGCGTTGACCGTTCGTCGTCCAGGTGGTACAAACTCCTTATTGGACAACACCTCTTAGAGTAAAAAAGACAGTGAGCATCGATTTCATCGTCGATTTGCTCATTCGAACCTTCTTTGGTCGAGGAGGACTCGGTAGTGTGCCACTCAGAGCTCTGCCTTTTCGTCTCCTGCGATCGTTTCTCAAAGACCCACTTTTCATCCCCGGTTATCACTTATTTTTCAAAAAAATCAGGTTCACATCCTCACACGGGTCCAAAAGCTCACGAGAAAATCGACACACACACGGTTTTTTTCTTCTGTTCGTCGGTCAAAACCTTAGGAAACAATTTTGGCACAAACTTTCCCGCATCTGCATTTCTTTCGTGACGATTTTCATGCACAAATGGATTTTTGGAAGTCCCACTTGATCTGCTATCAATCTAAGACTCAGGACGTCGGTCAGAGTCCAAAAACCGCTTTCACCTTATCCGCATTGTCCGAAGTGTGAGACGTTGATGGGCGCCCTGTTTGTGCGTTGTTCATCCTCGACGCTCTCTCTGTCCTTCTTTGAACGTTTTGTGCCACCGAAACACTTGTGCTTTCGATAAAACATCCTCCCCGTAGGCTTTCTGTCTATCACAGCAAGCGTCTCGGTTTGCGGATTTTTTTTTCCAGGTTTTACACAAAAAACTTTATCGCGAATCGCTGCTTCGACATTCCTCTGCATTTTGACCGTTACGCGACGCTCAAACAGCTGTCCACTTCGCAAGCGATCCGCACTCTGTAAAAGTCAGAGCCAACTGACGAGAAATCTATCGTTTACCTAACATCCCCCACCAACCGTCACGCCTGGAGACTCAGCCACCCGGCCCTTCTGATTGGCCCAAGAAAATCAGTCTCTCATTACTTTCCGGGACAGACCTTATATAATATATATATATGTTGGGGCGAGGGGGGGGAGACAAAACAGGGCTCAAAGTTAATCCAGTCCCCAAATCCCGGTCGATGAAAAATCTTCAAATGTCCTCGCCCGGGTTTGATTTTCTGGGTCACCCGGTCGCCAGCGCAGTGTGGTAACCACTACGCAAAACATATGTGAGCTAAACTGCAGTATTCTTCCAAAATCTGTATCAGAAGCAGCCTAGTCTTGATAGGCAGAGGGCAACAACTTGCGTCCCTGACCCAATGGAAAAGCAAAATATAATCAATGCTGGCGGGGAAGTTCAGCAACGAAATGGGGTTGACAGAGTTATTTGGACAAGGGTGTACTATTCAGCATACTGTTTTGTTGTTTGTTGTTGTTGTTACTTTGTTATTTAACCTATATTGGATTTCAAATATTACAACATCAGCAATTTGTTTTTTTTACTCAAATCAAAATGGTCATGAAGCCGAGAATGGTTGGTGAAGGTGATGATTCGTAGTGTTTGATGATTACATTTACAGGTGACGATGAATAGAAAGGTAATGACTGATGGTGCATATTAATAAAGGAAAATTAATTTGGGAAATTATTTACAACAAGTACAAATAGAGCAAGTTTGCTGTGACATTTTGCATTTTGTATTAGTTATTTACATTGAAATGAGATTAGCTGTGAAGGTCCCTGAATATACCCAATAGTAGTGTGAACTTTTCAGGGTACCTTTCCGCTACCACCTTTTTTATCTCATTCAAAATATATTTATTATTATAGTAAATGACTTCGTTTAGTGTCTAGGGTTATGAATGTAGAGTGTAATGTATAATAATCCACAAACATACAAACAAATAGTTTATTATTCACAGCAGCACACAGTACTACCACAATAACATACAAACGACACTCTAAAAGGCTATCTTATTTAAGACTGTGGTTGAATTTTGTGTAAATATGATTTTTACAATTTTATTATCCTGATTCTAATTTATTTGGAATCAGGATTGACAATTTAAAAGTAAAATCTAAATAATCAATTACATCAGTCAAATAGCACAATAGATCCTCTGTCCATACATAAAATATTATTCTAATACACGTCTGTAGTGTTCTCCTACTTTAAGGTAATACTGGTAGTACCACTAGGTTGTTGTTTGAAATCCTACCCCCTTTGTAATGTTTGTTTCTATTTGTCACTTGTGGAACTATTAAATATTTGTCCCAGTTTTATTCACTGTCACTATATAGTTCTTTTAAAGTTCTGTAGTTGAGCTCTCAGGTGCCGAACGAGAACTTATCTTGGCAGTAGAATATAGGTTGAACCTTTCCTCTGCTCGCTTTACAATCTGTTCCCTGTTTGATAGGCAATGGCCACTAGCATGGGCTCGCAGTAAACAGGCAGAGTCCTGAATCAATCAGTTTTGAAGCGTTTGGTACCACATTAACGTCAGTACCCAGGACCTCTGAAATGTGAAGGTATGCATCCTTCGTAATATCTAGCATACACTAATAGTCCACAGTTAAGGACATGTACATTACAAACAAACAAAAAGGGTCATATCCTTATACAAACCTATGCCACCATTTTCTTTTGATGTGACAATGTACACCAGTATTCCTTTCCCTACTAGTTACAACGCCACTGCAATTCCAGCTGTAATCTCTTCCATATAATAGGTTAGGTGTTATGCTCCTTTATGACAATCATACATATTCTTGTAGTTTTACACCTCTCTGACAGTCTATCACATGGTGGATCAATCTTTAGGCTTTGCCTCATGTTCGCTATAGACCCACTCATGTCCAGACATATATTATTATTTCACATTCAATTTTTTATATAAAATACAGATTAATAAATGTCAATCTTTCCACAGTTTTGTTCAATGAAATACTGTCGTGAATTATTCACAGATAAAGCAGCAGTGGAGAGAGAGGGACGAATGAAGGCAGGAAGCATGCAACACTACACGTGTCGCGCGATTAATAGTAACGCAAATCCCACGTGTAAGGCCACTAGCAATAACTTTTTTTCATATAGTCAGTGAAAAAGAAACACACTACTACTACAAGAAATCAGGTTTTAAAAATATGAAAAATGCTTAGTAGGAAATATGAAATTCTACTGATTTACATCTAAGCTCCTGACTTTAATATGACATAACAGTGGAAAAGGCAGACAGGGGACAGGTGGCGGTTCTAAACAACGAAAAGGAATAAAGAACAAATATACGACTATCTTTGGAAAACACATGTTTTGAACGCAGCCACTTAGCTCTTTTAAATTTGTATAATTTGGGTTCCTTAGGGCTTGCTGACAAAGAATATGTAAAACGTTACGCAAATAGTCTAGGAATTACCAAGTTATGGCCAAAATAAAATAGTGGGGGTGCCTGACAGCATGAAATCATTTCTGCTCATAAAATTTTTTTTATAACGTGTTTGAAAAAACATTACGTTACGGAAATAGCCTACCATGTTAACTCCTATTTGATTGGAGCGCAACCAATGTAAGACTAAACACGATTGGTCGGGCTATAAATACTATCTTGTGTTGTCAGGGGGAAACGTGAAAAAGGGGTACTTTTTTGAAAAGATGTGTAGACATGGTTTGATTGGGTAGAGCTGCGAATATACTCAATTCAGAGCGTCTGTTCCTTGCCACATCTTGTAATAAACCTACTAAGAAGCAGTGCGTTGAGCACCAGTGTATATTTTTTATAAAATAAAGCCTGGGACATCGGCAGATCGGAGTTGTGCTATATTCATTGCCAGTCAACGAAACTGTTTATTATTTCCATAAATTGTGGTAAGCTTGAAATATTCAATATCTTTTAATGAAAATTGAATGTAAATTGATAATTTATGTCTGTATATATGTGTAGTTCAGTAGCGAACATGATGTAAAGCCTATAGTGCTCCAGCCTGAACAGAAGGGGTCGGAGGAAAGTAAAACTGCATGGAATGGCCAAACAGTACACTGACACCTAGATTATTGACTAGAAAGAAATAATGCTGGAATTGCAGAGGCGTAGTAACCATTAGGGAGGGAAATACTGGTATAAAGTATTTCAGATGAAGCTGACAGTTGGCCTAACGCTCTGAACTCAATGTTTGTGATGTATTGTGCTCAATGTAGAAATAGAGTATAAATTAGTTTTGAAGTAGGAGGTACAACCTTCTTGTTTCAGGGACCGTGGTCTTAAAGTTATTGAGCAGCACCTGGTCAGAGCTTTGCTGAAGCCAGAGGTGGACAGCATACTCCTTGGTCCATATAGCAACCAGTGGGGTGGCTCCAGAACTCATTAAAGTTATCGAGCAGAGGAGTCTTTTACTGCAGTCATCACGAAAGATAAGATAGTGTGGCCATGGAGCTCAACATTATGTACCCTTGTAATTAAAATTGATTGTGATTCCTGGTTCCCTTTGTATTTGAATCAGGACACATATACATTCATGACAGCACTGAATACATATTGTTATTTGAAAAGTTATCAGTGACTCCTTTAAGATATCCTCTTAGAGTGTTTTATGTATGTGAGTGTCACAGTGTTGTCAAGTGTGGTGGAATAAATTAAATTGTTTATCTGTCTGTTGTTGTTATGACTTACACTTCATCATACACATACCCTAGACATATAACGTAGTCATCACACTATTCCAGAATAATTCTGACTGAGGTATACATATGTGGCAGCAAGTAAGGTTATCTATGATACACTACTCTTATTAGATATAGATACCTTCACAGCTGATCTCAGTCAGTACACTAAGTCCCCTATAAATATTTATAACATCCCACTTCACCACAAATACACAGAGACGATGACTAACACAGTTTCGATCTGTTTTGTTGTCCAGGCTGCCCCGAAATTTGTATTTGTAAGCACAGCCTGATCTCATCTATCACTGGTGAAAATTTTCTAGTAATGGCGTCCCCCTAACGCTTATTCTGACAATATCGATTCAGTTGGCCAATCACTTTTAATATTACAAGGGTAAACAGTCTTTTCAAAAAAAAATATCATTCAAACCTTTCTACGTTACTAGGCTATTTATGTTTATTCAAAGGTCAGCCAATAATATTTCGTCTCACTTCAAATGCCACCCAATCAGATTCACTATACTATCCGAGCCTATCTGTCACCTACTTTTTTCCCAAAAATATGCGTTCCAATCTAAGCAGATATGACTTGACCTGACAGTATCTCTGATCTCTATGTATTGTTTTATCAATAGTTGATTAGTTAAGGGACTATGTATATAACTAATAACATATTCTTGGTCAGCAAGTTTTCAGGTACACGAATATACGATTTTTAAGGGGCTATGTGGCTTGGTTCAAAAGTCTATCTTTTTTTCTATGTTAGTTGTTTATTTTTAAACTACCTCTCGTTGACTCTTTTTCCATGTAATATCAAGCTAAATACGAGAGCTTAGGTCATTCACAATAAGAGCTAAACATGTTTACATGACGGTAGTGTCCCCGATTATAACTTTTTCATTGTATTTGGGGAAACCCCCAAGGCAAGGCTTGCCACTGTGCTACAGTTGGCTTTTAGTTTAAAATCAATGCGAAACGAATTAGCATTTCATCTATCCTTGCCCCTCCTCGTTCCACAATGCATTTTAGGCAAATATTTTCTTAGAAACTAGGACAAGTGGGTGTTTATGTCAAGGACGAATTTGAAAAATTGGGTGCCGTTTTGTTCGGCTATTCGTTAGCAAATAATAATCTGAAGGCGTAGGCGACACCAACCGTTCTAGCAGAAAATTCTTTTGTACTTTCTTATCTTTGCCTTTATGCCCTATACTGTTATATATTAATTCAGATATTGTATTTAGAAATCACTACAGCTGGGTCGGCTCAGGAGCCGCCAGTCCCTGGTCGACGACACAACTTCAAATGTCCTCGCCAGGGCTCAAGTTAATCCAGTCCAAATCCCGGTCGATGAAAATCTTCAAATGTCCTCGCCCGGGTTTGATTCTGGGTCACCCGGTCGCCAGCGCAGTGTGGTAACCACTACGCTTATGGTAATCATAATGGTAATAGTAATTACTGAGGGGCTGTTATTTTAACCACTCAGATACAGTTATAAAATGTTTGACAATGAAAGATAACAATTATTATTTTATAACCAGGGTTATTTCTTTTTATGTTTCTAAATCATGTTTCTGTACAGTGATTTCTTATTTGTGTTTAAGTTTGTCCTAGTCATGTTGTAAAGTAACCTAAATGTGACCTCTTTAGCTTGTGGCTTAACATTTATTTTGTGGATATTCCTAAACGGTGTTAAACATATTCTTAGAGGCGTAAAGGGAGGATCCTTTAAGTCCTTTACTTGGGAGGAGAGAGGAAAGTTTTGAAATGAAAGAATAAACTGGCTCATTAAAAGCCAAGATAGAATGGAAGCGAGAGAATAGGGAGAGAGAGAGAGAGGGGGAAGAAGATAAGAACCCTTTTCAACAAACAAACAAAAAAAAAAAAACCTTATTCCTCATATTCACATTCCATGAAGATTTACTTGTAAGTATCGGCCATTGCCGGCCAAAAAGTAAAATTTGTTGTTTTGTTTTAACCCTCGTGCGTACGCACACATTTATACAGCTTCTTTCGTGCATCCTTACATTATTTATTTAACATCAATCAAACCAAAAATGAAAAGAGAATACAATTAATATGTTCAAATGCACTAGCGTGCGTACACACACACGCGTTTACTTCTACAGAAAAAAATTACACATGTACATTTGCATTAAAAAATAAAAAAAATAATATATATAGATTTAAAAAAAATGAAATAATAATAATTTAAAGGAAGGCTTCTCTCTGCGGACATCCACTAAATTTTTTTTTTGGGCCAAAAGTTTACTTCATTAACACAATAATAAACAAGCGAACATGTCACATCCACATTCATACTTAAATAATTTCTTGTTAGACAAAGCTGTGTGATTTTCCCTTCGCCGTACTGTCAAATACCCCCCCCCCCCCCCCCCAAATGTATAGGTATTAGCAGTAGAAAATCAGCGTTTAAGACTTCTCACAAACACACTCGGATCAGTGGACAATGACAGATCTTGACACCTTAACGACGTCTATAACCGTGGTCAACATGACCTCCCTGACTGAACTCTGGAAAATCTTCATTTATAAAAGTAGAAAACGTGTAGAAAAAAGAGTGAATATGAGAGTAGTTTAAACAGTTCAAATGAAGTATACTACTCGTCAAAAGTCAAGGGCCATTTAGAAAAACCTTGGTTGAAACCATAAAACAAATCTGATATAAACGTAATTGGTATCAGTCAAAACGGCATTTATTGAATACCAAATTGACATGTCACGTAAAGAA
The DNA here is from genome assembly GCA_024509875.1 of Oreohelix idahoensis. Lineage (NCBI taxonomy): Eukaryota > Metazoa > Mollusca > Gastropoda > Stylommatophora > Oreohelicidae > Oreohelix > Oreohelix idahoensis. The sequence goes on from JAMPIV010009581.1 coordinate 44,361, forward strand.
ATGGAAACACACATTCAAATGCAATGAAGCTGTGAAGTGTGTCACCCACCTTTTCAAAAGTCACACAATAGATATTGGACAAGTAGACATTTCAAAATCGGGTATGACCACCGTTTGCAGCAAGGCATTCACGACAGCGTAGACACATCGCGTCCACAAGGGTCCGAAGAGTATCCTGAGGACCAGCTTGCCATTCCTGAAGCAGAAATGCAGTCAGCTGTGCAACATCCATTGGCAGGGGGTGATTTGTTGACAATCTTCGACCAAGGACATCCCAGAGGTGCTCAGTCGGAGAAAGGTCAGGTGAATGAGCTGGCCACGCCATCCTGATGATCCCATGTTGCTGAATAAACTCATTCACCACACGAGCTCGATGGGGTCGAGCGTTATCATCTTGGAGGATGGCATTACCACCTATGGCCTCCAGAGCAGGCTGAACAATTGGTCTCAAGATTTCGTTCTGGTATCTTGGGCCGGTAAAGTTGCCTTGGATGATGTAGAGTGGGGTCCTGCCGTGTCTGTAGAAGCCTCCCCAGACCATGACAGAACCCCTACCATAACGATCCACCTCTCGAATTGTGTCATCAGTAAATCGCTCTCCTGGTCGTCTCCAAACTCGAATCCTGCCATCATTGAATGACACAGTGAAGCGAGATTCATCAGTGAAGAGAACTTGACTCCATTGTTGCCTTGTCCATCGGATGTGCTCGCGACAACAAGCAACACGGGCTCTGCGATGAGCAAGATTCTGACTGCAGGACGTCGAGCAGCCAGTCCAAATTTATGTAAACGTCTGCGAATGGTGCTTTGACTGACATTAACGTTTACAGTTTGTCTCAGCTGACATCTTAGAGTGGAACAAGTCACTGTTCGATGGCGCAGGGCTGACAACAAGAGGTACCGGTCATCATGTCTATTGGTGCATCTAGGGCGACCTGACCGGTGGCGATCCTCCACACTTCCTGTGGCCTGAAATCTCTCCAAAATTCTTTGGATAGTAGAGTGTGACACTGCAAGCCGTCTAGCAACCTCACAGACAGATAAACCACTTTCAACCCACGCTATAGCCCTCATTCTTTGTAAGGTGTCAATGCTTCTTCTCGGTGGCATGGTTTTTGCAAGTGATGAAACTACCCTAAGTCTGCTGATTGTAAAACAAATTAAGAGTGAACTCTGTTCACGAAAAGTCGGCATTGCACGTGGAATGTCAATCAGCACGATTACCTCACCTGTTTGGTTGTACGGAAGTTTGAAAAAACAGATTAAAAAGGTGAATTTATGGTCAGCAAACCAAATTGCGCGTGATCACCATGGTTGTCGGTGAGTTGTTTTTATGCTTCACGTGCATAGAGGACTGTCAGAGAAATATATTGAACCAATTTTTACTAAAAACTTCCTTCATTTAATCATTCTATGCGCTTATATAAAAAATGTATTGAAAATAATAGGGTGGCCCTTGACTTTTGACGAGTAGTATATTTGGCTCAGGACAAGGGGCACTGTGAATCACATAGCTAAAACCCTTGTGTTTTCAAAGGAGACTGTCACGGCTGGGTAAAAAGTCCAACTTAAGAACTTGAGAGGAGAGAGGGGAAAATAGGGGATATGGAAAGCTGAAAGCGGACTAACAAAATTTTAGAATAGACAGAGAATGAGATAGTAGGGAGAGGAGAGGGGAGACAGTGGAAGAAGAAAGAGTCGTTTTAAGAATCAAGGCTTCCTTATTAAGGAAGAGGTACCATTTGTTGAGGATTGTTGCATGGTTTACGAGCATTTTGGTTTTATCTTGATGGTCGCTTCGTGCAACACCTCAACTAACTAGACTTCAAAGGGTACGCGTAAAGCGTTGGATGACGCGTTAAGCCTAGTAACGAGAGTACTGATGTAGCCTTTGGGCTAATAGCAGTGTTTAGATAATGTGTGGCAGAGTCCACTAATATATGTTGAGTCTTAACTCATATATTCAACCGTCAGTGTTCAGGCCTCCTAGTTAATGGAATAAGAAATAAATAAGGACTTTTGAGTCCCGAGGATATGTTAAGACGTTGATATTAAAACGCAGATCTACACGAGATATTCTAGATAGAACGCGGTGTATTATAAAATGCGCTATTAAAAGCGATAATGTTAAATTCTGGCGTGGACAGCCAAACTGAGAATAATTGATTTAGCGTGTTATTTTATGAAATAGACAAGATATCTTAATAGAAATACAAAGCCAACGATTTGGCATAATATGTGACGTGATAATGTCAAGACAGTTTGAATAGAATAGTATTCCACTGAAATATATGAACACATAAAATTAGACGAAGGTCGGCGGTTGATATGACCGCTCAGGGTCAAATAGTTGATAACGCATGAGGCTGTATTGTCATCACTTATTTTGAAATGGGAACCACGTATTTCGTTCATGTTTCCATAATATGATAGATCGCTTTGTGTGGATTTTTAACAATGGTATAAGCGCCGTACCGTTCAGAAAGCAATGGCAAACTACTGAATGAAAAAATTGCCTAGAAAAATCAAAAACAGCCAATAAAAGCTGGGGTTGATTGCCACGTCCTGTAAAGGATAAGCAACTTACTTTTTTTCCATAATATGATATGTCTTCAGATAATTAAATGGAAAATGTCGTCATCAGAAGACTTTGTGTTGATTGCCAAGTTTGATGAAATTCACTGCAAGAAGTTTTCATAGTTCTGTCAGTTCGACAATCAAGTGTTATCATTCAACCTATTGGGGACCAAAAGACGCAGCAATAGTGAACGCAGTCAGCGACTCATAGCTTGACTGCCTGCGTCAAGACCAGAGAACCAGAGCTGGTCAAGACCGCACTCCACCTCTACGTGGTGGTCCTGGAAACAGTCTACAGCAGTGCAGTCTGGCTGAGCGAGTGTGGATCGCAATGGGAAGGCAAACCCGGTCCTATTTATAAAAGTCCGTAACACAATTTCAGGGGCGATTGATAAGATTTTCTGGCGAAAGATGTGCAGAAATAAACCAGCATTGAAAATACGATAACTAAACTTGGCAAAATTCCTAACACTCCAAATCTGATTTCTAAATTCTGACAAGATAATCAAAATCTTTGTGTGTGTGCTATTTTCTGTTTTTGGTATTGTGTTTAACATGATTGCTTTGTAGATATCTGATTTTTGTTTTGTTTGTAAATCGATGATTTTCTGCAGTAACTTCATTGTGGGTGCGATTGTACTGCATTCAAAAAACAAATGCTATTCCGTTTCCGGGATGCTTTTCCTACATAGCTGACATTTTGATATTTGGTTGGATCTGTGGGATTTCGTTCTGTGGTGGGTGTCATGTTGTATATAAGTCTAAAAGTGACCTCTCTTGCTTTAGCTGTGATTTTTGGGTTGTGCAAGTTAGCGAAAGTCTCTGAGTAATATGTTATAGCATATTTCTGTCCTCTTTTAATTCTTAGGTGTAATGTTGGTGCTTTGAGTTTAACTAAAAGTTTATATATTGCATTTGTTTTCTGGTGAATTAAATTTTCATGTCCTTTAATGGCTTGTATGCATGTCTTATAAAATGAGGGCATAGGGCTGAAGTAATGGGGGATTGCATTGTTCAGTGGTCTCAGCTTGGAAAGTCTGAGCCCCATGTAATAATGAGCGAGTGTGTGTCGTTTTGTGTGTTTGATGATGTTGCTTATGTATTTAATTCTGAGTGCCTGGATCTTTGTTTCTATGTCTTGGAGGGCAATTCCTCCGTGTTTCTTTTCTTGTATAAGTGTCTTGTGTTTAATGCTATGAATTGTGCGACCAAAAACGAATGCTCTGATCTGTTTGTTTATATTAGAGATAATCTGTTTAAGGGGGGAGGGGGCGAAAACTGTGACAATATAAAGTATCTTAGGGAAAATGTATATATTTACAATTAAACTTCATCAAAAAATCGTTGTGGTTTTGTATTTGTATCTGTGCAGCATGTCCCGTATTTTGGATGTTAGGTTCTTCCATGTGGCTGTGTGTGCGCTTTGGGTTTGAGGGAAAGGTTATGCCATGGAGTTTGGTGTGGTTTGTTGGTGTTAGCCTAAAGGGAATTGTTCTAACTGATCTTGTATTTTTTTTTCATACCCCTTCTGGGGCTCAAAGTGAGGTCTATTGACTTTATTGAGTAAAATGTGTAAATTATTTTTTTTTTTTAAATTGTACATATTATTATTATTCTAGAAGACGTGAGAATGTCGTTCACGGATAATGACATTTGAATCATAACTAAATGTCTTACTGAAAAAAGCAACATACCTGGATATACAAATCTAGCTTGATTAGAGTTTAACTTGATAACAAAAATACTCTCAGGAGAGTTTTACTGAAACAACTTGGGAAGCTAAACTACGTCTCTTTGTTACTTTCACAATTGCCTCCACGGCTGGCGGAGTTGTGGATTTTAAAGTTGCTACCAAATTGAAATGGGTTCATTTTCGATACAAGACAACAGGAGGCTGAGACACTTAGGAGTCATGACCCAAGTTGGCCCGCCCCCCTTAGCGTGTAAAGGAGTATACAGGACCGAAACACTTGTTCGACGGGAGGACACTTCTGATGCTCAGATTGCCTCCTGTTGTATCGCTCTGTTGAGAGTTTCCTATCAATGTTCTCATGTAATATTTTTTTTAATACTTATGAGACAGCAAGCATTATTCAAAGTCATCCACATTTAGAAAGTAGCAATAATTCATGGATGGTTACGTTTTGTGATGAAACATGTTATCTAATAAAGAAGAGCCGTTTTAAAGACAACTGTAAATATATGCTTGTCTGTGTGACCCCGGTTTTTTTTTCCTCGCATGAGGTCGCATTTATTTTTCCTCGCATGAGGTCGCATTGGCACACGCCCAACATAAACGCATGTCCCAACACAAAAAGACCCAATGACACACAAGTGTCACTGTAATGATCCTCTGTGTTTTCACACAAAAGATCTAATAACACGTAAGTGCCTATTTTTTTCCTCGCATATTTTTTTTTCCTCGCATGAGGTCGCATTTAACTCGCATGAGTCGCATTGGATCACGCCCTACATAAACGCATGTCCCAACACAAAAAGACCCAATGACAAACAAGTGCCACTGTAATGATCCTCTGTGTTTTCACACAAAAGATCTAATGACACATAAGTGCCACTGTAGTGACCCCGGTAGTAAACACGATTGAGAAAAACCCCCTTTTTATATCAATAGCTTCTGTTGTGACTCTCAAATAAAAACCTGAAACATATGCACAGATTATAGTATCTGTTTCCTACTACCAAGATGATTGTCTGATGATGACGGGCCATTGTTGATCAAAATTCTCATTTTAACAACATAATCCATAAGGTTGTAGTCATATCAATCAAAAACGTACGGCGTATATCAATAAAGTGCATTATTAGACTATAGACATCGTTTACAATTTTAAAAAAATTCTGTCTTGATTACTTCCCTTTGGTCCTAAGTCATGCCGAAAAGGATTTCCCTTTAAAGATGTTACATCCACGACATTTTAAATTGAACGAAGGAAGCGAAGAAGCAGTGGAAGAAGAAGAGGAAGATGAAGAAGACGAACTCTTTGGCATCCAGTATTTAAAAGCTAAGCTCTGAAAAGGATTGTAAGCTCTTATAGCTGGTATTACGCAGCCATGACAAGCACTCCTGATTCAAATGTCTCTAACGACCAGTTTCCCATTATTCCAAGCATTTAGCGTGCACCAATTAAGTAAATAAAAATTATATTTTTCTTGTCATTTCAAGTCAAAAGACAATCTTCTGTCTTTTTCCCCCTCATTTCTGGCATATTATATTGAGCTAAAAGAAAACGTGATGAGAGGCTCCATACGATGCTATGCCTCTAAAATGTTAACTCTTAAAGGACGGAAATACCCGTTTGCTGACAGCAGCACTTCCATGAAAAGACAGAAAACATTCCAGGTATTGAGAGAAAGAACAGCCAGGCTGAAACAGAAAGAAGAATCCTAACCACAAAATATATAGAGAAACATTACCCAAGCAGCATCAGGATTCATGCATGCACAGATAGATCTTCAAAAAATTCGTCAGAAGATAGAGGTGAAGGCACTGATATAATAATTGCTAAACATCTACTTCAAAGGTGCCAATATGAGGAACAGAGAAAAGGCATGTGGTCATCACCAGTACCATTGCTGGAACAACTCTAAGGAGATACCAAAAGCCTTAAGCTGACCACTGCTTTCTTTGAACATATTCAAGCTGACGTCTGGGAGTGAACGCAGATGAAGAAGAAAGAACTGTTTTCGGGTTTGGAATGTGTGAATCGCGTTTTTTGTTGTTGTTATGTTGTCCCAATGCTATAATTTATTAATAATCATTCAATCTTTTTACTTACTTACTTAGTCGTTCCCCTTCTACCGTGAGGTGTAGAGGTTTGGAAGAGAGAGCGCCAGACTATCCTATCGGCTGTCTTCCTCCTGGCCTGGTTCCATTCTAGTCCTCGATCCTTCAAAGATTGTCTAATGTTGTCCTCCCAGCGGACTCTGGGTCGTCCTCGGGGTCTGCATCCTTGGCTCTTTGTTTCCCATGCTTGTCGTGGTATCCGATCTTCTCCCATTCTGCAGACATGGCCAAACCATCTTAATTGGGACTGTTCTACTTGGGTCTGCAGGGGGTAGGATTTAAGGCCTTGACGTATCGTCTGGTTGCGTACCATGTCTCTTCTTGTTACTTCAACCACCTTCCTCAGATACCTCATTTCTGAGGTTTGGATCTGGCTTTTATGGGTTGTAGTCATTGCCCATGACTCGCATCCGTATGTCACAATCTTTTTAAAACTATTTATAACATTGCCAAACTTAAAATAATAAATAAACTATGAAAGAATTGATCGTTTAACATTTAAAGTTATTGAAAACTTGCGTCAAACATGGATAAACCATTACGTCAAACATGGATAAACCATTACGTCAAACATGGATAAACCATTACGTCAAACATGGATAAACCATTACGTCAAACATGGATAAACCATTACGTCAAACATGGATAAACCATTACGTCAAACATGGATAAACCATTACGTCAAACATGGATAAACCATTACGTCAAACATGGATAAACCATTACGCCAAACACGGATAAACCATTACGTCAAACATGGATAAACCATTACGTCAAACATGGATAAACCATTACGTCAAACATGGATTAAACCATTACGTCCATCAAGAGTTAAGAAATATTAGTTTAAACTAATCGTCATGAGAAAACGAGTTCCTTAATAATCTGACTTTTGGGACACCCTGTATGTTTTTGATTACCTACTTGGAAAACAGAACTATATTTCAAAGAACAAACCTTCACCTTATGCCCTGCGCACTAAGATTAACTGTTTATTTACATGACAGAAAGCTTATTTTCTCACGAAAACAATTCCTCCGCCCCACAGATCATTCAGTCTAACATTGTTTTCATAGTTTTGATCTTTCGTGCGCTAAGGAGCGGGAGGGGGGGGGGGGGGAGAGAGCCAGTCTGTACACAAAGTGTGTACCGTGTACTGGCTCTTCCTTAGACTAGGGGTCATTTTAGCTGAACTTAATTATAACGCATATGCGCATCAGATGCTGTCTTATGATTGGCCCACTCTTGAAGAGGGCTTTCCAGAGGAAACTTACTGGTGTAAAAGTTTCTTTACCCTGACATCTTAAACCGTAGCTCTTAAAAGACATCAATGTGAGTTTTTGCTTTGAAACAACAACCTTAAATTCAACAGGCATCAAAGTCTGCACCTGGTCTAAGTCTCTCATATCTGACGTAAGGTGACCCAGTGCTAACCCTAGACTTTCGAAAAACGACTTGGCATAATAACTCGACAGACTTCAAAAAAGGGAGTTGGTGTCAGTGTTAAATTCCGCGAAGTTGGGCATGCCAGCCCATCTTGTTTACTTTGTATTCTCTTTCACAGATGTCTTTCTATCTCGTCTCATACCAGTATCGTGAAAATATTTGTGATGGGCCGATCCAACCACTTTTGCTCATTCTTGTTTTTAAAGAAGGGGATCATCTGAGGTATCGCCAGCGTTTGCACACTCGTCGATTCCCTAATCCACTTGGCAAACTCATACTGCGTTATAGTCTACAACATCAGACGAAAACTGGAAACATGGACATAAGATCAAGCGAGCGAGGGACGTACTTTTTTTTGAAGTTCGTTTCTTTATTTTTTAGCTTAGACAGGGATATCTAGACCTTGATGTGGGATACATTTGGTAGCAATGTCTACAAAATTGTGATAAATGCTTCAGCTGTATTATGGATGGGGTATTTAACTGTTAAATGTATTCATGAGAGCGCCTGATGAGCTTAGAGTTTAGAGCGCCTTCCTCTCGCGGTGAAGTTACCGGTTCGGGGTGAAAACCTGGTGGCGTCACATTCCAGTCTACCAAGCTGTAAATGGGTATCTGGTACTGCTCTTGAGTGAGGGACGGCAAAAAAGAAGCGAGCAACTGGTTACCCCACCTATCCAAAATGGGCCTTGTATAGTGAAGTCTAACTTTTCTCTTCTCTGCAGCAGTATCTACGATTGCCTCCCCTGCTTTGCAGTAGTGGTCCAACAGTGGCCAAAACTCAAGAGTATTTAAATGGGTCGTCAAAGGTGTCTACCTTCGCACAAGATTACTCTTGGCAGAGATGTAGATATAATGTTAATGACGCTTCTACCTTACGGTAGATTTCACAAGATAATTCAGAAGTCAAGAACAAAGCTGCTAAGCGCTGAACATTTGTTAACTTATATCTGTCCGTCGTCTTTTGTGAAGGATTTAAGCAATGGTTTTTAGCCCGTTCAAGCCCCAAGCTGAGTTAATTCAGCGAATTTCCTCTTATAATGGTATAGCACTGTTTAGAGGCAAATATATGTCTAGATGTATATATGTATATTAAATATTCTGGCTCATACGTTGGTTTGCATACATGTAGTAACTGAATAAACAGCTATTGTTTAGTTTTAAAACAGCAGGTAAAAAATTTAATAATCAATTACTATTAACAGTTTAAAATAAATAAAATGCTGGTGACTTTTATATTGGAATCAAATTTTCTCTTCACGGAGATTTAGGGTGAGGATATAGTGCAGAAAATTATGTTCTTTTTGCTGGTGCCTTTTTATAAACATTTAACTTTTATAAGGGAGTCATGCAGCTCTTTTCGTCCTTTCTTGGTGATGAGTGTACTTCTCTCACACGAGTGGCGTAGTAACTTCAGTACTTCGAACCCTCTGATAGCTTGTACCACGAACCCAAAGTTTTGGGAATACACAATCTCCTCGCGCAGGTTAGAATGGACACGAGCAATTTAGGTTATATGCTCTCGAACCACTTGGTCTGGAAATTTTGAATCACTTTTATAAAGGGTGAATCTGCAAAACACTTGGTCTGGGAAAGTTTCTCTTATGACGGATGATCCAATTCCTTAGGGTTTGTCGTACATATAGGTTGTGAGTTATTTTTGTCCCGTGTGAGTAGAATGGATGGTGATACATACGTGAGAAAAAGGTGTGAGAAATAGATTTCACGGGTGATAGCTTAAGGAGAAGATTTGTCTCTGAAATGAGTAAGGTTCTCTATTCCAGACTAATTATACGACTATAAGTTAGTATAAGACAACCTTGCCCTCCTCATACATATAAATATAAGTTTAACTATACACACACGCACAGTTATGTGACAACAAGACACACAAATGTGAAAAACTACGGTTAATTGGGTATGGGTCTGACCAACACACAACGTTAAGTTTCTTTTGTTGTTTATTATCATTTAAACTTGACAACATCAAATATATAACGAAAGATGAAATAAAATCAGATTTACATACATATGAAATAGCAGAATAAATGTGCCCTCCCTTTATGGAGAAAAGAACCCAAAAAGTTAATAACCCAAAGGTAGAAGGTTTGCACTATGGTACAGAGTAGACAGTAAAGTAAACAAGTTCCTACTATAGGCTACCCAGTAAAGTTAACAAGTTTAAGCAAATCCAATTTTGGTAAAGTCCCTGTAACAAAGAAAAATATTCACTGTCTCTTTCATACAGTGGCCACTCAATCACTCTTACCTACTCTTGGTGATATTGTCACCGCTGGACTGGGTGTTTTAAAGACTGGTCCAAGAAGGCACCAATTAAACTATATGTGTCCCAGTGGTCCCTTTATATGTCTTGGGACTGGTCACGATACCAATTAAACTAAATGTGACAGTGCTATCTCTTCTTATTATAGTAAACTAGGTGACTGGGGCAGGCCTAGTTGTCTACCTTCTATTTGTCAATTTGATCCATTGACCTATCTTCCAAGTAAGAGTATATCTTAATACTGGCCCTCACCGCCAGAGTTATTGATTCCTGGATGATATTCTCTCAAAACTTCCAACCTAAACTCGTTCCATCCCTTCTTATGATGTTACTTAAGTGACAGCTTCGTATAGTAGTTAGTTTCTTTATGTCCAGTATCTTGTTTACTCTAGCACTCAACAACCTTTTAGAGACTGAACCCAACTTGAGCAACTTTCCATCAAAACAAACAGTTTATTTACATCATATAAGTTCATCATAACAGAGGCATGTGGTACTAATTCCAGGTACAAACATTTCCTAACTATCTCTTGTAGATCCCATTCCTCCTGGGTATATATCCATGTACCTATATAATATATATTATATATATATATATATATATATATATATATATATATATATATATATATATATATATATATATATATATATATATATATATATCTCTCTACCTGAGAACACCAACAGATATGGTTTATATATATTTTCTTCCCTTAAGGTTTTTATATTTATTCTGGCTTTTCCCAAGCCTTTCATCAACTCTTTCCTGAGTTGGTTTCCTTCATCTACTAATCCTGTCAGATTTGACTCAATTTACTCAAATACCATCATCTTAAAACTCATATATGCAAATTAATACATTGGGTACACCTGTTGCGGTATTCTCATACTTATACCTGCTAGAGAGCTCATGTTTCATCCTGTAAATACAATCAAACTTCAATTGCTTACTCATCTTACTTGTAGCAGTTGATGTTGCAAAATTCATTATACAATAGCCCAACACGGCTATTTAATCCATGTTCTTCTGTAAAACTTCTCAGCTGCTGACTTAGTCTCAGTTTATTCACATCATAGTCAATTTTGTAGCTTCAGCTTCGTTTCTCCTTATTCTGCGCTCACTTAGTTGTAAGCGTCGTTAACCTTGTAATACCTTATTTCAACTTCTGAAATAATTCTATTCAATGTCTATCAAAAGTTATGAGTCAAAGGACCTACTTACTTTGGTTGCACCGAATCCTCACAACACTCATTTTTCTTACTATCACCCCTTATCACTAAACTTATATTTTAAACACAGTTCTGTCTTTCATAAGTGAATAGATTCTACTACTCTAACTAGGTCTATAGGATTCTTCAGAAGTATTCATTCTGTTTCTCACAGAAATGTAACTTGAGCCTGGCAGAAAACACATTCCTGCCACTCTACGTCCTTAACCAGGACTGCTTCCTCCGAAAAAAAATGCGACCGCTCAACAGCGCGTCTAAATGAGTTCTCCTCTATAAAATCATTACTAGCTCATCTGTCCTTGTTTACTGTAAATTCATTGGTTCCTCCTATTCTTCGCTCAGCTGAAAAATGTTCACGCTTATCCGCTGTGTAAACAACTCAGTGAAGTGTCATCCGTTGTCCTGATAAACTTCACTCAGACTTTTCACGTGCATATTTTTTTCTCTCAACTCACTTAATCATATAAGGGAGGTAATTAACCGTTGTCTCCCTTTGCATATTTGACTTAACCTTATATTATCTTCTCTAAAGCTTGCTATACAATTCTTATATGTACATTTTCTAAACCATAATTACCAACTCACCAAATCTACTTATGTGTAATTAAGCACTTTCCTCCCCTGACTTTAATAATTAGAGTCTTCTCCCTTTGATCAAAGCATGATTTCACTCATCTTATTTCCCTTTTAGCAAGACAAATAGTCTTTATTCAAATCTATTCTTATTTCTTAAACCATTTTTTCATACCTTCCCTCTTAACCAAAACCAAATCACCGCTTATAATTCCTGCTTGAGCATTTTAAAATGCTCCTAGCGAAGTGAACGGTGACATACAACCCGGGGCCATACAAATGTATCCCATAGGGAGACATTTGTGTTCCATCATCTAGCAATCCCATCCTATACTTAACATACCATCATTACAGCCCTGTATACATATTCAAAGTCTACATGTTAAAAAATTTCCCCCAAAAAAATATTTTGAAGCAAAATGTAACGCTACCTCATTGCTGAACCTTAGCTTGAGGCATACCATCAATACTCAACAAAAAAATAAATCATGGCTCTGCACTTATTATCTATATATATATATATACATGTTCCTATTTTTCGACATGGTCACTGCCTCTGGACACAGAGGTTTGTCAGTACCTTTATATGTCTTGAAATATCTGCTGTTAATGTAATTTATCCATTATACGAGACAGATAAGCAGAAATAACTAATTAGTGGTGCATCAGTAAATATCCTAATGTGATAGTGAAAGATGTCACTATGTCAGAGTTGATGTGCCCGACTGATTCTAGTCTTGGATGCATCAGTCAAATCCTTCACTCTGTCTAAACCTATATATACATGCAGTAGTACGTCAGGGTTAACAAAATATCTAACCTTAGGATGTAAAAGTAATATAGTCATGACCCTATAACTGTCATTACCATCATCTCTTAAGTAAGCAGTACCCATAATACCAATACTGCAACCAAGTTGTTTTTTTTTCTGTTATCTCTGTACAACCAGTGCAGTAAAAAGTGGGGACGTTCATCCTCAGTGCAATATTTGCCTATGTCCATGAGTAAGACTCCACTTGACTGAGTCTGGATCACTTCCCTTCTTCTTTTCTTTTCTCTTTTCTCTTTTTTTTTTTCTCTGGTCCTGAATACTTTTATGCCTGAAATAGGTACATTATAATAATTAACATGCATTTAATGTACTATACATATTTTAACCAATGTCAGTCTTGATCATCAAGTATGCTACATCTTGTACCTTGGGAAAAACACTGTTAAGTTTCCTAAAACTATATGTAGTTATTCTAGTTTGTCACTTTCATAAGATTATATGTGTGTACTCTACTGTGTCACAATGATGAACTTCTATGTATTCACTCTACTTCGTCACATTCTTAAGACTATGTTTTTAATTCACTTTGTCACATTCTTAAGGCTATATGTTTGATCTACTTTGTCACACTCTTAAGACTATGTGTAATCTAGTTTGTCAACTCGACTCTCTTTAAAGAAGTTAGTGAGTACTGTAAGTGTCTAAGCGTGCTCCAGTATATGAATATCAACTTAAGCTAAACACAGTGTGACTAAATTAATTAACTTAATTTTAGGTACTATGTTGGTTAGAGTACCGAATTAAACACTATAGCTGGGTTAGTGCTTTATGACGACTACACTAAGTTGGAGATTTGTTTTGCGAGTTCCAACAGTGTAATCTCTCTGCTGGAGAGGCGACTGTCATACTGTGACGAAGCTGATATGCATTGCGCTGTCGTGTTTATAGTCGCTCTGCAGGAGGTGGGGGGCGAACGAATATTTATATTTTGTTGGAAACCTAGTGAAGGTTTATGTACTTGGCGATGATTTCTTTTGAATCTTGATCGTAGATGTTCTTGCGGTAATCGTAGCAATTTCGCTCTTGGTGGTGAGTCTAGTGACGAAGGTTGGTAAGGGCGTTTGGTAGCTATGCGTATTTCGGTGCTGGTTGTATCATCCATACACTCTATGTCGCTGTCTTCTCGTTCTGTTACGTCAAGTTCAGATTAAACCTGTGCCGAAGGCGTATTAATGACAATCTTGTTACTATTTATGTGCTTCGCTATAGGACTCTGGGTATGGTGAGTAATGTTACTTTTCGTCACTTGTAAAGACTGTTCGTCATCGCTATCCGAGCTAGAGTATGTAAGCTGGTGTCTACTGGAGGTTGACGGTTGTAGTCCCTGACTACCATGTTCTTCTGTAAAGTTGCTACCGTGGGGGGGCTATGTTCCTCGTTGCTGATTTCAAAGGTCTGTCATCTTCGCTATCCCAAGTAGAATGTGTAGACTGGTGTTGACTGGGAGTTGACGGTTGTAGTCCCTGACTACCATGTTCTTCTGTAAAGTTGCTACCGTGGGGGGCTATGTTTCTCGTTGCTGATTTCAAAGGTCTGTCATCTTCGCTATCCCAAGTAGAATGTGTAGACTGGTGTTGACTGGGAGTTGACGGTTGTAGTCCCTGACTACCATGTTCTTCTGTAAAGTTGCTACCGTGGGGGGCTATTTTCTCGTTGCTGATTTCAAAGTTCTGTCATCTTCGCTAGCGCAAGTGGAATGTGTGGACTGGTGTTGACTGGGAGGTGACGGTTGTAGTGCCTGAGTTCTATAGTATTTTTGACTTTATATGTACGCAGGAGGTTGTGCGTCTTGTTCGATAGTGGCGTATTACTATCTCTCCCGTGTAGACGATTGTCTCTGTCTATTAATCTTTCTATCAATTCTGCCGGTGGAATGTCATCTTCATCTTCTCAGTCTTCCATGCAGCGGACTAAACGATGTACCGCATCTTGGAGTTGACCTGAAGTGTTACGTTGGTTGTTGTAAGGCTATGTTCTGCTCAACATACCATGTCGTTTTCTTCACGTGAAGTACTTAATGTCTCTGTGGAATCATAAATAACTCAACGTGACTTTTTCTGAAGCGTGTGCTTGACGGTATGT
>JAMPIV010009582.1:0-134089 GCA_024509875.1 Oreohelix idahoensis
GTGTGTTATCGTCAATAAATGTTTTGAAACGTGCCTGCAGTGTTCAAGCATCCTTGACTACTGCATGTGAGTGTAGGGGTTGCGATGTCCACATACATACGAGCCTAAACACATTCGCGCCTTCATTCGCACCCACACTCAGTTCATCATCCGCTCGCACTACACACCTAACAACATGTATACTGTCTTGGGCCAGTGATCACCTCAACAAGAGAAAGTACAGTTACACAAACCTTCCTCCGTTACACCAGGGACGGTAACAGAGAAAGTAAATCCAACAATTTACAATCATGAATTTAAATAAGGTTAAACAAATGTACTACCAGAGTGTTAATGTATAACAATGTATAATGATGTAGAGAATAGCCGTGAGTATACACATGATACCCACGTCAAAAGGCAAATCTAGAAGATGGTAATGATGACTAAGAGCGTCATGATCGTTAACCATCTGGGATTTTTCGCAAAACAAAGTAAATGCAGTTGACCAATGCGTATATCTCCCAGGCTGAAATGAAGTCATAGCCTGTGTACTGGTCAAGGAAGAAAGCAAGAAGCATACAATAAAGATGCAAAAACCGACAGTAGTAACCTTGGACATACGTCGAAGTTTAAAAGAAAAGTTGTAAGTGCCACAAAAAGTCGTAAAGGACGAAGATACTGAGCTAACCGGCCCAATAAGAAAGGTAAAGAAAGTCAAAAAATATAGGTATGTACAAACAAGTAAGTTCGCACATGTAGCAACACAAACACTAGTCATTGCAGCCAAGAAGTTGCAATCAACACGACTGGATATAGATTCAGTCGTAGTGATAAAGTTAGTATCTGAGCCTGACAAAATCGAAGGATCTTCTTCTACAATAGTAGTTAAAGAGGAATGAAAGTTATAGTTGCAACGTACTGAAGTATGTCGAACTGGGCTAAAAGAAGCACTAACATTAGTATGATGAACAGTTGTATCATCAATACTGCAAGATTTCACCAAATTAGCAGAATGCATAACGTGAGAAGATTTTGGCATAGTCCCTATGGTAGAAGTAGTAAGGCTATGTTGCCGTTCCCAATCACCAATTTGTACCGGCGTACAAATCTTTACACCATGCATCTGTCCGACAGTAAGGTCGGCGACAGGTGCTCTGAGCAGACATGCGTGTATATAACCAGTGAAAAATGGTGTGGCAATGTGGACTATGGCAGTCGGAAAAGTCTCAACTGTCCCACCGAATGTCACACATTTCACCATATTACCAGTTGCGCAAGATGGATGAACTAAAGACTGTCTAATCCCAACAGTTGCGCATCCAGAATCAAAGAGAACTGAGACTGGATTATTGTTCACAAAACCCTTATGTAGAGTAAGAGACCCTCTTCCGTCGTGCGCCGCTAAGGCAGGAAGAGCAGGTAGAGGATGACCGCAACTCAAGGTAGTTAAAGCTGTAGGTTGGAACAAAGTTGTGCATTGCTGGCACTGAGATGCTCTATTGAAATCGAAAGCAAAGCAAGCACTAGCATTATTGACACTATTATTGTTGTTACCTTGATTATTAACATCCTGAGGCTCTTGTTGAGCAAAGTTAGCATGGTGACATGATCTATTATTATTATTCTGC
This sequence comes from Oreohelix idahoensis, assembly GCA_024509875.1. NCBI lineage: Eukaryota > Metazoa > Mollusca > Gastropoda > Stylommatophora > Oreohelicidae > Oreohelix > Oreohelix idahoensis. The sequence goes on from JAMPIV010009582.1 coordinate 1,611, forward strand.
GATCTATTGCGGCTATTATTTCTATTGCTATCATTGTTATTTCCACCATTGAAATTATTGTTCTGATTAAAACCCCAGTTGCGATTGTCATTTCCCCTTTCATCAAAATTTCTATCAGATGGGTTTTGTTGTCTACCCAAGAAATTATTATCAGGTTGATAACTTCTATTGTAGTTATCTCTTCCAAAATTTCTATAATTATTGGGACCAAAATTCTGAGGACCGTTAAATTGCCTCCAGTTTCTTGAAGAAGAATCATAACGTGATGGACCCCATTGGTTCTGTCCATTATTACGATTATATCTACCACCAAAATTTCGATCAACACTTTGAGATCTACGTCGCAAATTAGGACCATATGGTGTTGCTGAAGCAACAGGTAAACCTTTGACTTTAGAATTACTAACAGTTACCTCTGGGTGTGCAGTGACATATTGGCAACAATATTGTTCCATGTCTTTCAAGTTTGTAGGCTTACGCTCATGTAAAAGGGCAAGAAAAGACATTAACTGATGACATGACTTTGTACCGAAGCAATAAGTCCATAAGAGCTTCATATATGTGTTCAGTTTTTGACAGTTCAACCCAACGTGAAAACGTAAGACGTATCTTTGAAATAAAATCTGAAAACTCTACTCCACTCTCTGGTAACATAGTCTTAAAGAGAAGACGATACCCGTCTTCATTAAGTTGATATTTCTTTAATAAGGCTGCTCTGACAACATCATAATTATTCTTGTCAGGACCCTCTACCATACTTATAGTAGTCAATGCTTCACCTTTAAGTATATCCATCAGTTGTTCAACATATTGCGACTTATCTACTTATGAGATTCGCATGAAAGTTCAAATCTATTTAGATGGAACGATATATCGTCACAGGTAGAGTTGAAAGCAGGTAATTTGACCTTATAAGTACTAGCATTTATCTTATTAGAAATTGTTTGATTATTTGAATCATTTTGAGAATTACCCATATTCACCAACTTTATTTTCTCCAACTCCAAAGCTAAGATTCTTTCATCATGTTCCATTTTCTGTTTTCTCTCCTCAGCATCTAATTTTTGTTTTCTTTCTTCAGCTTCTAGCTTCTTTTGTTCCATCTCCATTTGGAATTTTCTCTCATCTGCTTCTCTTTCTATTTTCTGTCTCTTTTCTTCGGCCTTCTGCTCCTTGGCATATTCAGCCATTGCAAATTCTTTTAATTTATCTCCAGTCTTACCAAGGGCTTTCCCTTGCTCAATAAAGTAATCCAATGTAGACATTATGTCTAATAATATGGTATACCACCTTGTATAAGTATGTATCTGAGAAACTCACTTTATCCCACCACAGTGGGATGACACGTTTTTGTCAAAGAACTTGTATAATTACCTTGATTATAATATCACCATTAATCAACTCTATATCTATAGTGCATTATACTATTAATAGTGCATGACCAAGTATACATATGTAGACAGTGTATGACAACAATGAATAACATTAACTGGAAAGACAAAGAACAAGCATCAAGGACAAACGATAACGTTCGCAGGAATCAAAAGAACAATAAAGCAGAACTAAAAGAAAATGTTACAAAACTTGTAATGACAGCTGCGAAATATAACGATAAGACAATAACAACACAGTGTATAAACGAAAAGGTGTAAAGAAATAAACGATAGGAAGAAGAGGCAGACAACTACAAACAAATTAATCAGAACTAAAGAACGGAGAAAAATATATTACAAAACAACATAGAACAGCTCGTCACAACTAAACAAAAATATCACAAATAAGCAAACACAGTAGACTATAATACGCAGCAAAAATGTTTGCTGGAGATTTCCACTGCGGGAAATTCGCAATAGTCCCTAAAGAACACTGTCGTAGACCCTCGGTAAAGTGGGATATTCTACTACAGTCTCCGCCCAACCAAACCCGCTGAAATATGAACACATATATGACATAGAAACGAAGAATATATAAATAGCCTATATATATAAGGAAGGCTCAACTACCACATACAAAGGCACAGTTTACAAACATTAACGGCCACTTATCTTTTAAGCAGTAAACTCCTGGCCTCCTGGATAGCAGCAGTGATGTACAATAATACACAGTCTACAGAATAGAGGATCCACCGCTGAAGGGTAAAGGAACTCGGAGACTCGAGGAGCAGGTATATTTCACCACTAGATCCTTGACGTGTTGAACTTGCTCGTAAAAACTTGGATCGGCAACATTGTAACTCGACTTGAAAGAACTGTGCACAAAACTCCGCGCTATCGACACTGTCAACTGTAAACTCTGTTGATTTCTTTTGGCATAACACTCAACAGGAAACAAGGACTAATTTCCACTGTCATAAGGTTTTGAAAAAACTTCCGGGTAATGCCGGGTACTTCCAGATAACAATGAAACACCGCTGTTGATGAAAGCCCCATCAAGCTGGCAAACCACTGTTAAATTAGGTATGGGGGGAAGTTGAAGATGGCCGCTGGTGAGGGCACCTAGCAAGGTCGGGCTTACACAGGTGGCCGCATAGATAGCGGACTCCAAGTATACAATAATCTCTGGGTTTCATCTATCAACAAGTCAGGTAGATCTTTGCCACAAAACAAGCCGCACAAGCGCGGGCTACAAAATGTCTAATATTCTTCTGTCTATTCTTCTGTCTTCTCATCTACCAAGCAGGTCATGTAAATCTTGCTACAAAATAAGCCGCACAAGTGGCGGGCTACAAAATGTCTTCTCATCGACCAAGCAGGTCATGTAAATCTTGCTCTTCTGTCTTCTCATCGACCAAACAGGTCATGTAAATCTTGCTACAAAATAAGCCGCACAAGTGGCGGGCTACAAAATGTCTAACATTCTTCTGTCTTCTCATCGACCAAGCAGGTCATGTAAATCTTGCTACAAAACAGCTCAAAAATTCCTTTACCTGTACTGCTGTCCAGGAATAAACACAAACACATTTTTCACATCCTTGGCTTATAGAACATGCCAGAATTATAATCGGGGCAAACTCAGCCATCTCTTAACACTCAAAAAGGCTCCATTCTCCGAGGACAGACAGAGAGAAAACGCTGAGCTCCTCTCAGCTCAAATCGTCCAGCCAGACTGCCCAAACGAAGCAGTCTTCTTGCACCCGCCAAAACCTTGGCGCATGCGCAAATCATCGCGTGACTTGAGTTAGTTCACAACAGGAATGTACTGGAAACTGTTCTAAGAAAATCTACGAACAGAACCTTATATGGGCATATAGCTAGACACTAGCAAGCCCAAGGGAGATAACAACTAAATCTAACTTATTACAACTGGTTAACTCCCCTAGACCACAAATATACAAAACCAATATAAAAAAGTCACATTCCTAACTTACAACAAACTGACTCTTAACAGCTACTTATCTGATACAAAGTCCTTCCTAGGCCTCGTACAGCAGTATGATTGGATAGAACCCCACCACTGCGGGCCCTCCACTAGTCAAGATGACACAGTTAATACTGGCAAAAGCTCTGACAAACTTGAACATCTATTTGCTGACTTGGTCACTATAGGTTGTGTATGACACTCAGGGCAGGATATAACCTGAAACAATATATACAACCTACGTAGTATCGCTCATTGTCTCCTTAGCCAGTCAGGAGGAATAATGAGACAGTTCAGACAAGCTGTGGTTAATCACAAGAGACATAATAAGTCATGAATAACACAATTCGTTCCGGTTCTAGCACAATAGTTCAGTAATTCACTTGTTACAGTTTTGTCCATGATTTGTTTCTATAAATTTCCAGCAAGCATAATATCTTTAAAATGATTTCCACAAACAACTAGCCCAATCCATTCGTTCTACTGATTTAATACAATCAAAATAAACCAACACACTTCAGGTTTTCTTCCAGAAATAACACAATGATTCTCCACAAACCAATATTACCTTAAACCCACATTGATAATATATTTACATATATATATTTAATTAACATCTCTTCTTCTTCTTAGATCCTTAACCACCGACCGTCAAAGCAGTCAGTGGCCATCACGCCTAGTGGCGTCTTGTAGGGCAACAACAAATTGATTCCACTTTGCTCGATCGGTGGCCATCCTTCGTACAGTGCCCCAACTCTGGTTCATTCTTTGCATCTCAGCCTCCACAGTCCTCCACCAGGTTGTTTTTGGTCGGCATCTCTTTCGTTTTCCTTCAGGAGTCCAAAGCATAGCTGTTCTTGTGATGGCATCGGGGTCTCTTCTGATGACATGGCCAACCCAGCTCCAGCGTCTGCCAGCTATGATGGTGTGCATGTCCTCCTGCTTGCTCCGAGTAAGCAGATCTTGGCTGGTGATGGCACTCGGCCAAAAGATGCGGTGAACCCCTCCTAGGCATGCCGTGTGAAAAGAGGACAATTCCGACACCTCCCTCTCTGCAACTGTCCAGCACTCCGCACCACAGAGAAGCACAGAGAGCACACAGCTCCGATACAATTCTAATTTTGCGCCCGTGCTGCACCGAGAGGACCCCCAGATGTTGTCTAGGCCAAAAAAGGCTGCTCCTGCCCTATTCACTCTGATGTTGATGTCCCTGCCCGCCGCCCGGTGCCACCACGCATCCCAGGCATGTGAAGGCGTCCGTCTGCACCAGCCGCCGATTCCCCACCGACATGGGCCCAGGGTTGCCCACACCGAGCGCCATGACCCCTGACCTCCCTAAACTGATGCCTAAGCCCACCCGCTGGCCACACCCACTAAGCCCATCCGTCTCTTCCCGGATGTGCTGATGCGAATGCGCCAGCAGCGCAATGCCATCCGCATACTCCAGATCCTCCAATGCAGAAAATGCAGTCCATCCCACTCCTCCTGGACTGCCCTCCGCCACCCGGCGCACCACCCAATCCATGACTGTTAAAAATAGAGTTGTTGACAATGGGCATCCCTGTCGCACTCCCGCCCTCACCCCAAAGGTTAGGTTGCTCTGCCCAACACTACATGTAAAGTTGGCATAGAGGCCTTCTATGACCGACACTATGCAGCTTGGAATGCCATAAGCCCTCAGTATTTTCCATAAAAATGATAAGGAGAACGTGGAAAGAACTTGAGATGATGGCACGTGACAGGAGGACTTGGCACGTGTTTGCTGAAGGCCTATGCTCCTTTGGGAGTGGAGGGTTATGAATGAATGAATATGAACACACTTCAGGTTTTCCTCCAGAAATAACACAATGATTCTACACAAACCAATATTACCTTAAACCCACATTGATAATATATTTACATATGTATATTTAATTAACATCTCGCTTACCCTCAATCACAGACAGGCTTTCAATGGTTGCACAGTCTGCTCACACTTCTGCAAATGGCAACGGAGGTGATATAAATGGTGTGCTCTGTGTCTGTAGTTTGAATTAGGCGGCGAGTGTGTCTGTGTCATTCGTTCTCTCCCCTTATATAGTGGACTTGCGAATGTACGAGATGACAACTAGCCCAAAGTACGTTTGCATGCATCCAAAATCGTGTAGGCAAGGCAAGGTGTGTTTAAATAGTAAATCTAAAATCGTTCTCGAATCCTTATTTCTGCAACGATTTCCTCCATCTTAGGCTTATTTTACATGTGAATGAGCTCTATCACTATGTCTATCCACTTTATCCTATAGTTTATCCGATTATTCACTGGAGCAGCCGAAACAGGCAAAAACACAACATTGTCACAGTGACTGTTAATTTATTTTACCATCACGTCCGATTATTTATTACTCTTTAATGTTCTGGTTTCCTTGACATTTTGTATTTTCTTTTCTACCTTCGTGGCCCAATGTTTTCACCTTCTCAAACCCCACCCGAGGTTTGTTTACGTTCTGGCCTTCAGTAGAAATTCCCACTGGACCAGCAGACGGTCATATAACGTAATGTTACCTAAACGCACCTGTGGTTCGTTTGACCAGAGAAACATTTCTGTTACGCTTAAAGTGTTTGAACGAGCGAAAGGGTTTCTGTGAAATAAACGGCTTGTCTGTGGGAGGTAACTTCTGCGGTCGGAAAGCAGTTTTGATCCCCGACTCAGGGGAAGATAACCCACGGGTGGTCTCTGTGTTTGGCATTCAGAACGCAGTTAGTGATCATAATATTATGTCTATCTGGGGAAATTTCGGGCGGCTGTTGTCTCTGATGTAGTCTCTAGAATAACCTTTGTCTTACTAATGATTACGTTCTACGCCAAACCTTTGCAGAAATAGGCCAGCCAGGGTAGATACCATAACTTTCACAGAAAGCAGACGCCCGCCATAGATATAATTCTGTCTTATGTTCAGTCACAACTGTATTATTATAGCTAGAACATTGCATTTTCTATGTATTCATTTGTGGGATGTTAATATTTTTGTTTCCCAAAGGGACATACGATTTATTTTTGTAATGTCAAATGCTGTAATATTTTATGTAAACTCATTTAAATGATTGTGAGATGAATAGCATATCCCCTCAGCAGTAACTACAGGGTTAGGTTTCCTGTACGTTTAGTTGGGAGAAGAGGAGTAGATTGTGCTGTCAGAACATTTACTGACAGGTACATGGGTGTACAAAAGATATTAAGCCAATGCAGGCGCATGCTGATAATTGATAGAGTGGAAGGAGCGGAACATAACTGTTTATATAACTTTAGTGTAATTGTATTGCTTGCTTGATGTAAAGACCGTCTTTTTGGGTCTCAGTTTCAGGGATACCGACTTGCTAGAGCAGACTCCAGTCAGGCGAAGAACGTCATAGTCTCTTCGATCTAGAGGGTTTCTGAATACAACTAGCATCACGAGTTGTCAACCCCTACACCTGATACAAAACCCTTTTCTGTCAACGTCATTCTCTCTAACGGGAAACTAAGCTCACGCAGTGTGCAACGAGCCAACGCTAAATCTGAAATCATCTATTGCAGTAGTAGTCTCCTACTCGCCTATTGATTGCCAGTCAGAGCATGGCGGCTTCCAGCATATCAATCAGCCCAGCTTCTATGGCAGAATTTTAATCACCAGCCTTTGTGTGACTAAACGGGGCACTCAGTCAAACCACAGTCAAGCCAGCCCAAACCGGATTTAATACCCAGTACGCAAGCCAATTCTAGCGCCGGATAAGAGAGCATGGGACCGTTTTGTCCTCAAGTAACTTCGTCTGGTGTATTTCTGGGTTATGTAGAACCTCGCACTTAGGAGCGGCCAGCCAAAGATAGACAGAGTTCCAGTCCCCCTCGCGCAATTAGAGGTCACCAACGATAGCACCGACAAGGAAAGTTTTGTAGGTTTATTTCATCCCCTTAAAGGATATCTAAATGTAAGACACTTTTCTGGAGCTAGCTTTTGGTCCCACGAAAGCGGACAGACTGACAGACAGTTTATTTCATTTCTCTGTGTTCTACAGGTTTTTATGATTGGTGGTGTGTGTGTTCGTTGGTGTATTTTGCATATTTTTGATTATTGATGTAATTTTATGTTGTTTGTGATGATATGCATTATTTTCATACATGTTTCTTCATTTAATAAATTTTACTCATTTATTAATGAGCTGTTCACGACCCTTCCATCCATGATTTACATTCTTAGCTCTTTACTATAGTCTCTACGTATGATTCGGAGAAAAGAGTGAAAGCAGGCGGTGCTTAGACAGTATAAGTGTGTTGAGGCTTGGAGAGAGAGATCATTTTAATAAATCTTCTTCCAAGTTGTCTCAAGTCCACCTCCTATTTTACACCTTATCTACGTGTAATCTATAACTCTGTCAGTCCACTATCCCTTGTCGATTTCACTACTATTGTCCAACTCGACAAATACTCTATACTCTAACTCAACCACGACAAACATGGTTCATGCTCCACTGTCTTCTATTCATAATAACTTCGGCTCTACAACACATCCAGTGAATCTATTGTTATCTGCCTAAAGCTAATGATCCCTTTTATCGAATTGGGTCCTTCTTTATCCAGGTACTTCATGATTATTTGCACACTGCCTTTCGAAATATCATCAACATCTACACTTTTGTTGTTTCGAATAGCCTAGCGTATCTTCTGACACTACTTGTACCAAGCTGGCGTTGCATTGGTCAGTTATATTCACGGGGTTTGCGCGGTGATAAATTTTTGAATGATGCCGAGATATGATTCAGACTTCATTACACCTCCATACAGTATCTTAAATATTGATTTGGACAATTTCAAAAGGAAAAGTGATGGAACACTTAATAAGAAAAGGAAATGGTAAACTTAAGAAGGAAAGGAATGGAAAACTGTACTAAGAAAGGAAGAAGCAAACACAACAAAGAAAAAACGAAAAAGATACACCAGATTGGTTGCGACTATTCCTTGACGCTTTTGGGCTGCCACAGTGTCAAATAACAAACTGACCACTAATCTCCTAAACCCCATCCGCTCAAGACAAGTCCAGTTCAACAAATTACAGCCATTTCTAGCCCGCGTGTACTTCCTCCATGCAGCCCCTAACCATCACGTCAGCACGAACTGTACTTTCGCTGCCGGCAAAGATTTCGGACTCGTGAATCCTTATCAATACGCCACTTACTGACGGGGAGCTGACTTATCCCTTCTTCACCCGGTTATGAAAACGCCTAAAGGAATTAAGTAGCGCTTTCTGGAAGCAATTCTATCAGATCAAGAAGCTGTGCGACCATTATTCCTGACTTGCTTAATTCTGGGCTCAGTTATTTGCATTCAGATAAAAAGTCAGCTAACGATGATAAATATATCATTATTAACTAATACGTAGATACACGTATGGGGATGGGGAGGTGAGGTTACTCGTAAAATCGCTGCGTAGAACGTCATAACATTTGATGGTGTGAATTAAATTGTCTTCTGTGATATAAGCGATGTAAGTCATATGGAATAAAACAAGACGCGACATAATGTAGAAGCGTATAAAATCTTATTTTCGATTTTACGTGCAGAACTACAAAAATTTATGTAACAATAAAACTACCTTCTTGAGCAAGTCGTAAACATAAATAAATATAAAATTGTATATTACAGGCACTCGTGAGAAATAAAGAAATAGAAAAACTAGACAACAGAAAAGTAACAGATGGGATAGGGCTTACCGGGAAACTGCTGTTTATAAGTGCTTAAGAAAACTAGCTGCATTAAAAAGCTGTCTGTGTCTGTGAACGACAATTGCATGTATTATTAATTCGAGATATCTTTCTGTGGTGGTGGCTGAGAACATGCAAACTACTGTATCTAGTTCAGGGATCTTCGTCTATTCCCACCCTACATGCATCCTTATGACGGGCTCTGAGATACTTTTCTTAGTGTTGCATGGCACACTTAATTTACTTTCACCGTAATAATAATTTACAGAGCTAACACTTTCAAAATACAAGTTATAAGTTTCCACACCTTGATACAAATGTAAGCCACAGTAACTAGCCAGGTAAAGTTTAAAGAAAAGTAATAGGTCTGAAAAGTACAAAGTAACAACATTTATTATCGAATAATAAATAATAAGTGGTAGAATACTTCCAATAATCTGGGATTAGGCTAGAATATTCATTTAAAAAAAAAATCAACACAACTGGAGGAAAAACCAATATTTACAATCTAAAGGGACAACAAACTAGTAATTAGATCGACAAACACCGACAAACTATTATTCCAGTGGCTTATTTGCTGCTGAATTTACTTTATATCTTCTCAAAGCGAAACATTATTTCGAACAGAAGAGCTCATGTGCGGCCTTTTATTATAGGTTATTATAGGTTGTTGGCTATAGCTTGAAACTTTCAGATGTTTTATTTCCAGAACAGGAAATTTATCTGATACACACACACACACACACACACACACACACACACACACACGCACGCACGCACGCACGCACGCACGCACGCACGCACGCACGCACGCACACACACACACACATATATATATATATATATATATATATATATATATATATATATATATATATATATATATATATATATATATATATATATATATATATATATATATATATATATATATATATATATATATATATATATATATATATAAATTTTCCATTGCGCTCCTAACGGAACATGGATATATATATATATATATATATATATATATATATATATATATATATATATATATATATATATATATATATATATATATATATATATATATATATATATATATATATATATATATATATATATATATATATATATATATATATATATATATATAATAATAATAATAATAGCCCCTTCAGTCATAACTGACTATGGGAATGCGCCCCTGAGGTGACAGCCCTCAGCTGCTTATTTTCCTGGTGCTCCTTTCGACGTTTTCTCCTCACCTCTGCTTCTTTTGTGAGCCTCTCTTCGCCCAATCTGAAGTGGTGCCGTAAATAGCATCGCCACTTAGTGCGATCGGCAGCTTTATCCTCCCATGTTGCTGGATCCATGTCCAGTGCCCTCATATCTCTCTTGCACACATCTTTGAACCTCAGCTGTGGTCGCCCAACTGTTCTCTTGCCATCTGCTAATTGTCCGTAGAAGATATCTTTTGGGATGCGACCATCATCCTTGCGGCGAACATGGCCAAGCCAGCGAAGTCTGCGCTGTCTAAGAAGCGTATACATACTTTGAAGGCAAGCACGTGACAACACCTCGACATTTGTCACTTTATCTTTCCACGAGATGCCGAGGATGCGGCGTAGACACCGCAAATGGAAGGTATTGAGCCTTCTTTCTTGCTTAGCATAGGTCGTCCAGGTCTCGCTGCCATATAGGAGTGTGCTGGTGACGCAGGCATTATATACCGCAGCTTTGGTCTTCATTGTGAGTTTAGAGTTTCCCCAAACACGCGATGTGAGGCGGGCAAAGGTAGCTGCAGCTTTGCCAATGCGGCTGTCGATTTCTGTATCCAGTGAGAGTTTGTCATTGATGGTAGACCCTAGGTATGTGAAGTGGTGCACCACTGCCAATTCATAGTTATCGATAGTGATAACTGGTGCAGCACCCACATCCTGACTCAGCACATTCGTTTTCTTTAGACTTATTGTGAGGCCAAAGTCCTTGCATGCTTTAGTGAAGCGATTCATCAAGCTCTGAAGCTCCTGTTGGCTTTGAGTGACGACTGCAGCATCATCAGCGAACAACAAGTCTCTTATAGTGACCCTTCTGATTTTTGTTTTTGCCTTCAGCCTTGAAAGATTAAACAGACGGCCATCTGACCTAGTGTGAAGGCATATTCCTTCAGTTGCATCTCTGAATGCATGTTTCAAGAGTAAGGCAAAGAAGATTCCGAAGAGGGTCGGAGCCAGAACACAGCCTTGTTTAACGCCACTTCGTATATCAAAGGGCTGTGACGTGCTTCCAGCATATTGGACTGTTCCCTTCATGCCGTCATGGAATGACTTTATCATTTCCAGCATTTTAGAAGGGCAGCCTATTTTCAGGAGGATTTTAAAGAGTCCATCCCTATTAACCAGGTCGAATGCTTTTGTGAGGTCTATAAAGGCGATATATAATGGTCTTTTCTGCTCTCTTGATTTTTCCTGAAGCTGGCGGAGAGAGAAGATCATGTCTGTTGTTGATCTGCCAGCTCGGAATCCACACTGTGACTCTGGATATATGCGCTCAGCTAACTTGTGTAGTCGCATTAAGATGACTTTGGCAAAAACCTTACCAACAATACTAAGAAGAGAGATGCCTCTGTAGTTATTGCAATCACTTCTGTCTCCTTTATTTTTATACAGTGTTACAATCTTGGCATCTCGCATGTCTTGAGGAATAGTTGTCTCTTCCCAGCACTGGCACAGCATCCTATGCAGGGGATGTAATAGCGTGCTCTTACAGCATTTGATTAAATCAGGAGGAATCCCATCACTGCCTGTTGCTTTGCCAGAGGCCAAGCTATCAATGGCCTTGCTGAGTTCCTCTAATGTTGGTTCGGCATCCAGCTCCTCCATAGTTGGCAGACTGTTGACACCATCAAGGGCTGCAGGCGTAACGGTATTGTCTCTAGCGTAAAGCTCAGAGTAGTGCTCGACCCACCTCTCCATCTGCTTACCCTTATCGGTTAGCTTCTCTCCGCTGATGGTTTTTAGCGGTGCCGTCTTACTTTTATGGGGGCCAAGTGCTTTCTTTATACCGTCATACATTTGTCTAATGTTGCCTGTTTGCGCTGCGATCTGGATGCTCTCACTGAGCTGGAGCCAGTAGTCATTTGCACAGCGTCCAATACCAAACCTGCCCAGACATGAAGGCCATGAAACATTATCGGCACCCACTCTAGCGTTAAAGTCACCAAGGAGAACAAGCTGTTATTGCCTAGGTATGCTTTTGATAATTGCTGTTAGATTCTCGTAGAACTCATCTTTAGCTTCTGAGGCAGAGTACAGAGTAGGAGCATACACACTGACAAGGGTGATGGAACCTGTGCTAGTTTGCAGGCGGAGCGTTAACAGGCGTTCTGATCCATTCTCGCCTGGTTCAACCATTTTAGTTAGCGATTTTTTGACCGCAAAACCTACTCCGTGTTCTCTAGCTTTATTAAGATCTTTCCCTTGCCAATAAAATGTGTAGTCCTTCTCGCTCACCGTTCCAGAGCCCGCCAGGCGCGTTTCCTGAAGTGCAGCTATATCCACCTGAAGTCGTTTAAGCTCATCATTAAGTATGGCTGTCTTCCTTACATCGTTTACATCCTGTAGGTTTTCGGATAGTCCAGTCAACATAGTCCGGACGTTCCAGCATCCCAATCTGAGAGTTTGCTTATTTCTATTTTTTCGATAATTGCTTGGTGCAAAATTTTCTGTCCACAGTTCGGGTTTGACCCTAATCCCCATGCACCCAATGGGGAAAGCAGACAGTGGCGGGACAACACCTTATTGACTGGGGGCTGCCGAGCTTGAAGCGGGCGGTAGCTGTCCAGTGAGATCCTAGAACCTCTCCCACTGTCGGAAGTAGCCCCTGGCGCCATGCCCTACGCCAATTGGGCAAAATGCTTATAACCGGTAACTGCTACTTCCCATGTTTTGCCGACACCTATAGGGTGAAGCTGGAGTGTCCTCTCCAGGGCGCGAGCTTGGGCACAGTTATATGGAGATCAAGCTGTTGCCCATGCAGCATGTTCCCCCTCTCCACACAGCCGGTAGATCCAAAGGAACGGCAGTAGCCGATACAGTTTGGTTCCAGCCATGTCGCAGGAGTTGCCAGAATAATGTCGAATCGACATTAGACTGCCTTAGGGACTCCGACTCCGGATTTATCCTCAGGGTTTACTCCCGAAGCCAATTCCATAAATGGATATTCCCGCAAGGCACCGGTGGTTTGAATTCAGAGTTCCTTCTCTTAGATAAGCTACCAACCAAGGATCACGAGCCCTATCTGCCCGAAGCTGCTGGTTTTAAGGCGCCAGTCGCTCGCCTTTGCCCCTTCTTCCGTCAGTGGAAACAGTTCCGCCGGGCTCAAATTGAGCCATACGTGAAGGCCGGGAGCTTTACTTGGTTGTCAGAGGCTGTTTGAGGCGCGTGCCATAGAAGTATTTTATCTGCAGTGAGAGCTTATCCTCACTACAACTCCCGGCAATAACAACCTTTGGAACTATATATATATATATATATATATATATATATATATATATATATATATATATATATATATATATATATATATATATATATATATATATATAAAATAGCCCCTTCAGACATAACTAGGGGAATTATCTAAATTTTTTATGTTCGATTTTACGTACAGAACTACAAAAATTTATGTAATAATAAAACTGACTATATATATATAATATATATAATTTTGCATTGCGCTCCTTACATGGAGCCATCACGGCAGCTTGTCACTTTACAGGAAGCCTGCATCAAACATTCACATGCTCTTGCAGCAGTGGTTTCTGTTGCAATGTGTTTTGCATGATGAGGTTACGAACACATGCACAACCACAAATTAGTTGCCTTGTACGACATGCTTGAGTGTGCAGTAGTTCTATATTTTATTTGTCCTTCAGAGACCTCCGGTAAAACGTCAACTTAAGCACGTACGTCTATGACGTTTAATGTATCTATTTTTCATATTTTTTTCTCCAAACAAAATTGTTTGTCCGTGCACTCTGTCGTGCTTAGATAGGTTTTAAAGTTATTTAAGGTCCCGCCTGAGTGTAGGAGATGGTGATAATGCGTGAGAAGTAAGATGTAAGAAATAGATTTTCACGGGTGAATAGTTTAAGGAGAAGATCTGTCTCTGGACTGAATAGTTCCTCTGGTCCAGCCTATCTATACGATTGTATTTTAGTATAAGACAATCTTGCACCCCCTTATATTGAGAAATATAAGTTTACTAAACACTCACACACACACACACACACACACACACACACACACACACACACACACACACACACACACACACTCACACACACACACACAGCTATGTGACAACAAGACACACAAAACGTAAAAAAAACTATGGTTAAATGGGTATGGGTCTGACCAACACACACAAAGTTAGTTCTTTTGTTGTTTATTATCACTAAACTTTACAACATCGAATATCTAAAAGAGATAGATCAAATACATCAGAATTACATGCATAGAAAAAAATTACAGAATACCTATGCCCTCCCCTCGTTGAGAAGATTAGAACCCAACCCAGTTAATAACCCCAAAGGACAAAAGGGTAACAATAGGTTACAGTATAGACAGTAAAGAAACAAAGTTCATAATACGTGCTACTCCGTAAAGTAAACAATTGTTAAAGCAAAATAACTAGTTTGGTACAAGCTACCTTAACAAGAAAATATTCAATCTCTCTCTCTCTCTCTCTCTCTCTCTCTCTCTCTCTCTCTCTCTCTCTCTCTCTCTCTCTCTCTCTCTCTCTCTCTCTCTCTCTCTCTCTCTCTCCTTCCTTACCTAATCTTGGTGATATTTCCTGTAATGTACAGTTATCCTGAATATATTTATCGATCTTGATAGTGTCAGGACTCAGTGCCAAATTTGGCCTCAGTCCAGCCTTGACAATAACATTATAAGCTGGACGCCAAGTTTGGTGAGGTAATCCTGGATCGATAGTGTCACCTCGAATAGTTAAATGGTAGAAAAAAAATAGAGATCTAGTGTTCACAGCAAAGAATGGAAAAACAAATACTTCTGGTATTTGGACGCAGCTAGGTGCTAAAAACTGTTACTGATGATGGTACGTGATTGATTTGTAAATCCTATCGGCTGGCTCTGGTGAGTGCCGATTCTGAAATAGCGTGACTCTTCTGGATAAATATCCTTTTGGAAACGACTATCAAAAGTCGGGAGAACAGTTACTGTTTTTTCACCACAATGGGCTGATAAAAATGAAAAAAAATTATCTGGGCATTTTGTAAGTCCAGTTAAAATTTACTATTACAATGTTCGTTAGTCTCTGTGGCCCGTCCTGTTCACAACTGAAACTTGGAGACGCATCAGCCAACAGAAGACAACTTTAATCCAATCAGTAAAAATAGAGACAAAGCCCAAGATATAGCCACATAAAAAACCGCTGGTCGCCGTTGATCAGGTTGCCTAAGGATATAGGAACATTATGAAAAAATTACTGCAAATAATATATATATATATATATATATATATATATATATATATATATATATATATATATATATATATATACACGGAAGAGGACGGGACAATCCTCATCCTCTCCGTCAGTCCTGATTACAGTTAAAAGGCGCACGTTATGTCTAGCCTATCCTATCGCGCGTGGCTTAGCGGGTGCAAGTTTGGTTGAGGCATGCAACCTTTTCCCCCTCCTGCTCCGGTCAACGATCAGCACATACTGTCAATTATGATTAAAATATCCCTACGCGCACTCAACAAATATCGCCTGTCATTAATAACTATTAGATTTTCGGCGTCTGTTTGTTTAGTCGCATGAGATAGTCAAACACAGTCACTTACTAAATTACACACAATGAAATAAAAGTGAATTGTATTCCGTCAATTATCAGTCGCCTAGTGTATTTATTAGTCAACTAAACCGTCTCTTTCTGTGTGATAGCGGTGATTAGATTTAAATTACAACTGAAACATCTGGAATAAAAATAGCTACGCGTTATTTAATTCGCTAGTTTTAACACCTGGAAAATCACAGTGAATTTAAGATGCTAAAACTTTTAACACTTTAATACGCTTAAGCACAAATTTATATATTACCAGAAATCTAGAAAGAAACACCACGCTCTATTAACACAACTATTCCCAATGGTTCTAGATAAAGTGTTTAGACTCTCCGAAAAAAATCTGAGCGACTCTGATAATGATTTAAGAAAGACGCAGTTTATATACGATCATGTTGTTATGATCTCTAGAAGATGTGAATTCTCACACTCCGTTTCCCAGCAGAGAAATCTAAAACTACGTTTCCCAGACTAAGGGTTTTACCGTCGCTTTTGCCGGCCGTTGCTAATCGACAACAAAAGCTTAACCCGTGTAGCGGGCTCTCGTCCGAGAGTTTCACTGTTTCTCGAGATCAAAGGATTACTCCCCTTATAGAGAATCTTCAAAGGCCGTTACCTTTCCACGTGCGATCTGCTCGTCATCGTAATATTGACAGGTTCATTGCGTGAGAAACTTGCGTAAACGAACGTGGTTCGCTTCCTGCTATGAATGACAGGTTGTGAAAGTTGGTAAACCAGCTCATTTTTTGAAATGGTCAAATAAAAATAGGCGTGGATTAAAAGGTGAGTCAGACAGGCAGAGAAATGCGTGACTTTGTTAGCGAATATTAAAGTTACGCTGAGGTCACGAAAGGCTGTCGGATACGGGAGGCTTCATTTCCATTATACGTCACACACCCGTATGTACAGTTTATATGTCATGCACCTTTCTGTGCATTCCACTAATACTATGAACACTTTTACTTACTTAGTCGTTTCCCTTCTACCGTGAGGTGTAGAGGTTTGGAAGAGAGAGCGCCAGACTATCCTATCGGCTGTCTTCCTCCTGGCCTTGTTCCATTCTAGTCCTCGGTCCTTCAAAGATTGTCTAATGTTGTCCTCCCAGCGGACCCTGGGTCGTCCTGGGGGTCTGGATCCCTGGCTCTTTGTTTCCCATGCTTGTCGTGGTAGCCGATCTTCTCCCATTCTGCAGACGTGGCCAAACCATCTTAGTTGGGACTGTTCTACTTGGGTCTGCAGGGGGTAGGATTTTAGGCCTTGAAGTATCGTCTGGTTGCGGACCATGTCTCTTCTTGTTACTTCAACCACCTTCCTCAGATACCTCATTTCTAAGGTTTGGATCTGGCTTTTGTGGGTTGTGGTCATTGCCAATGACTTGCATCCATATGTCAAGACTGGGACATAGGTGGAGCGGTATACAGCCATCTTCGTTTTCTTAGCAACCTCTCTCTTGCTGAGGAATCCTCGATTTATGGCCTGAAAAAGTCTCTCAGCTGCTGCTTTTCGAGTGGCCAACTCTTCTTTGATGCCTCCCTTTCGGTCTATAATAGCTCCGAAGTATTTAAAGTGGTCGACCTGCTCCAGGACCTGTTCTCCCAGCTTAATCTGATGTACTCTTTTCTTCTCGTGATATCACCATGGATTTTGTTTTAGAGCTGCTTATGGCCATCCCTCTCTTCTCCAGCTCTTCCTTCCAGACTTGCAGGTTGGATTGGAGATGTGCCTCTGATTTAGCAATCAGGACAACATCATCAGCAAATGCCAGCTCTGAAATACAGACCTGTCTCATCTTCCAGTACCCCACTGAATACTTTCTTCTTCTCTCCTTACATGCCTTGATGTCATCGACCATGAGGAGTATGAAAAGATAAGGTGACAGGATATCACGTTGTCTTACACCAGTGGTGGTCCTGAACTCTTCTGACATAGTTTGCTGTCCTCACATAATTTCTGCAAGACTTGTAGAAGCTCTGTTTAGCATGAATCAGAGGTGCTGGAATGTTCTTCCTTGCCAAACAGTCCCAAAGTTTGCTCCAGGGGACCCTGTCAAACGCCTTTTCCAGATCTATGAAACAAATATGGATCTCACTCTTATACTCAAGGGCCTTTTCACTCAGCTGTCTGAGTGTGAAGATTAGGTCTTGAGTACTTCGGTTTGCTCGGAATCCGCACTGGACTTCATCCAATTGTGGCTCAGCTAGGCATTGAAGTCTCTGCTCTAGGATTGTAGAGTAGATTTTACCAGGGACACTGAGAAGGGATATGCCTCTGTGGTTTCCACATTGTCGATTATCACCCTTTTTGAAAATCGGTGTAATGATGGCAGTCTCCCAATCCTTTGGTATGGCCTTGTTGCACCAAGCTGCCTGTAGGACCCTTAAGAGTAATAGGTCGCCTGATGCTCCCATTTACTTAACTATTTCTCGTGTTATACCATCGTGCCCTGCTGCTTTTCTCATCTTGATTTTCTCCAGAGCTGCCTTCAGTTCTTCCATCTTTGTGTCATCGTCACCACCATTGGTTTTCTCTTCTGTGCTAGTGGTTATCATTTCTGATGCTTGACCTTGCTCACCATCAAGGAGTTCTGAGAAATATTCTTTCCATCTTTCCATTATTTCCTTCCGGGCAGTAAGCAATTTGCCTTGCTTGTCCTTTACAAATTTGAGAGGGCATTGTTTTTCCTTCCTCATGTTCTTTAGGGTCTTATAGAACAATTTCTGGTTTTCTTGTGCATCTTTTTCTAGCTTTTCTTCAGATTCTTTCCAGGACTTCTGTTTTGCTGCTAGCACCTTGTTCCTTGCTTCTGTTCTGAGTGTCACATATTCTGTATATTTCTCTATTTGTCCTGCTGTGTTTTTAGCTCCTAAGTATTGTTTCCATGCCATTTTCTTCTCTCTTATTTTCTCTTTGACTTCCTCTGTCAACCAAGGTGTCCTCTTTCTCTTGTTCCCAAGCCGGACTTCACCACATGCTTCTGCAGCAGCTGTCTTTATGATGTCCTTGAATTTAAGCCAGAGGGTTTCCAAGTCATCAGGTTGTTCTTCTGTGTTTCTCACCGCTGTAGCAATAAGCCCCTGATATCTGGTCTTAATTTCTGGCTCTCTCAGCTTGTAGGTCCTAATGCTCATTCCTCCCTTTCGTTTACTTGGTTTCTTGCGTGATGTTGGGCAGTTCCTAGGCTGTGCAACTCTTTCAGTTGTTCTGTTGATCGTAAGCAGGTAGTGGTCACTTCCAATCTCTGGCCCCCTCCAGACTCTAGCATCCCGGACATATTTGAATGAGCTCCTCCTAACTATGGTATAGTCGATCACTGACTTCTCATTCTTTGTTGGACTATGAACACTTTGAAGAAATACTTGCACCTCAGGGTGCACCATGCACCCAAGTTGACTAACTAACACTTATCTATGTTTTTTAGTTTCCCAGAACATGGCCAAAGTGACATTCATTTTAGAGTTGTATTTATTTTCATTCATATTCTTAACATTTCTTTAAAACACACTTTAATATATTGTTAATTGTTTAGAAGAGGGGTTGTGACAGAATGGGGCGGCCCCTCTCGATCTCTGTTTCACTCCGGCAGTAATCGGTGCATTTGTGTACTGATTTTTATTGCGTGCTTTCAATGGTCGCACTTTCTTTCTTTCTATACAATGTAGCCGATAGTTTATATTTTCAAGTATTCTTTCACTACTTTTAGTATATTGTGTCTTGTCTGTTATCTGACACTCCTTTTGGGGGATAAACACCTCACATTTGCAAGGAGATGTAGAGATAATATTAGGAGAGGCAGGTTGGTAAAATTCCCTTGTACCAAGCTTGGCCGTGGCAGTTTAACACGTACATCGCCCAGCGCTATCTGCCTAATCATCGATAAGACGGGTGCGCGCATCACCAAAGCTTGGAATACCGGGAGACAACGTATGGACAGACACCGATAAGAGATTACTTTATGATAAAGTAATGAATTGTTACTTTTGACACACGTTGTCATATGGGGTTAACGACATGTTCGCGAGTCTGTACGCAAGGCATCGTATGTCTTATTGCCATATATGGTAATACGTGACCTTTTGCTTTCCGCATCTTATTTCACGTGGAATATTTTGAAAGTACCACACCCTAACCCGCCTGTTTGGAGCGTTTATTTAACTCCATAACAAACAGATGCGTGGGAAACTGGGAATATAACCTGACACGTTTCAGTGTTATTCCACTGTGAAGATCGCTTGCCAAGATACCAGACCTTGCTAGAGTGAAGCCTAGAATTCAGAATTCCTTCTTAACAAACCGGACACCTTTTATTGGAGAATGTTGGACGGACTTTCATAGCCCAGGAAATCTCTTTCATATTAAATAAGGAAACCGGGACTGAGGAAACGGAAGGACCACACAGAAAGTCAGAGGGTACTTATTAAATTAACGACACCCCAGACGCGTGTAAGAGGCCGATTCAAGTCTCTTTTATTCATCTGAACAAAATGTATGTGAGCCAGGATTGGCGTAAGTTGTCAATTTACATTCTATATTTCATTACTAACATGTGAACTAATATATATATATGTAAATTACTATGTAAATATTAATGTGTGAAAATCGCTAGTGGATGTCCAAGTCATTTGAGGCTGGCAACCTCAGCATATTGAATGATGATTCATGAACCACCACTGCACGGGTAAGTGACTGCTTTATTGCTAGTTTCTTAAAGAGACATAAACGCATAAAGAGTCCCAGGTTCCATACGGAGCAGGGAATGAAAGATGAAAGAAATGATGTACATTTAAATATAATACTTACAATTTCAAGCATTGTAAATGTCCATATAAACATATTCACTTCGGGATTAATGAAAGTTTCAAACTTTTCAAATCAATGTAAACATAAATGAAAACATATTCAATTTATATTGTGAACACTTTTCAATCAGTGTAGATAGAAATGTAAACAGACTCTGTCTGCATTATTAACCTTTTCATTTAAATGTAATGTAAAGCTAAAGCTATTTAATTTAAATGTAAAGAAAGTTTATCCCGTGGGATTAAATTTAATTCTCATCAAGGGTAAATTCTGAGATAAATGGGATGGTAGAATAGAAGAGGCGGTACATAAGTATGTGTCGGGAAACGCAATACTGAGGAGAGCGTTTCCATTCTATTCTTTATCATAGTTATTGGTGGTACCAGCAGAAAGTACTATCTCTGGAAGCAAGTGAAGATAGAAGTGGACTGACGTTGTGCGAGACGCCATCATAAGAAGGTCTTATAGAAAGACGCAGGACCAGCTTGGCCGTTACTCCTTGACGTTCTAGGAACGTGCGGCGCCTTTAACATTGACAACCGACGAGCGAGAGCAGTGTACACAGAACCCATCAGTGGGAGCAGCAACTACTATTGGCAGCTAAGTGAAAATATATATGCTGCCAAAGTGATTTTTTTTCCATCATTTCTACTGTAAATCAATGATGAAACTTCTCTTCTGAACTATTCAAATTATTTTCAAACTGTTAAAACTTAAGTGATTATTAAATTTTGTTATTTGTAATGTTGCAAATTTAACTTCGATTTAATCATTTTAAAATTACTGCATGTTTGTCTCAGTCAAATTACTACACACACTCTAAACAGAGCTATATCAGAATAATAAGAATTCCACTGAGTAAATCAGGGTTGAACAAGCTGAAATTTGATACCTTCACATACCTAGGAAGCATAGTAACACCAGACGGCGGGGCAGGCAAAAACATCAACATCAGAATGAATAAGGCAAGAACAGCCTTCTTTAGCCTAAACAACATCTGGAAGTCCTCCCAATACAGCACAAGCACAAAATTAAGATTATATCAGAGCTGTGTGCTTTCTGTGCTTCTCTATGGTGCGGAATGCTGGAGAGTTACAGAGAAGGAAATGTCGAAATTGTCCTCTTTTCACACAACATGCCTAAGAAAAATTCACCGAATCTTTTGGCCAAATACCATCACTAACCAAGATCTGCTTACTCGTAGCAAGCAAGAGGACATGCACACCATCATAGCTGGCAGACGCTGGAGCTGGGTTGGCCATGTCCTCAGAAGAGACCCCGATGCCATCACAAGAACAGCTATGCTTTGGACCCCTGAAGGAAAACGAAAGAGAGGCCGACCAAAAACAACCTGGCGGAGGACTGTTGAGGCTGAGATGCAAAGAATGAACCAGAGTTGGGGAACTGTACGAAGGATGGCCACCGACCGTGCAAAGTGGAATGAATTTGTTGTTGCCCTACAAGACGCCACTAGGCGTGATGGCCACTGACTGCTTTGACGGTCGGCGGCTAAGGATCAAAGAAGAAGAAGAAGCTGAAATTAATAAGTGCTTAATTCCTTCACAAAAGTTGTCAGCAAATTTTAGAATTAACGTGCTCAGCAAAAGCAGCATTGTTTTCACTTATCTGAATATTTTGTGAAGACTCCCTTTGTAATAGAAGTGTTATTACCCTTCTATCTACATTTCTGCCAAGAGCAATCTTGTGCGATAGTAGATACCTTTGAAGCCCATATTAGATACTCTTGAGTTTTGGCCACTGTTGGACCACTATTGCAAAGCAGGGAATGCAATACCGTCACCAGGGTTATCAACCTTTTTTTGCTTATGTCCCGCTAAGTCTCATTTACTTCTGTTCTCTTTCCCCCCCCCCCCCCCCCCCCCCCATAGTTGCTGTTAGCAGAAAAAAGTACTTTACCATCTTACTGTTGCCCCCTAGAAATATGACATGACCCACGTTGAGAACTACTAGTTCAACCTCCACGCAGTAAACAAATAAAACGGCTAAGTGCGTAATATAAGTGCGTAAAAACTAATTTATCACTCACTGACCAATAGTAAAAGTTTAGTTTTAATGTTTTCTAATTTTCCATTTTGAATAAGTGTCCGAATGTTTTCTACGGACAACTGGCAGATGGTGAAGAACAGTCGGGCGACCGCAGCTAAGGTTCAAAGATGGTTTGCAAGAGAGACATGAAGGCTTTGGGCATAAAGGAAGCAAGCTATGAGGATGACACCAAGTGACGATGGCGCCACCTCAGACTGGGTGAAAAGATCGTAACAACAAGCAGAAGAGAAATTAACACGCGGAAGGGAATACCAGGGGGGAGACTAAGCAGCTGAGGGGCCATCACCTCAAGAGCGGATCATTCTCATTGTCAGTTATGACTGAATGAGGCTACTATTACTACTACTACTACTACTACTACTACTACTACTACTACTACTACTACTACTAGTACTACTACTACTACTACTACTACTACTACTACTAAGTGTCCGGAAATAAAGATGTTTTAAATTTAGCTGATATTATCCGGTGACGGTCGAATATCATCAAAGATGCTTCCTAGTGGACGTGTGGTTTTCTTAGGAATCCCATCTTTCCCTTTCCCTAGTTCCGATTTCTCGATACATGAGAACATGACTATGCGATGAGTAATATCACGATGATCAACTTGACTTTCTTCAGTTTGCGCACGCAACACTCCGCCAGCTTCTTGAATAAACAATTTTAATCTGCAAGATGGCGGAGAAGACAAGATAATGCGTGTCCACTCACTGGGTGTGACGTCATTAATCTTCAGAGATGTTTTACGCGTGTAGAAGTGATCCCCTTGTCGATGAAGTGTTTCAGCCGTTTAATCTCCTTTACAGAAACGTGCCCGCTTGCGCCATGACTCCCAAGTGTCTGCCTTTTTTTCCAAACAAGCTGGGAATTTCACCTCGCGCTCAGTTGAAACTTTCAATTCACTCCTGGTTTTTGGCACGTGACAGAATTGCTTTGGCATTATGTTTGTTAAACTGTCCTGAATGCTCCTTCATTGTTCCACAGCTGAGAGTCCGCAGTTTCCCCGAACTTGAATGTTGTTTTGTTTTGAAAAATCAGTAGGTCCACACACTGTAGCTACTAGACCTCATAGGCCTACTATGACGTTTGTTGGGAACCCGTTGTGATGATAGGACCAAACTCTACTTGGCCACCGAACGAGTGCTGCTCTCCAACAATGGCCGGTCAGCAATATGATCATCAGAAGTGACTACCCTTGTTTTTCTTCGAGATTGTGGTTGTTCTATAGTATAGTAACTAATCTCCTTTATAGTTATGTTTGCACATTATTGCGCCATGATTTTTCCATTATTTTGTCTGCCTCCTATTGTATGAAACATGCTTCGAAGAAGCAGGCTTTGTAGCTGTTTGGAATTGAACACCCACCACTTCCAATACCTTGCGATGGTCACGCTGGACGAGAAACGGTTAAAAGATTCTCTTCACTGGAGGGTTGGAAATTTCAGGGGAAATGATTTAAAGCAATTAATGACCATCTGAGCTAGCTGAAGTTGTGAGAAGTAACCATGGAAAGACAGTATGTAATTGTAAATAAAATACTGTCCTGTAATTCCATAGCCCGTTGC
Source organism: Oreohelix idahoensis (assembly GCA_024509875.1). Classification (NCBI taxonomy): domain Eukaryota; kingdom Metazoa; phylum Mollusca; class Gastropoda; order Stylommatophora; family Oreohelicidae; genus Oreohelix; species Oreohelix idahoensis. Next base: position 25,980 of record JAMPIV010009582.1, read on the forward strand.
GATTGTATCTCTATTATTCAGCCTGGAAAATTATTATGTTGCATGATGTTAGAAAGACTTTAAATTGCATGCTGACTTTCCGAACAGCGGGTTTCAGGCCGAGCGATCTTGTGCTGTCAAATATTCACACTAAGAACAATTATAGAAGAATCAGTGGAAGGCTCGCCCTTATCACCTTCGTCGATTTTCAAAAAGCCTTTGATCAGTACCGCCCATCATTGTGGGAAGATCATATCTATGGTTTTCCAACAAAATATGTGAATATAATCAAAGCACTATATGACAATGCAAGATGTTGTGTTAGAACAAATAAAGGGAATACAGAATGGTTTACAGTAGAAACAGGGGTGAAACAAGGCTGTATTATGTCACCACTACTTTTTGGAATAGCTATTGATTGGGTTATGAGAAACTATACCCACAATGAACTAGGCTAAAAATGGACAAATGGTTTGTTGGGGTGGGACCTGGATTTCGCAGTTGTGTAGCATTCTTAAGTTCAACACCAAGACAATCCAAGAAGCAATTATTCATCTCTTCGGTTAAAATAGGTCTCCAAAATAAACTCTCAAAAACGATAAGCTATGAACTTTTCCGAGACCTTTGATTCATCTTGAACGGGGAAAAACTACAGAAAGTTGAAAGTTTCAATTATTTAGGCAGTAAAATGACTCAGGATGGTGACACAACAAGAGAAATCCATACTAGAATTGCTTTGGCAGCTCGCGCCTTCAATAGATTATCTAACATTTGGAAATTACGATCATTGAAATATGTAGCTTCGGTTGTTTAATTCTATCTAGTGTTAACATACGGTTGTGAGACTGAACATAAACAAAATCATTGAACAAGGTGAATACATTCGAGAACAAATGTCTTAGAAAACTCATGAACATCAGTTGGAAAGAATTCAAGACTAATCGACAAATAAGAGAAGACTCTAGGCAGAAATATGTCTCCGACTATAAAGGAAAAGACGATGGTCATATATCGGTCATGTCCTACGAATGCAAAACAACAGAATACCACTACAGGCGCTCACTTGGGTTCGTGAGGGTAAGAGGAAAAAGGAAGACCAAAAGAAACACTCAGAAGAACAATAATAAGAGAAGGAAGAACGTTGGGCCTAAATAACAGCTTTCGTGTGAAATGGTTTCTGCCTTATGCGCCGTGTTTGGTGCATAGAACAGAACGAACCAAATCTTTATTTCACCAGGGTAAAGAGATAGGCATTATTGCCTTTTTATATTTCTGCCCTGCAATAACACAATTCTCAGTTCTAGCTCAGAAATCCCCAGTGTAAAAGAGGTAGAGAGTGTGACGAAATTAGTTGTGTCCTTTTACTTCATTTTCGTTCTCTCCTGCATTATCAACTTATTTCTTCATTTTTCTCACTCATCGTCCTATTATTTGGCATATTTTATGCACCTACATTCTTTACTGGCCGCTCCCAGACTTGTTTACGTTTCATCATGTGAATCGTAGTATTACAAGGACAATTAGACAGGTCAGCGGATAATACTTTTATCACTTAAATCGTCTAGCCACCTTTGATAGAGACGGTCATTGTTGACACAAGGTGGTTTCGCACGATCGACGGCGAGAAAGCTAGATTGCCTCACATGTGCCTAGGGTGTATAGTATCATTTTGTGAGATATGTGTACTTTTATAATGTTAGTTCAGGCAAATCCTTGCACCCACGCTGTCCAGACACATTTCCCCCATTTAAGTATTCAGAAAAATAACGGTGATTTCTAATCATATTCCCTGAGTTATCCTATGTATACTCTGAGGGAATAATTATTCAGAGAGGCTAACATTGGTAGGTGGACGGCGACACAATGCGCCTGTTAATCTGCAGCCCGCAAATGTACTTAGCAGAGGCATTTGTTCTTTTGCTTTTCCTAAAGTTCGTGGTTCGAAGCTAAAAGACGTTTCTTAGAACCAGACCAGTCTGAAGTAAGAATCTTCGCCACTATCTATTGATTCAAGAAGCTGGGTTCGAAACGAACTACCTACAGTGGACACGTTGTAAAGACACCTACCTTGACATTAGAAGTGCAGTTCATCTAGACGCCTTTAGAGAAGAGTCCTCATCACAGAAGACCTGACAACGACCCATTGCAGTACTTGGCCAGTTAAATTTTGTTGTAACAGGCGCATGCAACGGATAATAACCAACAGTCCCAAATTAAGCCTCAGTGAACACTATTTTTAAAACCCTCTAAAGTAACTTTCATCCATATTTATTTAAATTTGTTAAAGACTAATTAATTATTAGATTTGTTACATGTTATTTTACAAATTCATAGTTGATTCACTTCTTATACCTAAGAGAGCGCATGTATGATCTAAAATCGTTAATACATATACTTACAGCCATAGAGCCAAAATTATAACAGGAATTTCGCTAGATTAAACCAGCTGGGGGCTCGAACAAGCCACACCTTTGCTTAAAACTTCACAAAAGGTGCCGGATCAGATATAAGGTAATAGTGATCTGCCCTATGCAGCATTGTTCTTGACTTCTGAATTATCTTGTGAACATTCCCTTGAGATAGAAGCATCATTATCCTTCTATCTACAACTCTGCCAAGAGTAATCTTGTGCGAGTGTAGACACCTTTGAAGACCTATATTAGATACTCTTGAGTTTTGGCCACGGGTGGACCACTACTGCAGAGCAAGGGGGAGGTAAATACCGTGACAGAGAGAAACAAAATACATGGAGAAGTCAATTGGAGACATGCATACAACAAGGAATAAAGAAGAAATAGGAAGACCTTGCATGGATGGCATTAGATAGAAAGGTTTGGCATGAATTTCTTGAAAGACTAAGCTCCTTAGGGAGCAGAAAGTTAATTATGTTTTACAGTAATTAGAAGCAATTCTGTAGTGGACACAAGAAAATGCAACTAATACAACAAAAACAAATAGAAGCCACCAAAAAGGAAACATTAGGAAACTGGAACTGAGCGTCCCATTGACAGAGTGGGTTAAAGTGTTGATCTCTCGTGGCAAAGGTACCGGGTTCGATTCACGTTATCGGCACTCTCCAGTCTACCCAGCTGTGAATAGGTACCTGACTTTGCTCTTGATTTGGCGAAAGAAAAGGCAGCGAGGAAAGGAACTGTTCACCCACCTCTCGATGTTGGACCTTGTATGGTAAAGTCTATAGCACTTCACTCCTCTACGGCAGTATCTACTATGGGACTACCTTGACCTTTAAGAGATGAACTACTTCAAGAAATACCCGATACCTACACAGCCCTGCAAGCCTGGTATGGATACATTAGGTGAAGAGTGGGATGTCTTCAATGAGTCAGTGCAGGAGAGAAAGGTGATATTAAAATAAAGGTACTGATTGCTGGAATAAGAAAGTAAAAGAAGCAATAAAGAAGTGAGGAAAAGAGCATGAACAATATCTGTATAAAATGCAATAAAGAAATGTATTGTCAAGAAGGGATGTCAATGAAGCAAGCCAAGAGTGCAAACAAGAATTATGGGGGGAAAATGCGGGGAACAATTAGAAAACCTTATGAAAAAAAAATCCACGAATTTTATCTAAGCGTTAAAAATTTGAGATCGGAAACGAACGATATAATCTACATTCATTTTTTAAACGATATAATGAACTAGTGATTACTGATAACTGGTCAACTATTTTTATTGTACGCAGCAGAGTGTATTGAATATTTATTTTCTCTTTCTAATGCATTTACGCGTAGTACCAATAATAAAAGTGAGTCCTTTAAACATTTTTTTATCCTTTACCTGTGTTATTATTTTATATTTCATAAGTCAGATTGAATATTAGTGGTTCGGAACGGTTGTCATTATTGCCCAGTAAAATTCATCTTTGAATATAATATACTTGGATACGTTTAAACGCCTAATGTAAAGCGCACGAGAAAATTGTTCATTGCTATGTTTAAAGAACAAGACTCGTTGACTTAGTTGTTTGAAGAAGCACAGTGATTTAATCGGGACGTCACCATTTATCACCCATTTATCACCCCTTCAAATACGAAACACAATCTACATTCACAGTTAACTATTTCCCTTACTTTAAAACTCTGACTTTAATGGAGTTATTTCCTGCTTATTTTACATTGTATTAGGTATATAAAAATTAGCTAGTTCAATGCCGGTCAAAACTTAGCTGATTACAATTTACCAAACAGGGAGCTGCATGCAAATTTTCAGCTGTCTACGATCGTTTTTGACTTCTTCTGGCGAGGCGCGTTCCTTTCAACCTATTTGGTTATATCAGAGCGCATTAACCATCCAAAAATAAAAAGTCAACTCTGTTGACTGCTAACCCGATCAGCGTTGATAGATACTAAGTCCTGAAAAGGACCAACATTATCTATCTGCTAGCATAAAGCCCTAAGCAGAACTCGACAGCTACGCCAACGCCCGAGCTAGACGTATTCTAAATAAGGTATTTTACTATGAGTGGTCAACTTAGAAGTACGGTCAAATTTCTCAACCTCTTTCAATGCTGGATAAGGTCATGAAAACGCGGGATTTGCAGAGTTCTTGCCCCTTCTAATTTATACAGCACAAGACTTTTTTTCTGTTTTTAACTCACTACTTCAAAAACTTCACAATGTACTTTTTACTTCCGTTGCTTTTTTTTTTTTTTTTTTTTCCTTAACCAGCGGCACTTGGGCTTTCAGCCCTTCGGCCCAATGACATGTCATTACGAGGCTGGGGAACCTGAGGACTTTCCTTCCAACCCGGTCAGGAGCTTCGCTCCTTCCCATCCACAGAGGGTTTATCACAGGAGCCGTTCAGGCTATTCAGTCAAATTTCCGGCCGTAAACATTTCTTCAAACGCCGACGCCCGGGTTTGAACCATGAACACCTGGTCGCCAGTACAACGCCGAAGCCATTACACCAGCGCGGCTCCCCTCTTCCGTTGCTTTAAATGTACTAAGTTAATAATAAACAACTGCCTTGAAATGTTATTTAAGTTTTTTCCTAAGCGAACCCACCCCCTTTTGCGTGGATCAAAAGTGGAGACTTGGCTTAAGTCTCGTAAAATTTGACGTCTGAACATTTTTTTTACCGACTCCGACTCTACTAAAAAACGACCGACTCCATGACTCTGACTCCACAGCCCTGCTTCTAATCCCCAAATTACTAAGTGAAGATTCATATAACTAACACCGACAATATCCCTCCCGCCACCGCTTCGGGAAAAAAATTGAAAACCGCTCATTGAATCCGTGTAAGCTAAATTGGTCACACTTTAGAAGATCACGCAGGCATTTCGAATTTTTCATGGTGCATTGACCATTAACCATAACTCAAGATACGTTTGACTACAAAGATTCAATGAAGTTGAAATTAAATGGAACGGAATGAAAGGACTACACGAGACTTAGTGCCATCATCCGGGCATGCAGAAAATCAGAACTATTTCCTGTCATATTTTGGCGCGTTACCTGCTAACGTGAGTAATAATATTCGTTCACGCACTTGTTTCTTTCAGGAGACCCTCCTTGCCTTTTAAGCTGTTCCTGTTGTTGACCACGACATGTGTTTGTTTCATCTTGTCTACGTTACAATAGATCCGGCAAGTAAAGACAAACTGGTAGCAGTTTTTAAACTCTCGAAAATATCTACTTAGAGAAAAAAAGAAACCAGTGGCACTTTATGGGGAAACATATAAGATTAATATATTCTCTGTTTAGTTTTCTCTGTGTATATGTGCACTATGCCCTGTATTGTTCCCGGGGGTCTATGAAGAGACCAAAAAAAAAAAAATCTACTGCACCCTCAGACATGCCGTATTAAGCGACTAATATAAGGTTGTGCATGGGACTGGCAACTTCATCTTGTAAAATTAATCCTATATATAAAATCCCAGCTTTTTCTGTCAGTACGTAACGCTAAGGGATGCAACTTTGGTTGAAAGTTAGACATTAATTGTATTGTTTCCCTTATATGTACTCTCCATAAAATAGTAACACTTACCAAAGAAGAATGCGCAAATGACGGTGTACACAAAAATATATTTATAGAATGGGTGATCCTGTATACACACATTGGGATCCTGGCTGCTGATACGTAGTTCGTGTACTGTGGTGATGCACAGTGGTTTTTTTTAAAATACTTTTGAATAAGTAAAATTGCCGTTAGGTATTGGTGCGTTTGAATTTAATTCCCGTCTTATGACGGGCTTTTACACTAGCTGCTACATGAACTGTCAGTGCAAGAACATGGGAATGCATGGCGCAGGCCACTTGCAAGGGGGCAGCTGTAGTGGTGGTTCCCTGTTCCATATGAAGCAACAAGGAACATAATGATGATGATGATGATGATATGTTCACTGCACGGTGGTGTGCTCTGTGCTTAAAATTACATGCGAGCGAACAAAGGCACAGCTTAGAGGGTTTGTAATGGGCGCTAGTGAATTCGTACAACAAACCGTAATCAGTGGCATTAAGGAAGTAAGTTCTGCGGGATTGTCGTGGTTGAGTTAGAGTGTAGAGTATTTGTCGAGTTGGACAATAGTAGTGAAATCGACAAGGGATAGTGGACTGAGAGAGTTATAGATTACACATAGATAAAGTGTAATAGGAGATGGACTTGAGACAAACCTGGAGAAGATTTATTAAAGTTATCACTCTCTCCAAGCCCTCAACTCACTTATACTGTCTAAGCACCTCCTGCTCTCACTCTTTTCTCTTAATCATACACAGAGAGTATAGCAAAGAGCTGAAAAATGTAAATTATGGATGGAAGGGTCGTGAACAGCGCATTAATAAATGTGTAAACTTTATTAAATGAAGAAGCATGTATGAAAATAATGCATTTCATCACAACAACATAAAATTACATCAATAATCTCAATAATCATCAATAGTCATCAATAATCATCAATAACCACAAATATGCAAATACACACCCACAAACACACACACCACCAGTCATAAAAACTGTAGAACACAGAGAAATGAATAAACTGAGTGTCAGTCCGTCCGCTTTCGTGGGACCAAATGTAATAGTTCCAGAAAGTGTCTTTACGTAAATATATACTCCATGGGTGATGGAATTGACCTGTAAAACTGTCGTGTAGGTGCTATCATTGGTGACCCCTAATTGCGCGAGGTGGGCTGGAAGACTCTATTTACCTCTGGTTTACCAAATGAATAAACTGCGTGTCAGTCTGTCCGCTTTCAAAAAGTACTAACCACTTACAATTCCCCACCCAACCCATCACCCCCCCAATCCCACCCTCATCCACTTAACCAATACCCCCTCACTAAACACACCTAAACCAATCACCCCCCCTAAAATTTTCATCCACCCTTTCATTTTCTACCACTCCCTAAAATGGATTTAAAAAATTATAATCTTTTTAACGCCCCCCATAACCCCCACCCCATTCCCCCAATTACACCCCAACCATCACCTTTTTTAACAAACCCCAAATTATAACCCCCCCCCCCATCAACCCTTCCAACAACCCCAATTTTACAAACCCCCCACCACATTTCCCATCCACCACAACAAATACTAACCCCCCCCCCCCAGCCTCCTTACCCCCCCACCACCCCCAAACTAATTCCCCCCAACCCCCAAACACCCTTACAATCCCCCCACACTACCCCTAAAACACCAACATACAACCACCCTCCCCCATACCCACCCACCACCACCCCACCCAACCCCCCCTAATTTTAAATTTTTACCCCAACCCCATCACCCAACCCCCCCCCCCCAAAAACAACCACCCCAAACCCTCAAATTCACCCACCAAACTACCCCTATTCCCATTACAAACTTCCCAATCACCCCCCCCACCCCCACAACCCCACCACACCCACCCCACCCCCCCCCCCCACAACTTATTCCCATAACCCCCCCCATCCACCCCCCCCCAATAACAATCCACCACCCCCCCCCCCACACCCCACCCAACCCCCCCCCCCCACCCCCCCCACCCCCCCCCCCCCCCCCCCCCCCCCCACCCACACCCCCCCCCCCCAACCCCCACCTCCCCCCCACTCCCGCCACTCTGACCGCCCCCCCCCCCTACCCCCACCCCCACCCCCCCCCCCCCCCCCCCCCACCCCCACACACCCCCCCACCCCCACCCCCCCCCCCATCTATACAATCTACCCCCCCCCACCAACCACCCCCAACCCCACCCCCCTCCCCCAAACACCACTTACCCCCCCCCCCCCCAACCAAACCCCACCCCCCCACCCAACCCAACCAACCCCCCCCCTCACCTTTAAAACCCACCCCCCCCCCCCATTAACCAAACCCCCCACCAATCCCACCCCCCCAACAACCCAACAACCAATCCCCCCCCCCCAAAACCCCCACCCCCCCCCACCCCCCCCCCCCCCCACCCAACCCCCACCACCAAATCCCCCCCCCACCCCCCCACCCCCCCCCCCCCCCCCCCCCCCCCCATCCCCCCCCCCCCCCAACCCCCACAACCCCCCCACCCCCCCCCACACCCCCCCCACACCCCCCCCCCACCCCCCCCACCCCCCACCACCCACCCCCCACACAACACCCCCCCAACCCCCCCCTCCCAACCTCCCCCAACCCCCCCCCACCCCCCCCCCCCCCCCCCCCAACCCCCCCCCACCCCCCAACCCCCCCCCCCCCCCCCCCCCCCCCCCCCCCCACCCCCCCCAAAACACCCCCAACCCAACCCCCCCACCCCCCCCCACCCCCCCGCCCCCCACCCCCCCCCCCCCCCCACCCCCCCCCCCCCCCCCCTCCCCTCCCCTCCCCCCCCCCCCCCCCCCCCCAACCCCCTCCCCCCCCCCCCACCCCCCCCCCCCAACCCCCACCCCCCCCCCCCCCCACCCCCCCCCCACCCCCCCCCCCCCCCCCCCCCCACCCCCCCCCCCCCCCCCCACCCCCCCCCCCCCCCCCCCCCCCCCCCCCCCCCCCCCCCCCCCCCCCCCCCCCCCCCCCCCCCCACCCCCCCCCCCCCACCCCCCCCCCCCCCCCCCCCCCCCCCCCCCCCCCCCCCCCCCCCCCCCCCCCCCCCCCCCCCCCCGCCCCCCCCCCCCCTCCCCCCCCCCCCCCCCCCCCCCCCCCCCCCCCCCCCCCCCCCCCCCCTCTCCACCCCCCCCCCCCCCCCAACCCCCCCCCCCCCCCCCCCCCCCCACCCCCCCCCCCCCCCCCCCCCCCCCCCCCCCCCCCCCCCCCCCCCCCCCCCCCCCCCCCCCCCCCCCCCCCCCCCCCCCCCCCCCCCCCCCCCCCCCACCCCCCCGGAACCCCCCTACCCTACCAACCCCCCCATTCCCCCCAACCACCACCCAACTAGGGGTGTGAGATTGTGTTTTGGAGTGTGTTTCAATTTTCCCCCACCCCCTCCACAAGCCCCCTGCCACCCCCCCCCCCCCAAACCCCCCCTACCCCAAAAGCCCAACCCAAATAACACACCCGTCCCCTCAACCCATACGCATATTAACTACCCTCCCCCAAAATAAACATAATAAACCCCCTGGTACCGGGCACAGTCCAGAAAAAAAAGCCAACTAGTCCACACCACCACCACAAACCCCCCCCCCACTGCTTTGCCCACCTCCGACCACACCCCCCCTAATTCCGCCCCCAACCTCACCCCACCCCACTCCCTCCCCCTACCCCCCCCCTTAGCAATACCCCTCCTCCACCCTACACATTTACGCAACCCACTACTATCTAAACCTCCGCCTATCTTTCCCATATCCCTGAATATCCACCGACAGTAACTCACCCTCTTCCCACCATGCCTAATCCTCCTCCCCCACCCCCATTCCACTACCTCATATCTTCATTGCCTTTACCATCCACAGCTAACTTGTCCTGCTCTAAACCACTCAGTAACACCTAGCACCCTTCCATAGAACCACGCTTCCCTAAAAATTTAAACCCCCCAATACCACCCCCCCTTACAGAACGACCCCCCCCCCCACCCACCAAATTTACTGCACAACCTCAACCAATTAAACCCACTCCCAAACAGTTTAACACACACCTCCCCCTACACCCATCCCCCCCTCCCCTTCACCCCCTCACAAACCCCCCCCCCCCCCCAGAACAAATACACCTCTACGTCCAACACCCTGAAATCTAAAAATAAAGTCCTAAATATTACAAAACCAGTCTAGAATTACCTAGTCAACATTAGACCCAAATTACCAACCAACAAACCCTCCTCTACACCCAAGGCTAGGAATCACTTGAATACAACCCCCCCGTTACCTATCCCACCATAATCTCTAGGGCATTGTTATCTCCAACACCCCTCCCCCCACCCACCTTCCCCCCCCACCTTTCAAACCCGCCAATGGACTTAAACCACCCCACCTAGAACGACACCTACCTACTATTCCCACCACCCCAAAGCGACCCAATTTCCCTCTAAAGCCAATTTCAATCTCAAATTAGTACCACCCAACTGCGTCCATTACCCTCTCCACCTACCTAAGAACCCGATCCCCAGTGAACAGATAACAACTTTAGCGGATACCCACCACCCACAAATAACCATTAAAATCCCATTACCAACTCCCAGTAAGTTGCGCCCAACACCCAACCACCAACATTGGAAAGTGCCACCCAAACCACCATTGGATTTTCCCTAAAGAGCAAAACAACTAATGGTTTTACACCCCCAACGGTCATGAACCCCTAATAAAAAATCCAAACTCCACCAAATTACCTAATCAAATACAATCCATGAAACGTAAAATAACCACTACCCCACAATGAACCCCCCCCTCGATTCCTACTCTCCCCCTTCATACCATTGTCACGCCTATCCAACCCCCACCTCACACACCCTGACAATTAAAAAAATAGCTCACCTATTTTGTTGAAAACGCGCAGGACCCTCAAGGCTGACATTAAGTTGAGCCCTAATACAAGCACCCCCCCCACAAAGAAACATGACAAAGCGAGGACAAAACAACAGACTCCTCTCTGGACTCCGAACCTCCATACACCCAAAATAATAACAGAAGCAATCTGTGCTCCCGCTGCCAATCAGTTCCCCTGGCACTCACAAGTCAACTAGCTAAGATTACGAAAAAATCCCTGTGCATATCATCGATCCATACCTCTTACGTATTAGAAGCACTCCACCACTATGTATTGATCTGGAGACAATCCCACCCACCCACCCCTTTTGGATTCTAAAAACCTCGTATCATAACCCCAATACCTTTCAAATCTTACGGTCTGACATTATGCGTAGGGTACCACTAAATTCTCTACTCCGAGGCCCCCCCGAAAGTCTCACCAACACAAAATCCCCCCCCCTTCTTTAGAACATCGCGTAAAAACAAAGTTTTCATTCTAATTTTATCGGGCCACCTTAGCATACCCTCTCCGTATCAGAATAATAAATAACACCCCTAACAACTTAAGCCGCTATTCAGTCGGACTTTTTGAAAGACTTTAACTGTGTAATATAAGCAAACAGAATTAGTACGTCATCTTTAAATTTAGGAATTGTCAAGACAAGGGTTGTCGGAACACTACAACATGACTGTATTTCTTTACCACCTTAAATCTACTCCAAAAAGTTTTTCCTCTCTGCCTAAAACCCTTAACTATTTATCCTCATCTGAAAAGCGCCGGACAAAATGGTCCACTACCCCCTACCCGATCAACCAGAGGTTCATCTCCATCTTCTGATAAAAAATTCACCGTAATACATTGAAACAATAATCGAACTCTTTGTATAAAAGTACTATTCCTAAGTCCCCTTACTCCTTATACACCTCCCCATTTTAGCCTCCCTTGGTTATTTCTCTTAATATGTGCTTCATTTCCTGCTTCCCCTTTTTTATTATGTTACAGAAGGGATTTAAGGAATACACTCCTTAAATTTAGTCATTGCTACCACCTCTTCCCACAACTCGGTATATCACAGTAAACCCAAAACAATCCTCGACTACAATTTACTTCCCTAAGGACTGAGGGTCTCTTCGCACTACTTGGACTTAACGAGACTTGTCATTTCAGTATCACTAAGTAACCAGGCGTTAATTTGGGTAGAACAAAAAAAGACTGTAGCTAATATAAGTTTCCGAACCGTTTTAGGTGCTGTACCAGTAATATAGATTCTCTGGTGGGCAACCATGACTTGTTAACTGCACTATGCAACATTGGACATACAATCAAATGTATTTTTATAAAATAATCTCTCAAGATACAAAACAGCTATAAAAAACTCCACCGAATACATCTTCCGTTAGGATAACCCACACTCAACTCTTCCTGCGTATTTTGCTTCGTTCAAAAACTCATGTAATCTAAAAGTTCCTAAAGTTAACTTTACTAAGAATTACGTATCCCTAAATAAAATTAGGTGTTGTTAAACCTTATGCATGTACCTACTTCTTTACAGCTCCTCAAAACCTCTGATTCTTATTCAATTCAAATGAAAGTTAAATTATAACCCTTTTTGTCCATATAATAAACGTGGAAAACTACATCTAGAATTAACACAGTTCGGTACTAAACATGTCAATTTGGACTGGTTAGGATAGTCTTGTTACAAAGGCAAACCAAAAACTGAATGCAAACCATAACTTTTAAATTACAAATAAACACCTATTGGGCACCCCATGAAAATAAACCATTAAATAATTTCTACGGTTATACTGCGACCGTATTTAGTTCCCCAACCAACCTAAATAGGTATGTGCTATCCCCAGACTCTTCTCCAGCAAAGACCCTATCATTTTTCCTTAAACATGCGAACTCTAACAAATTGCGTATTTTTAGAAAATTATATTATCCTACCCCCGAAACTGCAACGGAATATATAAAAAAAAATAAAATGCAGCCACATTAGAACAAAAAATTAACTCTTTTCCGGATTATAATAAAGGTCACGTAATTTTCAAGAGTATGCCGTATCTTAAAGATTTAACTGTACCGTCTTCATAGATTACCGTTCCCGTTTCCCTCATCTATCTTGGGCTAGAGCTCTAAATTGCACGATGGTGTTAAAGAGTTTTGTTGACATGCAATTGACTAAGCACGTATTTAAATGTAACACATTGTAAAAATAACACATTTGGGAATGGCACCATTCCTTCCACCATTTTTCTTTTTTTAATTGGTAACAAACAGAATCATTACTTCCGCAGTTTCCAATTGAAATTTGCTGCATTCCTAACCAATACATGCTCTGGCAAATAATTGCTCAAGGATTACCATAATAGTCAACCCCGATTGATTTCAACCATAGACGCCTCCCATTTCCAAAGCAGTGATTTCTTCTGCAAATTGTTCTACTATAACATGGCTATTACTCTACTTGTATGCGTAAAAAATTTGCATCTTAAATTTATTACTGGACAGAAGTTTGTGATCCCCAACTATGTTCTTACATCAGGAACTTAGCCTAATTGCCGGTACCTTTTCAATTTACGACGGGGCTGACTTCTCCATGCTGAGCGTACGAACAATATCAATTGTAAGCAAAGCTCTTATAAGTTTCCTTCAAGTATAACTGAAAATTAAAGAGTGGTTGCATCTCGTGTTTGACAGTTTCATCACTGTTTTATATTGAACTCACTCTCAAACCTTTAGTGGATACACTTCAAACCCATCAGATGCTTAGCTTATGGTATACTCAAACTGATTACTCTTGTAATGGTGTTCGGGGGTCTGTAACTATTTCTAACAAACCCTGTTTATTCAACAGAGGTGAATGGTCAAAATCGACTAATTCGCCATTTTGGGGATATCGGGTTGATTTCACGATTGAGTTTCACTGGACAACTCCGAGACATGTTCAAAAGAGACACGGACCTTTGCATGTTAAAGCACACTAAAAAGTTTCCACTATATCGTTATAAGACATTAGTATATATTCCGAGTAAAGATACAATCTAATCATGTTATCACGTGAATATGTAACGTATTTTACACATATTCTTAAAAAAGCTTTTGTAGCAACGGATATCGCCTTGACAAATTTCATGTGATAGATCAACATGTCCTGTCGCAAAATTTTTTTTTACTTACTAATATTTAGACCATTTTATAAAACAGCGTGAAATCTATCGCGTAGTTATCAGTGAGTACAAAAAATGATTCTTTATTTCAACTTAGTACAACATTAAGTCAAAGGTAAAAACATAAATAGATTAAAAGCATATCCATTTACAAAAAAATATATTCTATTTCCCATGACACTTAATGGAGTTTAATATAACATTCCTTCCAAATCGAAATACGTAAAAAACCAATTTAACAATGTCCCGGCTCGTCGCACTAATAAATTAGTTATTAATCAAGGAATTCACGTGCGTTTTTTTTCTAACGCAGCGCTACCAATGCTTTAACGTGAAATTATCGTTGGACTTGTTCTTAACTTTCCAGCTCACAAAAGAATCAAACATGAATAAAACGCCGAACTTTTCAAAGCTTGAGAAAGTTTCACATTCCAACGCGTTTTACCTTCTAAACCGTACAGAGTTGCAATTTTCTCAAATTATTTTCTAGCCAAGTGTCAATCTTCTCATTAGGACAAGGGAAAGATTCTAGCGGAAAAGACATAGCAGAGAGATGAGTAGATTGAGTGTTAGAAGGATCAGTTAAGGAAGAATGAGGAGAAGACTCTCCATTGCTGGAGGTAGAGGCGGCACCGAGACTTTGGACTTCTAGAGCCTTAAGAGCCAACTCGTGCTGTCGTCGTTGCTCATTTTCTCTTTCCAAATGTTGTCTCTCCTTCTCTCTTTCCTCGTGCTGTCTTTCCTTCTCTCTTTCCTCATGCTGTCTCTCCTTCTCTCGTTCGTTCGCCCTGCGAATTATTTCCATTTCCTCGTCCATCTTCATCTGCTGTAATAGCCGGTCTTCCGCTTCTTTCCTCTCCGCTGCTTCTTCTTTCCTCTTTAGTTCTTCTTCTTTCCTCTCCGCATCATATCTCTCAAGTTCGTCCCTGACAAAAGCTTTCGCTTCTTCTCCTTCCAGTCCCTCCTCTCTCGCTTCGTCCCTGAGGAGTTGTCTAAGCTTTGCCCTCTCGGCCATATTATGTCAGTGACTGAGACGTAGACGAGAAAGAAAATAGGAAAAAGGATACACTGGTTCCTACCACTTACGAGAAAAAAAAATACCAAAAATCAGAAGATGATATATTTAACCCTGGGATACCTCCTCCCAAAAATAAAAATCTAACTATCGCTGCTATTATCGGCAATAAAGCACTTAATGCAAAACACGACTACGCCAACTAAATGGTAGTTAAGATTACTTCTGAAAAATAAGTTGCTACAGTGGAAAAGCAAAATATTTATTGCAAAAATTAAAGAGAAAAATAATCCCTTAATTTTAAAATCCACTATCAAGTTTACCCCTGAAGACAGTTAGGGTAAGGGAGGCAATTAATCTGGACGAATAGTCCGAAACGCCCTCCTTAGCTTTGCTCAAACACCTACTTCTTCAGAACCCTTGTGAATGTTATACACTCACAAAACTTTACCAGCGTTTAGTATTACAAATCATTAATTAACATGTATTCCGACAAAATCAACCTGTAAACCAAATGTATAATGTTCAAATGCTGTGGAAAAAAACTTATTAGTTTGTGTGGTCAGCACGCTCGTAAACAGATCGTTAGTCTAGGGGATAAATTATTTTTAAAAGATACAAAACTCACAAGACATCACACTCTTACTCTATTACAGAATACAGAATCTTAAAGACGAGCTGATATTTGTCGTCTCGTCTTCCTATTCAAAGTTCAAAAACCGGAAACGAGCAACATTTGTCGTACTCGTCTTCCTATTCTAAGTTCAAAAATCCTACGGACGAGAACCCATTTGTCGTAGATTTTTTATAGGAGAATTAAGACTAGGGTTGGTCCCTTCTGAATAGATTAGAATATGTGATATACACAGTGAGAGTTAGAAAAAAAAAATAAATAGATTTTCCCAAGAGTGCAGTGGTAGCGAATCAAATAGAGCTGTCCCCTGAAAACAAGAATCTTCTCTCTCTCTCTCTCTCAGGCCTATCTTCTACGACAGATATATAAGAGTCAGACAGACTATTGACAACATATGTTATTATGTATGAACATACCACTCACGTGCACACACCTTCAAGTGACCACCGTTAGACACACAGACGTGGGAAAACTATAACAATACTTATGTAAATATTCTAGAACGAGCTGACCAACACGCTGATTAGTTCCAGAGAGATTTTATTTATCATCTATAAAAAATCTTCTCACAACACCAAAACAAAAAAAAAATACATCAAGGAAAACATATGCACATAGTCATACAATATCAAGAAAATGCTACAAGGGTGATAGCCCCGCTATGATCTTAACTCTAGGTTTAGCCCACAGCCCCGTTAGGATGACAGATGATGGCCCAAAGAGTTATAGATGCATGTGGTTAGGGTCTAATATTGTCCCCCTTTGAAGGTATAGACTGGCTTTGACAGCAGTATCTATTCTAAAGGAACACGTTACTTAAGCAGCAAATCTCGCCTAAAAAAACACATATAACAAATGAGGGTATTATACAACGAACCTCCTTCCGTCACTTTCACTCGATTCTTTCATCAGGGCCCTGATATACTTACAATCGGGTTGTGGTTTCGCCGGCTGGCGCAAATTTTGGACACTCACACTTTTTATCTGTTACTGTCGTTTACTGAAACAGATCCCAGCTCTGCAGATTTGTTTGTTGGTTTCATTAAAATGGATCTGGGGAGCGTCTGCTTCAGGCGATAGTTATTTCAGACTAAAGTTAATGTTATAGATTGTAATTATTCTCGCCGCCAGGCAGAAAATTTACGTAGAGTTTATGGAAGAAATTAAGATCTGGTTCACAGGCCCAGTATTGATCATTACAGTCTTTGAAAAAAAAACCCGTTAGTGGGATATAGTATTTCGGTCTAACTTGCACCGTCAGATCAGTGTTACTTGAGAAACCCACGTGGTTCAAAATAAGGACTGTCTATTTCTTCACAATTATGAACTCTTATTAAATGCTGGTAAAGTTCGGGTCACCCCCAGTATTTCACTCAAGCACAGCACTACGATGTCACAACGAAACTAAGAGATATCACTTATAAATGTAAGTGTTCTAGAACGAAGTGCCCACGTCTACTGTAAAATGTAGAATGAGTGAAGTGAGTTACAAACTCGGGCCAATATCTTAAAATTAGACAAAGGGCCCCAACTCTTTCGCCAAGCGAAATTATCTCCCCTTCTCTAACACCCTGCGTCAGCTTCCCTCATGTCGTAACAGCCATCAGTGACCGAGAGTACGAGTGAGTTGCAAATCCCAGACAGCCTGTCTCCAGTGCGGAGCGATTTTTCACACAACGCCGGGTTTTTCTAACGAAAAACCTCATGCGTTTCTGCAAACTGTAGACAGCTGTCTGTCTGCCATGCCCCGATGGAGCGAATTCTCACACCCCCCACCCGGGGACACTGGTCAGTCAGCGCTCTGACCGGGGAAACTGCAGACGTATGTCTGGCGAGAACTGTATATTCACAGCTATGGTTCGACCGGCAGAGACTGACATCTATGTAATCGAGTTTCAGTCAGCATGAGAAAGAAAGACGGTAAAATATCGAATGGGAAAAGAAAATATTATTCGCACTAACGAATACGAAAAAATATATATATGAAAAAGGGTAAAGAGTGACAGAAAAAATTAGAGGACCCGAGTGGAAGAAAGAGGAAAATGTAGACAATTTATAGAACATAACTTTCTATGTGACAACCTACTATTACCAGTTCTTGCAGCATTTTCAGCTTCTACGGCCAGTTCATTGATGAAATGTCTTTTATCTCTTCGAGTTTTTGTCTTCACTTCTTTATTTAACAAGTTATAGGTTAGTTTGCAAGATTCAACTGCATTATGTGTACTTGCCGCTAGTAGTTTAAGTTTTGCTGTTTTCCTTTCTTGTATTTTATCCCAAGTATCTTCTCTCATCCATTTTTTCTTTTTATGTACTAGGTATCCGGTGGTCGCTACAGCTGCTTCTGTTATTGCTGTTCTCAGTTGTTCCCATTTAGTATCGATTGTCTTGGGTGTGACATCGTTGTAAATTTTGCCTAAAGCATCGAAATAGTTGTTCATTTTGACATTATATTCCTCTTTTACATCGTTTGATTGCAGTCTGTGTACATCTATTCTTCTATTTTTATTCGGTTAGTATAACTTCTTCAGTTTAATTCTCAGTTTAGCTATGCAGAGGTTATGATCGCTTCCGATCTCTGCACCTCTGTATGCTCTGACGTCTTGAACTGATGAGCGAAATTTTGCGCTTATGCAGAAGTGTTCTATCTGGTTCTTAGTTCTGCCATCAGGTGAATTCCACATTATCTTGTGGATATTCTTATGTGGAAAGAGGATGTCCGCCACAACGAGGTTTGATATTTCACAAAGTTCTAGAAGTCTTTCACCATTTTGATTCATACAGCCCGTGCCATGAGTACCGAGATATCTTTGTACTCCATCGTTGTTGTCACCTACTTTGGCGTTAAAATCGCCCATGACTACTATTATGTCATGCTTGGGTATTGTGTTGATGGTACTTAGAAGTGCTTCATAGAAGTCATCTTTTGTGGTATCAAGAGCGTCGTTAGTTGGTGCATAGCATTGTACAGTTGAGAGCTTGAAAAATCTTGTCTGAAATCTAGCTAATATTAGCCTCTCATTAATAGGTACCCAGCTGATGAGCGATGCTGCTGCTTTCTGTGTCATTAAGATGGCTACTCCCTCTGTGTGACGATTATCATTACTACCAGAGTATATAATTTGCTTTTTTTCTTCTGAAATATATTTTATGCCCTTTCCCGTCCGTCTACACTAGCTGACACCCAATATGTCCAACTTATAATTATCCATTTCTTTAATTATTTCTTCCATTTTTCCGTCTTATATTTCTAGTTCTAAGAACTATTATACAAACTATTATTGTTAACCAATGTTAAATATACAACTAATTAAGTGATATTAATTGCTAATATCTAATTAATATTGTTCATGTCTTAAAATTGTTACCAATCCCAAGTTATTGACATCTCTAATAACATGAAGAAGTTCCATTATTATTTCTGAAAACAGTTAATAATCCATGAAGTTCCGTTTTATTAAAATCCAACGACATTGAAATGTTATTTTCCGAGTAATCCTGAAAGTTAACATACTCCACTTGGAAAAGCATGTATCTATCACCTTAGAACGATGATAATATATATTAACAATGTAACGTTCGGAAGGAAATGTTGTCCATTTAAAAACAAAAGATTTTTTTCTTTTCGTCAATGTTATTGACACGACACTGTTATTGTCTTATAGTACTAAAAGTCTGAATAATCAACTTCCAAACGCAATACAGTGAAGATATAACTTGAGTAGACGTTAAATAAATAATCAAAGTTATTTGAGCATTACGTTACAATTGCAAGACTGTCTGTGTAGAGGTTCTAATCTCTGTAGGGCGTATTTGCTCGCTTGGATCGCTTGGACACCTTGATAAACAGTCCGCTAAAACATTTTGAGATCCTGGTATGGAACGTATGGTAAAACTGTAAGGTTGCAAAGTTATTGCATATTTGGTGGATTTCGCTGACTTGACGTCCTTAGTGTTGAGAGCAGTGAGTGCTTTTTGATCAGACTCAACAATGAAGTGTGATCCCAACAAATAACGCTCAAGTTTGGTAATTGACCAAACTAACGCTAAAAGTTCTTTGTCCAGAACCGAGTATTTCTGCTCCGTTGCCGTTAACTTTCTCGACACGTACATCACTGGATGCAAGGTACCTAAGTATTCTTGAAGTAGTACACTCCCTGTTCCGTAATTAGACGCGTCACTGCGAAGGATGAAAGGAAGGTTTGGATTAGGTAGCATTAAAACCGGAGGATTGGAAAAAAATTTCTTGATAGAATCCAACGCGATTTGATGTTCTTCCGACCACCGAATCACGTTAGCTGTGCCCTTTCTCAACAATGAAGAGAAAGGAGCAGTAATGGTAGATAAGTGAGGTATAAATTTACCATAAAATTGAATGAGACCTAACAAAGATCGTACTTGTTTCTTTGTTTTATGAGCTGTAATGTTCAGGATTTTTGTGACGTTACTGTCCTCGGTATATAATTTGCCATGACCAATACGGTGGCCTAAAAACGATATGTCGTGAAAACCCACGAATGCCTTCGATAACTTAGCTGTTAGGTTAAATGACCGTAACGTGGACAGTAATGTGTTCAATCCCTGAACATGTTCATCCCATGAGTTGCTAAAAAGACAAATGTCGTCAATGTATGCAATGACATCGGGACGATGAGACAGAATGCGACGCATCATACGCACAAAAGTGGCAGGAGCGTTCACTAACCCAAATGGCATAACATTCCATTGGAATAAGCCCCGAGGTGTCGAGAAGGCAGTAAGTGGCTTTGCATTTTCTGTCAATGGGACTTGCCAATATCCTTTTGACAGGTCAAATTTAGAAAAGAAAATAGAGTCAGACAGTTTAACTAATAAATCTTCTAATAGAGGTAATGGTTCTGCGTCAAATTGTGTAACTTTGTTTAACTTTCTATAGCCTACACAAAGACGAATATTGTTATCTTTTTTTCTGATGATCACCATAGAAGAAGAATATGGTGATGTTGAAGGTTCAATTATCTTTAATTGGAGCATTTCATCCAATTCCTTATCAACCTGAGCACGAAAGTGCAAAGGGATAGGGTATGGACGAACTCGAATAGGTGTGTCGTCAGTCAATAGAATGTCATGTTTAATAACTGACGTACGACCTGGGATGTCAGTGAGGACATCCTGATAAGATTTTAAAAGCGAGGAAACTTGCTGGTTTTGATCAGCCGAAAATCAGAAGAAATAGTAACATCCCTCCAACTTTCAGTCGGATGAAGTGGTACCACTGGTATAGTTAATGGTACGTCTTGAAAAGAAGACTCTTCTTCTTGAATGACAGATAAAGTGGTATAGTGATGAATAGGAGGTGTAGGATCGTCAGTTGACTGGAATACTGACTGAAGACAGTCAGGACGTGTATGATATTCCTTTAACATATTAATGTGAAAGGTTTTATGTTTGCCCTTGATATCGACAATGTAGTCGACATCCGAAATTCTAGAGATTATTCTAAATGGGCCACTCCAGGTAATAAGTAGACGATTATTTTTAGAAGGCAATAATACATATTCCTCGTCACCAGGAAGAAGCTGGCGAAGACGTCTATACTTGTTTGCGAAAAGTCTAGCTTTTTCTTTTGCTTGTTCAGATGCTGCGGTAGCTAACCTACATGCATCTATGATCCTTTTTCTCAAAGAGATCACATACTCATAAGAGGATTGATTCTCCTCTTCGATATTCTTTTCAATGAGTTTTTTTTTTTTGTACGCCCGCTAATACTCAAGGCGAAATCTCAGGTTATTTTTAATGTCTAACCTGACATTGATTTTTATGTGAGTATCCTATTTTCTTGTACAGAGACAAGTGTCCCTCGCCATTCAGGCAGATACTCGCCGTTTTCGGAGGTACCCATTAGAGCTGCGTCGGCTCAGGAGCCGCCAGTCCCTGGTCGACGACACTCCTTCAAATGTCCTCGCCAGGTCTCGAGTTAATTCAGTCCAAATCCCGGTCGACGAAAAATCCTCAAATGCCGTCGCCCGGGTTTGATCCTGAATCACCCGGTCGCCAGAGCGGTGTTGTAACCACTACGCTAGCGCGGCTCCTCTTCAATGAGTAAGTCGTGGAGTAACGACATTGGTCCCGAGGTTGGATGCCGAAGACTAATTGATACGGAGAGAAACCGGTAGCTTCGTTTTGCCCCTCGCGATACGCAAAGAGGGCAGAAGGTAGGACTCTGTCCCAATCCTGAGGATGATCTTGCGTAATCTTACCCAGTAACTGTTTGAGTGTCCTATTCTGACGCTCAATTAATCCATTGGACATTGCATGGTAGATCGAACTAAGCGATCTATCAATACCTAACAACTTCATGACTTGTGATATAGCTTCAGATACAAACTGAACACCATGGTCAGATAAGATGTTACGCGGAAAACCTAAGCGCGAAAAGATCAACCATAATGCCTCTGCAACACTAGCAGATGATGTATTTTTCAGAGGTATGGCCTTAGGCCAACGAGTACACATATCAATACAAGTGAGAATATGTGTATGTCCTCTTGCAGAAGGTTGTATAGGACCAATGATATCAATAGCCATTTTCTCAAATGGTCGAATCGGAATGTCCGCCGCCTGAATAGGAGCTGCGTGGTGTGGACCCCAAACTTTGACTTCCTGACATGTCGTACACGAACGGCAGTAGATATTCACATCTCTGTGAACGCCTGGCCAATAGAATGCAGATACAAGTAGCACTCTAGATTTGGTTCGTGAAAAACCCATATGGCCTGCGCATTGAGAGTCGTGTGCATGACGCAATATACGAGCTCTCATAGAAAGAGGTACTAAAATCTGAGACCGTAATGATGAATCAGTGTCTTGTATTAGTCTCACCAATATTCCATTCTTGAGTACAAAATTATGTCTAGATTTTGCATTTGTTTTAGTAGTCTTGTTATTAGCTAGTTTAAAAAATCTATTCAATGAAGCATCATTTTTTTGCAATGTTATAAACGACTCCCGTGAAATAGGAGTGTAAACATCATCATTAACATTGACTGCAGGTTCAGAAGGTGTATTACGCAACATATCAGTAGCTTGCGCTCTGGTAACTACTGCATTTGCAGCCTCAATATGTCGCTCTTCCCATTCAGCTATTTACTGTGGGGTACACTCTTTTATACCGTGTATGCAACCCAGTATGACATCACTAATTGGATTCTGAAGAAGGCATGCGTGGATCTTCCCTGAAAAGAAAGGTGTATTAAGATCAATAATAGCTGTAGGAAAGGTTTCCACGGTGCCGCCGAATGTGACGCATTTGACAGTATTGCCCGTAGCACATGATGGGTGGATCAATGAATTCCACACTCCAACGGTGCTGCAACCAGAGTCAAATAAAATAGAACAAGGTATAGAATTAACATATCCTCTATTAAATTTAAGGCATCCTTTTCCCTGGTGAACTGACGCAGAAATGGCCGTACAGACTGCTGAGAGACTTGGCAATATGTGTCCGCATCTCAGCGTCGTGATCGCCTTGGGCTGGAATAGCGTTGAGCACTCGTGACAAGCCTTTACCTGCTCAAGATCAATACAAGTCATTGCATTATGTGGATTAACATTTTTGTCCTGATCTTTGTTAGTTTGTGCATCAAGTAAAGCAACATTAGACTGATGACGAGATCTAACGCTCGAAGATCTATCTCTCCGCCGCGATCGATTTTGACCATTATCTTTAAAATTGCCATCATTTCTGTTGGAGTTAAAATCTTGGTTAGAACGCCAATTATTGGTATTACTGTTATGTCTTTGACCAAATGATCTGTTCAGAGAACCATGTCTATTATGAGAATACTGCAAATTGGATCGCCAATTTTGTTTATAATTGTTTCCTTGATTATTTCCAAAATTATTGTTATCAAAATCTCGTGATCTGTGAGATTGACCCTAAGAAACATTATATGGAGAAGATTGTTGGAATTGTTTCCCCTTATAAAAATTACAAGAATTGAAATTCTCGTTATTTCCCTTTTTAAAGGATCTGTCGTTACTTATTGAACGGTGTCGTGAAAAGTTATTATGTTGCATAGCAAAAGCAACAGGCAATTCATCCTTAATCTGAGCATTGCTAATATCCATGTTCGGATGTGCAGTACAGAAATTTTTGCAATTTTCCTCCATTTCTTTCATATTAGTAGGTTTACGTTCATGTAAAAAAGAAAGAAATGCTGGATTTACAGAAGATAAAACTTTATCGCGTAACAATAAATCAAAAAGACCGTCATAAGATTTTTCTACCTTGGACAATTCGATCCATCTTTCCAAGGTGAGACGTATCTGAGAAAGAAAGTCATTAAAGTTCTTTCCTGATTGTGGTAGCACAGTTTTAAAACGTACCCTGTATTCATCTTCCGACATTTGATACTTCTTAAGAAGAGCGGCTCTAAGAGCATCATAATCATTTTTATCATTAGTACTAGTCATATGGTAGACCGCCATAGCTTCGCCTGTAAGTAACCTAGATAAATGGGTACAATACTGTGTTTTATCCAAGTTATAGGATCTACATGTAGCTTCAAACATGTCTAGGAAGAAAATCACATCGTCGGATGGTGGATTGAATTTTGGTAATTTTAAGTTAACTTCCCTAAAATTATCATGTTTAGATGAAGCTTGACCTTCATGAGTCTTTTGAGTATTAACCTCATGAGCTAATCTAAATTGTTCAAATTCCATTTCCTTAATTTATTGTTCATGCTGAATCTGAAGCTGATATTTCCTTGTATTTTCTTCAGCTATCAATCTCCTCTCTTCCATTTCCCTTTGCTTACCTTCCATTTCAATTTTAAGTTGCCTTTCTTTTTCAGCAGCTTTTCTCTCGTTTTCTTCAGCCTCCAATCTTTTCTGTTCTGCCTCAAATTTCCTTTTTTTCTCATTTTCTTCAGCTTCAAATTTCAAATTTTCTAACCTTAGAGTTTCTAATTTCCTCTGTTCAGATTCCATCTCTTGAGCTTTTCTATATTCCGCCAAAGCGAATGTTTTTACCTCTTCAGTAGGCAACTGAAGGGCTTTAGCTTGTTTAATAAAATAATCTAGTGAATACATTATGATCACCAATTAGTTACTATACTTTTTCTTCGTAAATATTAATTAATTAATGTCCAATAATTTTTTCTTATCACTCTAAGAAGTGTTACTCGTTCATGTCCAAGAACGGTATATAATATCATATAATTCCCAATATATTATTAATCAAAAAAAATAATTTATGCAATGAAATGTTATGATAAGACAAAAGTAATAGACAATAGTAACAATCGTGACGGGACAAGATAATCAAAGACAAATGAATACGTACGCAGAGATCAAAGAAACTGGAATGTAGAAATGAAAAATAATTTTGCAAAAGATGCAACGATCACTGCGATGGAACAAAGACAAGACCATAGACAACACAGTGTATAAACATCAAGGTGTAAAAAACTAAACGAAAGCAAGATGAAGAAGGACGAATGTTACAAATTAAAGACATCATAAAAATAAGTACGGATAAAAAATTACTATAACGAAAACTACATTGAAACGTGACGACACAGCTAAACAGTCAGTTGTCACAGGCAACCAGACACAGTGGACCTAAGATCCATCGACACTCACGTGTCGGAACATTTCACTGCGGGAAGTCTGCAAATAATTCCTATCGAACACTTACGAAGGCCCTGGGATGAAACTGGGATGTTTCCTTCGCAAGCCGCCTTTCCCAACCTCCCACATAAAACATGGAACATAAAACATTCAATACACATAGCATTAGTATGGACATCTTAAAAGAAGAGCTCAGCTAACGAAAACTGTAGAATAAACAACAGCGTTATAAACTTATCTTTTTTCAGATATCGAACCATTTCCCGATCCTTGCAGGATAGCCGAATTTGGAAATCGGGCGCTGTATTACTGAGCCTTAGTATCTTGAATGAAGGAAGAACTTGATTCCATTCCACTTTGTCCTTGCAAACTGAAGTTCAATGTTGACGGTTGAAGACTTTGAGTGACCTTGGCCTCCATGTTAGTTAATGTCGACTTGAAGTATTATATAGATTTCAATCGCTTATTTGATTGAGGGCTTTCGTTCCCATGAATCCGTTAAAATCCAGAACACACTGTGCTGCCATTTCTAACTGTCTTGTTCCCCATTTGTAGCTGTCTTGTTTGAATGATAGTCATACGCTTTGAATGGTGTAAGGGATGACAGTTAGCTAATTTTTTGTGTATCTGACGCGAATGTTCTTTTAAGATAAAAATGTACGAATAGTCAAAGTCCTAACGGTCACATCAACACCAACAGTGTCAAGGGAAGGACACTGGAACTCATGATTGATTAAAGTTACAATCCATAGTTTATTTGACAATCACGTTGACAAGAACGATACGAAAAATCGTGCATATATATGAAAATTCCTTCCTGATAAAATGGTATGTAAGATTCCATCAGGTACATGGTTAAGCATCACAAAGGACATCGGCATAATCTCGAAGGTTCATCTTATAATAGTGAATAGCTGGTTTAACAAATGTTCTCAAAGACGGTTGACCTTTCAAGGACAATCCCTCATCGTACAACCAAGAGTATACAATCCAATCAAATAGATATTCCCTCCTATCTAGACTCTCAACAGAATACGACTTCTAGATATCATACTATAATCATTAACTTGATCAATATAACATAGGATGAACTTCTAACTTTTGGTTCACCTTCCACATAAGCCGTTAATCGTATGACGGCGATTCCAATATTCAATAACGTAGATCCCTTACTTTCAATAAACAAGTTTCATTATAAACATGCTCGAGACTTCCAATACATTAACGTTCAAGTTTGATCCATTCTAGTCCCAACGCATGAGGGTACCAGCTAGAGGTCGACTTGTAGAATGTATGTCAATGAAGAAATTAATTCAATAAATATTTAATCAATTATAGCAATACCTTAATCTGTGATACTGGGGTTATGTCTTGAATGCAGTGAGCCGATCACCAAGTAAAAATCAATATGCCCGAACGCAGGGCTAAAATATATCATCAGACCATACTGTCTGGTAGGGATCCTGCTTGATTCTCTCAGCAGATACGTCATCCGCCTTTGTTTGACAACAAGCGCGTTAATTTCAAAATCTCCAAAAATGTGCGTTCTCGTGCGCAATAAATTTAATATACAAAACCTATTACTAATATCTCAGTTGGTGCGTACACTTTTAACAAAGACAGGACCTGAGACTGTCTATATTTGTTAATGCCTGTTAAGGACTTAAAATGGACGCAACAGTTGGGTTTATACCTTTTACAACACATCTTCTGGTTTCTTTTGAAATGTCTATTTGTATTTTGATGGTGTGGATCAGTTGGATTAATTTTGGTTTTTCCTGCAGTTCTTGTAGTAAAGTTTTGGTTTTTTCTGTTTTATTTAGTGTTAGCATTATTCCACTGTTTTGTTTTTGTATTTTGGAAATGGCTTTTTTATCAATTACTTTTTCCAGGATGACCAGGATTTTGTCGTCCGGGAGAGATTGAAGCGTGGCTTCTGTTCCAGCTATTTGTGTAATTTTAACTTTTTTTGGGGTTTCCTT
Organism: Oreohelix idahoensis; assembly: GCA_024509875.1. Taxonomy (NCBI): domain Eukaryota; kingdom Metazoa; phylum Mollusca; class Gastropoda; order Stylommatophora; family Oreohelicidae; genus Oreohelix; species Oreohelix idahoensis. The sequence continues at coordinate 53,229 of JAMPIV010009582.1, forward strand.
TCGGTTGGAGTCTTCTTTGTTTTCTCCTCTGGTTTCCTGACTTCTTTTGGTTCTGTTTTTCTGGCTGTGGTCAGCTGGATGCTATTTGTATCTCCAGATAGATTTTCCAGGAATGGTATTGGTGACGGTCATATGGGCTTTCTCTGTTGCTCGTATGTTGGGCATCTTTGAAGCAGATGTTTAGCAGTTATTTTATCTATGCCGCATCGGTTGTTAGTAACGCTTGTCCTTTACCGCTGTGCCTGGACCCCACAATTCAGGGGAAGTTGAATACAAGTAGCATGTAGTGGACCCCTTCGAGGCGGGGGTTCCGACACTCTCACAGCCTGGCGGGACTCGACGAGGTTAGCGCCATTTTGCTTACTTTTTAGTGACGGTATCTTCGACCGAAGTGCATTGCACTGTTTTGTTAGCCCTGGGGCCCAGTGCATCCGATTCCAACAGGCATTTATGTCGGGTTGCCTTCCTTAGTCTTTGACTGTTTCTAGCCTACCTGCAAGGCAGCAAGTATTATGAGTCTGTTTGGCTGGTCTTTACAAAAACGTACTGTTGCTGTCATTTTCGACGGAGTCATCTGTCAAGTTATTTGCTTATGTTTGTATCATAAGTATAATTGTGTCTTTACCTGCGATGTCAGGTTGATTAGGGGTTGTCTTCCCTTGTTTATTCATTCATTGTGTTTGACCTGTAGGGTCAGAGGTTGACAGTTCGGCGTAGGCCTATGGGAAGGTTTTTTAAGCGGGAGTGAGATATACTTCCGGGAAGCCGGGAGGTCCTGTTTTTCTGAAGGGACCAAGAGTCCATTGTTTTTCGGGGAGAATCTTCGAAGTAACTGCTATGGCAGTTTTCCCCAGTGAATCTCTGTGCGTCGGGATGACGACAGAATTCCTTGTGTAGTTCTGAGGATTCATTTACCAGGTAATACCGACCTTTATGCATTATTACGCTTTCCGGTGGCAGAACATGTAAAGGATTACCTAGGGTGAACAGCAGCTCACTGATCCGCCATTTCAGAACTTATATATATTTGTGCTCGAGGTAGCCATCCAAGACTGTTAGTCTTATATTGTCCAGAAATCCAGTGACGAAGATATATTGTGGGAGCCGCAGATTGGCGGAACTTCTATCTACAATAAGTATTACTGCAGGGTTGATGATAACCTATTTAACAGAAGTACACGGCCGACGTCAGAACGAGGCCTGTGCTTTCGGCTATTATACTACAGCCTGATATGTGCAATTGGCGGTAGTGCCAAGTTGCACCTATGTGTCATAGTAACTAAGGCATCTGACGCGTTTAGTCAGAGACGCCAAGGGCGACGCTACGAACTGTCATTATTGAAGAACTTTGCTATTGACCATGCACGTCTATTCTGATGTTTACCTTTTTGAATGCCAAATGTATACCTATCGATGTCAGGTCAGCATGACCTTGTTACACTGACTGTTCCTGTTGATACTATGTGTGTTCCCGTCAATAAATGTCTTGAAACATGCCTGCAGTGTCAAAGCATCCTTGATTACTGCATGTGAGAGTATGGGTTGCAGGATCTACATCTATACGAGCCTAAACACATTCGCGTCTTCATTCGCACCCACACTCAACTCATCATACGCTCGCACTACACATCTAACAACATGTATACTGTCTTGGGCCAGTGATCACATCAACAAGAGAAAAAAGACAGTTACATTTCTGGTGGACCAGTTACGTGGGCTCTTATGATACATTTCTTGTCGCCAATGTGGCCTAGAAACTTACATTTCTGATGGACCAGACCTGTGGGTTTAAAAAGAACAGAGCGAGCATTTGACATTATTGTTGACATTTATGGATCCAGAAATTTACATTCCTGGTTGGCTGTTACATGTATGATGTCTCCAGTTTTGTCGAGAAAGTTACAAGAAGGACAAGTACACATTACACTTCTGATCTGTGGGTCTAAGCTACACACGGGACAGCCGTAACACAGCACTAATTCTACACTTGCAAGTTTTGGCTACAACAGGACAGATATAGGTCATCAACGGTTGACACAAATAAACAGTACGAGCATTTATATTATAATGCTACATAAAGCATAACAAGACAAGTACTGAAGTGAACTACTAGGCATTTGCTACGTGGACCATAACTGCATAGAAGGCGGGTTCCTATTGTAAACAGTACTGCGGGTTGTGACACGTTTCATTCAACAACAGACTTTTCTAGGTCAGAGCATTCAAGCTACATTGTTGGAGGTCAAGTGTCTGTAAACAGTACGTGAAATTGTAAACATTCAATGTGCAAGCCCTAATTTGAGAAGGTCATAGTAACTTTGGTTCGTGAATACCACTTTATGTTACAGTGGATTTGACGTTCAGTGCGCGTTTGACATTTCGTTTCTGTGTTCGCAAGGAGCAAGAAATTTATTTTAGTTTCAGCTGTGACTGAACTTGTTCTGCAACACATTGAAATTGATTGCTATATGTTTATGTCACTTCTACTGTTTTTGGTGTATTTTTCTGCGGGTTTTTCGGTTGGTGGGTCTTACGGTAAATATGCCACTTGATCGAGGCTTACTGTAAGCGGTCTGTAGGTGCAAATTTTCTTAATTTGGAAATTTGCTAGTGACAATTGGTCGCTATTGATGTTAGCTGTGATGTAATTGTACTTAACGTTGTTTTTGTAATATTTTGTCTGTTTTTCAGTTTTGATTGTCGATTTGTTTTGTTTGTATTCTGTAGGTCTCTCCTTTCTTGTGTATTTCTCTACACATTTTTGGTTAAAACAGTGTTGCCATTTGTATTGTTTTGTATTTTTGTCTTTGTATTTTTTTTTGGTTGTACTACATTACTGTCATGCACAGTCTACATACACATACTTGGTCATGTTTTGATATTATTGATAAGGTAGACTCTTCATATAGAGTTTCTTAATAAAATATTATATAAGATATTTATACAAGTTCTTTGATAAAAGACTTGTTATCTACAAAGATTGAGACAAGGTGAAATACATATTCAAGTTCTTTATAAAAAAAAGACTTGTGCCCATAGTGAGTGGGATATAAGGGAATTTTTTTTTCCACAGGTACTCGAGTGATTTTTTGGGTACATTATAAACAAGAGGAACATACAAAGTCTTTGTCTAAGACTAAGACAGTAAAATAAAGTGAAGTGAGTATACAAGTCTAGCATTTCAGACTTGTCTCCCATTGAAGTGGGATAAGGTAATTTATTTAATTTTTTTCAGGTTTCTGATCTCATTAGACAGAATGTCTACATTGGATTTCTTCATCCAGCAAGGGTTGACCCTTGGTAAGTCTGGTAAAGAATTGGAAGAATATTCATCTGCTCAATTCGCCATTGCATTAAAGTCAGAAGAAAAGAAACAAAAAGAGGAAATTAAATTGAAAGCAGAAGCTGAACTAAAGAAGCTAGAAGCTGAGAATAGAAGATTAGAACTTGAAGAAAGAAGGTATCAAAGAGAGGCTGAGGAGAGAAAAGCTCAAGCTGCTGCTGAGGAGAGGAAAGCTCAAGCTGCAGCTGATGAAAGAAAATTCCAGATGGAAATGGAAGACAAAAAAATTCAAGCTCAAGCTGCTGCAGAGGAAAAAAAAACTTCAAGCTGCTGCAGAGGAAAAAAAACTTCAAGCTGCTGCAGAGGAAAAAAAACTTCAAGCTGCTGCAGAGGAAAAAAAACTTCAAGCTGCTGCTGAGGCTGAAATTAGAAAAATGGAACATGAGGAAAGAAAACAGAAGATGGAACTTGATGAAAAACTCGCAATTTTGGAGTTAGAGAAATTGAAATTGGCGAGTACGGGTGCTCAGCAAACAACTTCGAGTACGACAAAGGAGTTTGTTAGTAGGATTAAATTGCCTCATTTCAATCCTTTAAAGGATGACGTAGCAGATTATCTAGATAGATTCCAATTTTTGTGCGATACGCATAACATAAAAAAGGAAAAATATGTTGAACAACTGATGCCATTTTTTACAGGTGACACAGTGACTACTCTTATGACAATAGACGAACATGAGAGGACTAATTATGATGTTGTCAGGGCAGCATTGCTAAAAAAATACCAATTAAAACAAGAAGACTATCGTCTTCGTTTTAGGACAATGTTGCCAGAAAATGGAGTAGATTTCTCTGATTTTGTTACAAAGATACGTCGTACATTTACACGATGGGTTGAGTTGTCTCAGATTGAGAAAACATATGAAGGTCTAATGGACTTATTATTGCGAGATAAGGTTTTGTCATCTGTTAATGATTCTTTTCTTGCATTCCTTCATGAGCGTAAGCCTAAAAACTTAAAAGAAATGGAGGAATACTGTTGTCAGTATGCCACAGCACATCCCCATGCTACAGTTAGCAATTCTAAAGTGAAAGAAGGGTTGCCAGCTGCTTCGGCAACACCATATGGCCCTAATTTCAGAAAAAAATTTCAGGGTGCTCAACAAAATTGGAATAGGGGAAGTAATCAAAATTACACTCAGAAGCGGAGTAATCCAACACATGATGGTTCTTCGTCTATGCAGTGGAGACAAGATGGTAGTTCTCGTAATTTTAGTGGTAATAATTTGAGACACTTTCGTAAAGGCTATCCAAATAATAACTATTCAAATTTTCGAGGTAATCATTCTCGACGTCAAGATTATGACGATGGTGAATTTAGAAACCGGGATTCAAACCGGAATGATGATTACAATAGGCAATATGATAACAATTACAGGGGAAATGATAGTCGAAATAATTACAGGGGAAATGATAATCGAGGTAGACCTAGGTTTAACAAAAAAAGACCTTACCAACAGGCAAACTCTGCGCAACAAGAGTTTGATGGAGCCTGTAATACAGTAAATGATAGTGGTAACTCTAGGGCTATCACTGGTTGTGCTTTCGATTTTGGGAGAGCAACTGAATGCCCCCAATGCTTAACATTGTTTGACTCATCAACTGTATCTACGCTAAGTTGTGGTCACCCTCTTCCTGCTCTACCTGCTACAGTTGCGCATGATGGGAGAGGATCTCTCATCTTACATAAAGGTCTAATAAATGATAGGCTAGTCTCAGTACTTTTCGATTCGGGATGTACTACCGTCGGGGTTAAGGAGTCTCTGATAGATCCTTGCTGTGCCACTGGAAAAACAATCAAATGTGTTACATTTGGTGGTACTATGGAAAGCTATCCTACTGCTATTATTAGGATTGACACTCCTTTCTTCACAGGAGATGTCCATGCATGTCTTCTTCCTAATCCTATTGCGGATCTTATAATCGGTCGTATTCATGGGGTTAAGGAATGCACCCCGCAACAAATTTCTAGTTGGGAAGAAAGAAACATTCAAACGGTCAATGCAGTGGTGACAAGAGCTCAAGCTCTTAATCCCCCAACTTCATCTGATAATAGTAATGAAGTTGATAGCCAAGACGAGCACTTGGTGATTTCCCATGACTCGTTTGTTAAACGTCAAGAAGAGGATCCTTCTTTGAAGAAATACTTCCTTCTTGCAAAGAAAGGGGATCCCAATCAAAATACGAATCACAAATCGTATATCACTATGAAGAATGGTATATTGGTACGAATGGTACAACACTCGGACAAGTCTATGCATTCGCAAATTCTTGTGCCTAAGTGTATGAGAGCCTTAATTCTTCGGCATGCACACGATTCTCAGTGTGCGGGACACATGGGTTTTTCCAGAACTAAAACTAGAGTCCTTGCGTCATTCTTTTGGCCATTCGTGAATAAAGACATCCGAATTTATTGCCGATCTTGCAAAATTTGTCAAGAGGTCAAGTCTAGGGGTCCGAGACATGCTGCTCCTATTCAGGCTGCAGATATTCCGATTCGGCCGTTTCAGAAAATGGCTATAGACATCATTGGTCCGTTCAAAATTAAGTCAGCCAGAGGACACCAATTTATCCTCACTTGCGTGGACATGTGCACGCGTTGGCCAGAGGCTATTCCTCTGAAGAGCATATCAACTGTCGATATCGCTGATGCTCTTTGGCTCGTATTTTCTCGTCTGGGATTCCCCGGAGAAATACTGTCGGATCACGGCACTCAGTTAATTTCGGACGTTATGTCTCAGGTAATGGCTACGCTAGACATTAAAAGGTCTCTCAGTAGTATTTATCATCCAATGTCCAATGGATTGGTAGAACGTCTTAACAGGACACTAAAGAACTTACTTGGCAAGATAACGGAGGATCATCCTGAAGATTGGGACAGGGTTTTACCTGCAGTCCTCTTTGCCTATAGAGAGGTTCCCAACGAGCATACAGGGTTTTCTCCTTTCGAACTTGTCTTTGGCGCGCAACCGCGCGGGCCAATGTCCTTGTTACACGATTTGATAACTTCCGATAATATTGACGATGATACACAATCGTCATATGAATATGTTATAGCTCTTAGAGAAAAGATTATCGAATCGTGCAGGTTAGCAACTTCATCTTCCGAATTTGCGAAAGAAAAAGCTAGGCGATTTGCTAATAAGAAAAGACGCCTACGTCAACTTTGTCCTGGAGACAAAGCATATGTCTTACTGCCCTCAAGAGAGAATAGACTTCTCATTTCTTGGAAGGGTCCATACACTATAGTCTCGAAAATTTCTGATGTCGACTATATTGTCGATGTGGATGGAAGGCATAAAACCTTCCATATAAATATGCTAACAGAGTTTATTGAACGTCCAGACTATTTACAGCCTATTTTCCAGGCGACGGACGACTCTCCAGTTCAACATGGTCACATCTCATCCCTGTCCGTTATACAGGATGAGGAAACTATTTTTTCTGACGTGAACTTACCTCTTCCTACGATTCCACTTACTTCAACGGAATCGTGGAGAGACGTTACAGTCTCTTCCAACTTGTCTTTTGAGGAACAACGTCAAGTATCCTCTACGTTACAATCATATCAGGATGTCCTTACCGACATTCCTGGACACACAGATGTCATAGAACATGACATCATACTTACTGATCGTAATCCGATCAGAGTAAGACCATACCCAATACCTATTCATTTTCAAGCACAAGTCGAGAAAGAATTGGATGAAATGATTCAACTACAAATAATTGAACCATCCACTTCAGCTTATTCTTCGTCGATAGTTATTGTTCGAAAGAAAGACAATAACATACGTCTTTGCGTTGATTATCGCAAATTAAATCAAGTTACGAAGTTCGATGCTGAACCTATGCCGTTATTAGATGATCTACTTATTAGACTTTCTAAAGCTAAATTCTTTACTAAACTAGACTTGTCGAAAGGTTATTGGCAAGTCCCACTGACGGAACACGCCAAACCTCTCACTGCTTTTTTCGACACCTAGGGGTCTGTTTCAATGGAATTTTATGCCTTTCGGGGCTTATGAACGCCCCAGCGACTTTCGTGCGCATGATGCGACGAATTCTATCAGATCGTGCAGATGTCATTGCATATTTAGACGACATCTGTCTTTTCAGCGATACTTGGGAAGAACACTATGTGGGTCTGAAGGAATTGCTATCTACTCTACGTGAGCATAGTTTGACTGCTAAACCCTCTAAAGCTTTTGTTGGGTTTAGTGAAATTTCCTTCCTAGGTCATCGAGTTGGTCATGGTCTGTTGAAGACAGAGGACCAAAACATTTCAAAGATATTAAATATCTCGGTTCCGAAGACAAAAAAAGCAAGTGCGTAGTCTCTTGGGATTGATACAATTCTATGGAAGATTCATTGAGAATCTGTCCTCCATTATGGCACCACTTTCAACGTTATTGAAAAAAGGTTCTCCTAATATGGTGCGTTGGTCCCAAGAATGCCAATCTTCATTGGATCAGGTTAAGAATTTGTTCTCATCTCATCCTATCTTAAGACTACCGACGATTGATAAGACTTTTTGTCCTTCGAAGTAGTGATGCCTCTTCCACTGGCATTGGAGCGGCACTAATGCAGGAATATTCAGGAACTCTGCATCCTGTAATGTATATTTCTAGGAAGCTGAATGCGGCAGAAAGGAATTACTCGGTTTTGGACCGTGAATTGTTGGCTATGGTTTGGTCCATTCTTAAGCTACAAAGGTTCCTTCTGGGCGCGCATTTCTTTATGGAAACCGACCAAAAAGCTCTTACGGCTATGCAAAGTAAGGATTTGAAGAGCTCGAGATCTACTCGTTATGCTATTGCTCTTCAGCCTTTCCATTTCACGGTGCGAGCTATCCGTGGTTCGGATAATGTGATGGCGGACATATTGTCTAGATGCCCACATGATTCCAGTTAAATCTTGTGTCCTAGTTTTTCCTGATATATTTTCAGACTTAGGTCTGTCCTTAATATCATAATATGTTGTAATACAAATGTATTTGGATGATGTTTAGATAATTTAACAAATTTCATTTTGTCCATCCATCAGTGATATGTTGCTAAAATAGCATTGACATTTGTATATTGCTATGATTATATTATTTAGTAATGTTTGATATATGATTGGTATTGCCAGCAACTTAGGTTTCTTGAATGGTATCCCTTAGTTTGTTTGGCTTAAAGGAAATATTTTCTCCTATGTTGGGAGATGATTTGTACCCTCTTCTATTGTACCTGATATTAGGTTCATTGTTTGCATGAGCACAGAAGTGATACTGGTGCTATCTTGCTCATGAGCATATTAAAAAAAAAAAAAAAATTGCAATTTTTTTTTTTTTACAGGGGGGGGTGGTAGTAATGTTGCTGTCATTTTCGACGGAGTCATCTGTCAAGTTATTTGCTTATGTTTGTATCATAAGTATAATTGTGTCTTTACCTGCGATGTCAGGTTGATTAGGGGTTGTCTTCCCTTGTTTATTCATTCATTGTGTTTGACCTGTAGGGTCAGAGGTTGACAGTTCGGCGTAGGCCTATGGGAAGGTTTTTTAAGCGGGAGTGAGATATACTTCCGGGAAGCCGGGAGGTCCTGTTTTTCTGAAGGGACCAAGAGTCCATTGTTTTTTCGGGGAGAATCTTCGAAGTAACTGCTATGGCAGTTTTCCCCAGTGAATCTCTGTGCGTCGGGATGACGACAGAATTCCTTGTGTAGTTCTGAGGATTCATTTACCAGGTAATACCGACCTTTATGCATTATTACGCTTTTCGGTGGCAGAACATGTAAAGGATTACCTAGGGTGAACAGCAGCTCACTGATCCGCCATTTCAGAACTTATATATATTTGTGCTCGAGGTAGCCATCCAAGACTGTTAGTCTTATATTGTCCAGAAATCCAGTGACGAAGATATATTGTGGGAGCCGCAGATTGGCGGAACTTCTATCTACAATAAGTATTACTGCAGGGTTGATGATAACCTATTTAACAGAAGTACACGGCCGACGTCAGAACGAGGCCTGTGCTTTCGGCTATTATACTACAGCCTGATATGTGCAATTGGCGGTAGTGCCAAGTTGCACCTATGTGTCATAGTAACTAAGGCATCTGACGCGTTTAGTCAGAGACGCCAAGGGCGACGCTACGAACTGTCATTATTGAAGAACTTTGCTATTGACCATGCACGTCTATTCTGATGTTTACCTTTTTGAATGCCAAATGTATACCTATCGATGTCAGGTCAGCATGACCTTGTTACACTGACTGTTCCTGTTGATACTATGTGTGTTCCCGTCAATAAATGTCTTGAAACATGCCTGCAGTGTCAAAGCATCCTTGATTACTGCATGTGAGAGTATGGGTTGCAGGATCTACATCTATACGAGCCTAAACACATTCGCGTCTTCATTCGCACCCACACTCAACTCATCATACGCTCGCACTACACATCTAACAACATGTATACTGTCTTGGGCCAGTGATCACATCAACAAGAGAAAAAAGACAGTTACACGTACACATTCGTTGACATCAATATTTAAGTCGCCTTAATATCAATATTTATGTTAGTGTATGTTTCATTTATTGCAAGGTTAATGCTTGTAATGCTGCGGAATAGACAGGTGTTGGTGTTGTTTATTTCCTATACACTAATTGTCTCACAAGAAATGTACTATGATGAACAATGAAAAAAATCCCATCGTCTTTTCATGAAATTGCGGGAAATGTTCGCATTGCACAGTGAAAGCTAAATTCAACACCGATTTAAACAATTCGCAACCCATCAATTTTTTCTTCGTACGTTGACCACTGATAGATCCAATGAAGTCTCGCGCGAATGAACGAATCCGCAAATACGGAAAACGGGAATAGCGACGATTGACTGTATATATATCTTCTTCCTTTTCCTCGTACGCCTTGAGACTTCCACATTAATGACCAAATAAAGGCAGTAGTCAGCTCAAGGTTCCTGACATCTCCAAAACAGTTTTTCGTGGAGTGAAATAGGTTTTTGCCATATGCTACTCCGATCACTGCTGTAGGTTGGACAAGACTGCAGCAGGTGTTCGGCTGTTATCGGGCTGGTGCAACAGGTGCAGCAATCTGTTGCACGAAATCTGTACTTTGGTATATATGGTATCTCAGTCTGTTGTGTCCAGTACGTAGCCGAAAAATGGTGACTTGGTTTCGCCTAGAAAGCTGATGATATGTATCATTTCCCAAATGGCCTGGATGTTCTCTTTCCCACGTGGACTTGAATGTGGCTTTTATAGTTGTTTTTGCCATTTCATAAGTTGTCCCTATATCATACTGTTGTGGCGTTCCTCCTTCTTTTGCACGTTTGTTTGCCTCTTCATTGCCTGGTATGTTGCAAAGGGCTAGTATCCACTGGATTGTGCATTTGTTGAGGCTTTTGGCCAGTCTTTCAAGAGTGTTTATCAGATCGTTTAATCCCTTAGCAAGGTGGCTCTTCAGAACTGTCATTACTCAGAGTGCGTCTGTAAAGATTACTATTTGTTGTTCTGCATGTGCTTTGCATTCAATAAGAGTTTCAGCTGCCTGTTTCTGAGTGTTCGCTTCAGCATTGAAGTTATTACAGTATTCGTCAGTGGCGATAGCCATAGAGTGGACTCTATTCTTTAGTTTAACGAGGATGCCAGCATACTATACGTTTTTTGCTGAACCATCAGTATATACTCGTACATGTGATCAGAGCTTTCCTATAAATGTTTTGGTCAATTTATTTGGTTGCTTTACACTTTCTTAAATTGTTCAGCTCGTTGTAAGACTATGCTGTCACGTTTGTCCTCCATTGACTGTAGCCCTGCAATGTTTTCCATATGGTTGATTTTTGTGGATTGTAGGGCCCCTGTTATGATACGCGCTGCTTGGTTTTGGAGTCTGTTTACTCTGCCAAAATTTGACTTTGCTGCTGCGGTTCAGGCTGTGTTGCCATATTCTATAACAGGTCTGACTCTGCCTGTGTAAAGAGTTATGAAGATGTTCTCATAAGTACCCCATGTAGTGCCAGCTAATGTTTTTCATGATGGCCATGCGCAGTTTTGCCCTTAGCTGTGTTTTTGTTATCTGTTTTTAAAAAAAATAAAGTTTTGCTTCGTTTTGGCGAGGCGTGTCCCGTTCAAACTAGTCGGTTATATTAGGGCGCATGTCCAAATATAAAAGACCCTTAGGTCTGAGATTATCAGTTATTTTGTTATCTGTGTTTTCCATGTCATGCGGTGGTCTAGTGTGATTCCTAAGTATGGTTGGTGTTTCTTATTCTCGTATTATCCTGCCCATTTAGTTGTAGTTTTGCTTGCTGTGGTTTGTTTGACAAGGTAAATATAGTCTGCATTGTTTTTTGCTCATTGATTTTGAGCAGCCACTTTCTGGAGAAACTTTCAAGGGCTAGCAGGGAAACCTTCATGCGCACTTTTGCTGTGGTGATGGAAAGTGTTAAGTGGATATAGGATTTCACCTTGGTTGATTTCTCCGCGCAATGTAGATGATGTTCTTGATCCTCTGTAGACCTGTGTGTTGCATGCTCCATAAGCTTTCCTGTGCAGCTTAGAAGATTGAAGGGTCTATAGCTGATGGGGTCCATTTGATCTTTATCCTTTTTGAGAATCCAAACCAGCACTACTTCTTTCCAGGCCTGTGACACAATTCTTCGCTTTCAGCTATAGTTCATAATCTTGAGCAGAGTCTTCTTAGCAATAGGCCCTAACCCTTTAAGCATGTAATTTGTTTCCCATCTCTTCCAGGTGATTTTCTTTGTTTAAGGGATATAATGGCTGCCTTAAGCTCTCTCGAAGGGAGATGTACTGGCATGTGATTTTCTGGAAAAGTTGTTATACTTTTGTAAAGTTCTTGGTCTTTGATAATTTCTTGCTTTCTATCAGGTGGAACATGTTATCTGGCTCTCCTGTAAGAATTTTTTGGCAAACACATATGCTGCTTCTTTCTTTGTGGGTATTTTCTTATTTTTCTGTAGGGCTATTTCCTTTTTCCTTTTTCTTGCATTCCTCATTATTTAAGGCTTCCATAATTTTCTGCCATCTTTGTCAAAATTAAGGTTTCTGTTGTTTTGGCCCAGCTGTTTTTGACTGAACAGTTTAATGTTTTCCTGTACTATGCAGAGATGGCTTTGTAGACGATGTTTGCCTCAACTGTTTTGTCCTTTTCTACCTAGGCCTTCAACACATACATACCAAGTCCTCCTGTTACGTGCCTTCAGCTCAAGCTCTTTCCGTGTTTTTCTCCTCATTTTCACTTCTGTCTCCAGTTGTCTTCCCCGTGTCTTTATTGGTCTACCTATGCCTCTCTTACCCTTAATGCAATCCACAGGTTTCCTCAGTGTGTCATATCCACCGCCTTCGTCTTTTTATCATTTCTCGTTCCGCTGGGCATTTGTCTGGTTCTTGTCATTAGTTCAACATTGTTGACTTTGTCATACCATTTCAATCCTTCTATTCTAAGCAAGCACCCATTTATGAAAGTCTGTCGCTTTTTGGTTGTCGTTTTTTGTTGTTCTCCGTGTTTCAAAGCATACAGTAAGACTGACTTGACATTTGAGTTGAAGATTCTTATGTCAGTGCTGAACTTGATTTCTCTAAATCTCCATATATTTCCCAATGCAATGAAAGCTCCTCTTCCTTTTCGTATTCAAAATATTTTATTATTGTCAGTAATATATATATATATATATATATATATATATATATATATATATATATATATATATATATATATATATATATATATATATATATATATATATATATATATATATATATATATATATATATATATATATATACACACTACACACACACACACACACGCACGCACGCACGCACGCGCACACACACACACACACACACACACACACAGACACACAAAAAAGGTTGAGTAATTTTTCTTCGACTTTCAGACGTTAACAATTTGACTGAATCGGCGAAGCTGTAAATCTGAAGCCTTTGCTTAAAATTTAAACATGGTTTTAAAGTTAATGTTCTTTTACTTCTGCTGTGTCAAAGCAACCACGACTGTAAATCATCTTTCATAAAAATACATTATATGTGACAATAAAAAAGAAAACAAAACATTCCCGAGTCAGCAGAACAAAAGTGGGTTCAATTGTCAAGCTTGTGCTTTTCTCTGACAGCTGTCTTGAATGTCTCGTTCTTTTGAAGTAAGATAATGTTAGGCCTGGCGCCGTGAGAGGTCGCAGATATGGCCAATCCTCTTGTACCTGGATTCAGACATAATAAAGCGCTCTCAGGTTTGCCGTGGTTTTGTAGGTGTTCACTTCGGGCATATTTTTGTTTTTTCAGATACGAGAAATTTTAAATATGGAATGAAAGGTGAAGGTAGTCCCACAGAAGAAACGGCCTTAGGGGGTGAAGTGTTAGAGACTTCACAATACTAAGTCCAGCTTTCTTTAAGGAGGTGGGGTGACCAGTTCCCTTCCTCGCTGTCTTTACCTTCCCTGACTCAAGAATAGAGGTACCCATTTTTAGCTGGTTAGACTGAATCGTAACGCTACCATGTTTCTATCCAGGAACTTGCGAACACGTGCCGCGTGAGAAAAGCTCTCTAACCGGTTAGCCGATCGGGAGCTCAGAAAGGATGTATGAAGTAAAATTCGAATTATGGTAGGAATTCTTGAACCGTTTGGCTGGTTCAGTTGCAGAGAAACTTATTTACTTCCAATTTGGAATCATAGTTTTTTGTTTTTTTTTTCTATGGGCTTCTTAACTGTGTAAATACATTATACTAACTGTTTACTTAAATGTAAAGGAAATGTCTTTTTGGCCTGTAAGCACTCACGACTGAATCTCGAAGATAAACTGTGCCCACTTAGAAATCAAAATGATTTTTTTTTATCCGTGAACATTTGCACTCTCCTTCTGTCTTCTTTGTGCATCTTATGGATCACATGGGACGAGCTTGTTCTCCTACCAGGCACGTCAATCAAGTGGTTATTTGTCGAGCGGCCTTTATATATAGACATTAGAAATGAAAAATGAATAAAAAGCTGCGGATCAAAACCAGGTAGTTGTTACTGAGACCGTGGCGGGGAAGTTGTACAGGACAACTATCTTTGTAAAACACCTATAAAACATTATTTACTCAACAACTGGTGAGATGCAGAATAAACAAAATTTGTTGAACAGTGTATTCTTACCAACTTTTTGCTATCAGTGTCAGCATGGTCCCTGACCAAGGCGCAGGAGGGGAAAATCATATCGTGCGGGATGAGATGCTTAAGAAGAGCCATTAATGTTACAATGGGAGACAGAATGAGACTTTAATGTTACCATGAGAGACGTAATGAGACATTAATGTTACCATGAGAGACAGAATGAGGCATTAATGTTACCATGAGACAGAATAAGAAATGATGACATCAAACAAATTGTAGAAACTACATCCTGCAGCAAACATATAGAGAGAGACAGAAAATAAAGTGGTTTGGTCTTCTTATGAGAATGAAGCGAGTTCATTTGCCATTAGGCACCTAATAGAGTAGAAGTTCTGGTGTAGGTCTCCCGGAACACCAAGAGGCCGATGGGTACAGGCTCGTGGAAGCTAGAGCGACACACTTGACACAGGAACAAATACTTGACCTCACCACGACGATACACGCCATGAGTGGGCCGTAAACGTTAACAGGAAACCAAGTTACATTAACTGTTTTTTGCTTCGGGCAGTATTTACTCTGTTAATAATGTTTGTGTGTTTTGTTTTTTTTTTGGTTAGTTATGGAAATATTAACTTTCTTTCATTTCTGAAAATGTTATCTGTTCTTTGCTGTCTGTAATATTAACGTATTTTGCATTCTGGTAATTCTAATTTTTCTGTAGTTAAGGAAATACTTTCTTTTATTTCAGAAAATATTGTCTGTTCTTCCATTCTGGTAATACTGATTTTTATTTAGTTAAGGCAATACTGACTTTCTTTCATTTATGGAAAAATTAACTATTTTTTACGTTTGGTAGCGTTACTGTTTTTCTCATCGCATTAGGTTGGCAGTAGTAGCATTCCTCACTGACATGCTACTTTTCTAATTTTCTAAGAAGGAAAGCAAGTCTATAACCGGCGTTAGTGTCTTTGGTTTGTCTGTGCCGATGTCTGATTTCTGTAATCTCATAGAATAGTTTAGTGCGCCGTAGACTCGTAAGTCGTTAGACAAGGGATTTCCTAATGGTACGAAACTGGATTTTAAGTTTTTCGTGTTAGTTTTCATAGTTTCTGAACAGAGACTTCATCATACGAGGTCCAGATTTTTTAGGTGGAGTGACCAGTTCCCTTCCTCGCTGCGTTTGCCTTCCATAACTAAAGAGCAGAGTCGATACCCATTTACAGTTTGGTAGACTCGAGCGTTACGCTACCAGGTTTCGAACCCGGAACCTGGTAACTTTGCCACGAGAGGTTAGCGCCCTAACCATTCTGCCAATCGAGCGTTCCTTGGCTCTGTACATGCAGTTAATCCCAGCTGAGCCTCGAGTATAAGCAATAATTCTCATGAGAAAAAAGTTCTTGGACAGCGATGACTGAAACAGGAGAGCAACAACCGTTTATTTTTTTTTCACACGTGACATGCTGGGAATCTTTTCTAATTAAAATGTCAGTAAGGTAATTAAAAAAATAATTACTGCCAAAACATACTTTCGTATTCACACATTTTAGGCTGAACATTCTTTTTAGTGCTGGTATGTGTACGTCCTGTCTGAACCAATAGAACGCGTCAGAAACTCAAGTCTACGACGGGGGGAAAAAGTCTGCTACTTCATAGATGCCCTTCTTTCACATCCCAGACCGAACAACGTGATGTTCCCCCAGAAATGGCCGTATTGTCAGCTGTAATTAAATTTTGTAGAAGTGTTTGCCTGTCTCCTCTTAATGCCACATTTTTATTTTCATCTAGGAAGTGGCGTTCGTGAAAAGACAAGGCTGAATAAACATGGCGGATTCAAAGGTTGCCAATATAATTGGTTCTAAAAACTGTGCAAAAATCTTCGATGTATACAAACTTTTTTTCACACATAACGTAGCATAGAATGTTGCTATTTTGTAAGAATAGAATGGAATCTGAATACTATCCTCAGTATCTGGTATGTCCACCGTGTGCTTGCAAACAAGCTTGGCAGCGGCTCCGCATGGAACGCACAAGTCTCTGAAGGAAATTCCGGGGAATCAAGTCCCATTCACGTGTAAGAGCAGCTTCGAGCTGTTGCAGATTAGCTGGAGAACCTTGCCTGTAGACTCTGCGTCCAAGCTCGGCCCACAGATGTTCTATAGGGGACATGTCTGGTGATAGGGCAGGCCAATCAGTCGTCACAATGTTCTGCTGCTGTATATATTGCTGCGTAATGCATGCGGTGTGCGCACGTGCGTTATCCTGCTGGAGAATCTGCAAGTCTGGATAATTTGTGAACGCAAGAGCAACCAATGCATCCAGAACCTCATCTCGATATGTCACAGCATTAACACTTCCACGGAAGACGTGAAGAGGCAAGCAATGGTGAAAACTGAATCCTCCCCAAATGTGAATAATGCCACCTCCAAATCGGTTGTGCTGACGAACACAGCAACCTGCAAAGCGCTCTCCACACCGTCGCCAAATCCGCATACGTCCATCAGCAAAGGATATGTTGAATCTGCTCTCGTCTGTAAATAGGACAGCATTCCACTGCAGTCTAGTCCATCTGACATGTTGTTCTGCCCATTGCAGGCGCTGCTGACGATGTCTGTGAGTCAAGTTTGGCCCAACATAAGGTCGTCTTGCAGTAAGGCCTGTATCTCTGAG
Organism: Oreohelix idahoensis; assembly: GCA_024509875.1. NCBI lineage: Eukaryota > Metazoa > Mollusca > Gastropoda > Stylommatophora > Oreohelicidae > Oreohelix > Oreohelix idahoensis. The sequence goes on from JAMPIV010009582.1 coordinate 70,377, forward strand.
TCGTCGTTTGACTGTCATTCGAGAGACTTGCCCACGTCTACCCACTATTGCTCTTGCTGTTTGACTTGCCGGGAGAGAACGATTCCTTAGGTGACTCAGCACAATATGACGATCTTGCGCAGGGGCAGTAACTCGTGGTTGGCCACTCCGAAGTCTATCCTGGGCACTGCCAGTGGTTCCGTAACGTTCATTGAGACGTACAATAGTGCTGTGGTGGCAATTCACCCTTCTGGCAATGGCCCGCGAGCTCATTCCGGTCTCTAACATACCAATGGCTCGTTGGCGGTCGTTTTCAGATAGTCGTGGCATTTCAAGCACATGTACTGGGTGTTTTGTCTCAACGGCCTTTTTATACCGAGTATACTGCCACAACGCGTACACATTTTCAGGGTCATAGCTGTTGGGAATCGTGTTGCACGTGTAACTTTCATTGTTTTCATGTAGTCTGTACACAAACCCGTGGGTTGAATCATGCACTTTCCATTCCAGCAGCCATTCGCTTTCTACTTCATAACAAACACGGGGAAAATCCATTCCCACACTTTTTTTTCCAGCTTCTCGGCATCAGTATATATAATAGTGGTGCGTTTTTAATGTGCTTCAGTATATATATTAACGAGAAAGTGTGTAAGGAAGAATAATTGAGAGTGCCAGTGAATACAAGTTTTATAAAAATAAACAGGAACTGGAAAACAGGAAGCTCACGAATAGTGTAATACTGTATAAGAAAAAAGACCAGGTAGATGACAAGTATTCGGCAGAGAGAACATAGCATGCAAGACAAGAAAGAAAACTTAAAGACACTCTGTCGTTTGGAATATAGTCCTTCCACTCTGCAACATCGCTGTACTTCAAGCAAGAGGTGTGTTAGGGAATTATACTGGTCAACAGGAAAGCTATAGAAGCGACTTATTATAGAAAGTTTGGATCGTTTTTTATTTTTATTTTTTATTTTATTTATTTTTTTAAATAAAATTTTGCCTCGTTTTGGCGAGGCGCGTCCCGTTCAACCTAGCCGGTTACATACGGGCGTATGTCCAAATATAGAAGAACTTTAGCTCCGGTATTTACTATATTCCATAGTTAACGTATAAGTTAGTTGCTTATCCTTTACAGGTCACGTGGCAATCAACCCCAGCTTTTATTGGCTGTTTGTGATTTTTCTAGGCAATTTGTTTCATTCAGTAGTTTGCCATTGCTTTCTGAATGGTACGGCGCTTATACCATTGTTAAAAATCCACACAAAGCGATCTGCTACCAAACCGCCTGCAGCAGGTTACCGTATAGTGCCGTGAAAATGGATACTGCAAATAAGAAACTTTTTGGGGTACAGATCTGGCTGTGTGTCGTTTCACAATTCAGCGAGGCAATGGGACCTTTCGGATAGTCCCTGATTCGACTCCCCAGTGAGCCTATCACTTCTGTTACTTTTCTGTTGTCTATTATTCTTCTTTCTTTCTTTCTTTCTTTCTTTCTGTATGTCTATCTGTATGTCCTTCCCTCCGTCCGTCCGTCCGTCCGTCTATCTTTCTTTCTTTCATTCTTTCTCTATGTCTGTCTGTCTTTCTGTCTATCTGTCCGTCATTCTTTCACTATGTCTGTGTCTGTCTCTCTTTCTCTATATTTCTCTTTCTGTCTGTCTGTCTGTCATTTTTCATTATTTCTCTATGTCTGTCTTTCTGTCTTTCTGTCTGTCTGTATGTCCGTCCGTCCGTCCGTCCGTCTGTCTTTCTTTCTTTCATTCTTTCTCTATGTCTGTCTTTCTGTCTGTCTTGCTTTCTTTCTGTCTGTCTTACGAGTGCCTGCTACGTAACCGTTCTCGTTTATTATCTACTATGAAATATCGACCTAGTTCGATAAATATACATAAATTTACAGACACAGTAACTTTCTAACTCCGTGTGGTTGTGTGTGTATGTGTGTGTGGGGGGGGGGGGGAATCTGTGAGTAGACCACGAAAAAAGAGAACCACTGCGCCCTCAGGCATGTCGTAGGAGGCGACAGATGTGAGGCTGGGGCTGGATGTTTGTTGTGATTTAAAATAAATTGTTAGATAAGCCAGCACTGCAAAAGCAGAAGTACTTTGGCGCGAGCTTACTGCATGGGTGTCAACTTAATCAAGCACGTCATAGGAGGAGACAAATGCAAAGTTGCGCCTGGCAACCTCATGACATAAAATAAATGACTACATAAACCAACGCTGCATGAACTCATGAAGTTCTTTGTCTCATGCTTTCTGCAAGGGAGCTAAGTTTTTCTGAAGTTGCGTCTAACGCAGTGATGGCCCCTTGCTTTATAAAGGGCGTAAAAGTAAATTTGTGATGACTACTGCTTAATTTTGCTGTAATAGAAGGCTTGGAATAGAAGGATTCAAGTGGTATGACAAGATCACTAAGGTGGAACTGATGACAAGATCACTAATGTGGAACTGATGACAAGATCACTAATGTGGAACTGATGACAAGATCACTAATGCGGAACTGATGACAAGATCACCAATGTGGAACTGACGACAAGATCACTAACGTGGAACTGATGACAAGATCACTAATGTGGACCTGATGACAAGATCACTAATGTGGAACTGATGACAACATCACTAACGTGGAACTGATGACAACATCACTAATGTGGAACTACTGACAAGATCACTAATATGGACCTGATGACAAGATCGCTAATGTGGAACTAATGACAAGATCACTAATATGGACCTGATGACAAGATCACTAATGTGGACCTGATGACAAGATCACTAATATGGAACTGATGACAAGATCACCAACGTGGAACTGACGACAAGATCACTAATGTGGACCTGATGACAAGATCCCTAATGTGGAACTGATGACAAGATCACTAATGTGAAACTGATGACAAGATCACTAATGTGGAACTGATGATAAGTTCACTAATGTGAAACTGATGACAAGATCACTAATGTGGAACTGATGACAAGATCACTAATGTGGAACTGATGACAAGGTCACTAATGTGGACCTGATGACAAGATCCCTAATGTGGAACTGATGACAAGATCACTAACGTGGAACTAATGACAAGATCACTAATGTGGACCTGATGACAAGATCGCTAATGTAGAGCTAATGACAAGATCACTAATGTGGAACTGATAACAAGATCACTAATGTGGAACTGATGACAAGATCACTAAAGTGGAGCTGATGAAAAGATCACTAATGTGATACTGATGACAAGATCACTAATGTGATACTGATGACAAGATCACTAGTGTGATACTGATGACAAGATCACTAACGTGGAACTAATGACAAGATCACTAATGTGGATCTGATGACAAGATCCCTAATGTGGAGCTGATGACAAGATCACTAATGTGGAACTGATGACAAGATCACTAATGTGGAACTGATGACAAGATCACTAATGTGATACTGATGACAATATCACTAACGTGATACTGATGACAAGATCACTAATGTGATACTGATGACAAGATCACTAGTGTGATACTGATGACAAGATCACTAAAGTGGAGCTGATGACAAGATCACTAATGTGATACTGATGACAAGATCACTAATGTGATACTGATGACAAGATCACTAGTGTAATACTGATGACAAGATCACTAATGTGATACTGATGACAAGATCACTAATGTGATACTGATGACAAGATCACTACCGTGATACTGATGACAAAATCACTAATGTGGAACTGATGACAAGATCACTAGTGTAATACTGATGACAAGATCACTAATGTGATACTGATGACAAGATCACTAATGTGGAACTGGTGACAAGATCACTAAAGTGGAGCTGATGACAAGATCACTAATGTGATACTGATGACAAGATCACTTATGTGATACTGATGACAAGATCACTAATGTGGAACTGATGACAAGATCAGACAAGTGCAAGGTGAACAGGGCATGAGAAGAAGACACTGACGGTGGATAGGACAGACAATGAGGAAGCTTTGTGATAGATAGATAGATAGATAGATAGATAGATAGATAGATAGATAGATAGATAGATAGATAGATAGATAGATGGATGGATGGATGGATGGATGGATGGATGGATGGATGGATGGATGGATGGATGGATGGATGGATGGATAGATAGATAGATAGATAGATAGATAGATAGATAGATAGATAGATAGATAGATAGATAGATAGATAGATAGATAGATAGATAGATAGATAGATAGATAGATAGATAGATAGATAGATAGATAGATAGATAGATTTGGGTGGGTAGGTAGGTAGGTAGGTAGGTAGATAGGTAGGTGGGTAGGTAAGTGGGTAGATAGATAGATAGATAGATAGATAGATAGATAGATAGATAGATAGATAGATAGATAGATAGATAGATAGATAGATAGATAGATAGATAGATAGATAGATAGATAGATAACTGTAAAAGCAGTAGTAGGTAGAGTAGTATCAGACAGACAGGAATGAATCGCACAGAGAATCGAACTGATTATCATATACAATATCTCATGGAAAAAAGAAGGCTATCAATCTTTCGCAATGTCTTTCCTTTCCAGGGCGTAACAGCTTAGAAGCACCTTCCGACATGGACTTAAGATCAGCTATTTCTTCAGAAGCCGACAATGTCCAGTTTCCGTACAGAGATTTAACGCTACGGGACTCCTCATCGTCCACTCATTTGGGAACTGACGATGTTAGCAACAGTGTCGGCTCTGACGATGACCTCTGCCCAAGAGGTTGGGCGCACTACAGAAATTTGTGCGTCTACAAGCCGTGGAGTATTGCAGCGTCGTGTCATCTCATGAACTCTATTGAGTTCCACGGATTATGTGTAAAACGTAAGTACCCTCTGATATTATAATAGTAACCTAAATGATATATCAACATGTAATGTTAAGAACATTATGATGGACATCTAGGTTCTACATCCTTTATGTATCACATTATGATGGACATCTAGATTCTACATCCTTTATGTATCACATTATGATGGACATCTAGGTTCTACATCCTTTATGTATCACATTATGATGGACATCTAGGTTCTACATCCTTTATGTATCACATCATGATGGACATCTAGGTTCTACATCCTTTATGTATCACATTATGATGGACATCTAGGTTCTACATCCTTTATGTATCACATTATGATGGACATCTAGGTTCTACATCTTTTATGTATCCCATTATGATGGACATCTAGGTTCTACATCCTTTATGTATCACACTTCAGCTCCCATACGAGCATAGAACTTTAACACAATTATGCCAAGTCTTTCTGTCCTGTGTCATCAGCTCAAGGTCTTTCCGTGTTGTCCTCATTCCTTTCATGTCAAGTCTCTGATTCTCTGCTCCGTTAGTTCTTTCATCAGTTAGTGATATTTCATCTCGGTTGTTTATTTATTTATTTGGAAAAGTATATCATAGAAAAGCCTCATATAGTTGAACAGCGTCTCTAAGCAGAAAAAAGTCTATTGCTTTCTCTTGCATGTCGTAAGAGGCGACCAATATGAGGGCAATGTCAGCATGTGCATCAAGGTGCTACGAAAACAACCATTGTAAGATTGCATAGATGCTTTTGTGTATGCTTCCTGTGAGGGGAGCCAGCTACGTTGATTGTTCTATGCTCAGCTGGGAGTGACAAAAATGATAATGATGGTATAGGATTGTGCGAAAAGTTGCAATAAAAACAAAGATACATGTAGCGAGCTTTTGGAAAGTGACTCTTGAGGGCACGATGAACTGAGATAATAGTTCTCATAACAGATACAATCTTATTTATAGATTTTTATAATTGTGCCCTGAACACTTTCCTTGTCTTTTCTTCAGTCAGTTTGAAGCAGCCTACACTTTGACATAAATAAATAAATAATCGTCTTCTTCCTCGTATACTCCCAGACATGTACTTGAATATTTTCAAAGACCAGCAGTGGTCAGCGTGATGCTTTATCTCCATAGAGTTGTTTTTTTTTTCTAGCAATGTTACTGGTAACGACCATATGTACTTTCACTATTGCTCGTATGTCGGGCATCTTTGAAGCAGACGTTCACTAGTCATTTTATCAGTGCCACAGTTACACTCATCAGTAGTTCCTATCTTTAACTCGTTGAATAGATGGCATCCCAATATATTGTGACCCGTGCGGAGTCTGAAGATTACCACTTAAATAATAATAATAGCATGACACATTAGGTTTGTAAATGAGCAGTGCATATTCATACTTTTTTACGCATACAGAATGCTGTGTATATCTTTGTTTCTTAGAGAAATAAGAAATAATAACTGACGAACCACGAAAGCATCGTTATGTATACCGTAGTTAACACACGTCCCCTAACCCCTATTTCTTCAAATCCTGACTCCGGGCGTTAACCAGCAGTTAGGTCCAATCTGTTCCAAGTACAGCAGTAGTACCACGGAATAATAGCCACAACGATTCCTGATGAGCTATTATAGTCAGGGAAATACGTCGATAATTCAACACTAGGACCTATTTGGAACGAAGAGGTAACGATGTAGGGATGAATGCCTTATAATGTAATTGTCCAAAGCCTGTCAGAGGCGGTTAACACTTTAGGCCGATTCCTCGGAATCTGATGTTGCGCCGAGAAAAGTCCCGCTCAGGGCTGACTTGAGCCTGGTTTCACCTATTCCAACCACTGTGACCTCTGGATCTAAAGAAGAGAAACACAATAGTGGATACCGGTTGACCATCTAATTTCATCTAAAGCAACTTTTTTTAAAAAAAACAAATCAAGTTTCGCCTCCTATCTCCGTTATTTTTGTTTTTCCAGATATTTATTATGATTATTTAGTGATTTTGTTTTTCTCTACCGCTATGCGAAAGTTGCTTTTATTTCATGATTTAATTCAGTGATTTCAGGATCATTTTACATTAGCGTTTACCGCCCACCGGTGTTTGGGTCACCTCAGAAGTGACTGCCCGGAGTGCGGTATATGTATATATATAGTGTGATGCAACCCAGAGCTGTTTGGTAACTTGTCACATGATGACAACAGACATACATATATGCTGATAATGTACATAATAAAAGAAAACAATTTACTTCGGGTATCGATGTTTTAGTTGTTAATTATATGTCAAGCAGAAATACCACTGAAACAATCTGCATCAAATTTCATGGAAGGTAAATAATACATGAAAAAAATGAATGTTTTTATTTTATTTATTTTTTAATTTATCCATACCCAAGCGTTGTCAAAACTGTTCGAAATAGACCCTGCATATTCCAAAGCCGGTTTTGCTTAGGGTTTTATAAAAACAACTCTGAAGTGTCAAGTGCAGCGCCGGATGTGGCCATAAGCTAAATAAGCTACAGCTTAGGGCCTCACAGTCTGAAGGGGCCACTCTTGCCAAGTTCAGTTGTTGCACGGCCTTATTCTCTCTTACCAACTGCCTCCACAGCTTGCTATATCTTAGGGCCTCACCCTATCTAAATCCGGCCCTGGTCAGGTGGCTCATCATAAAATGTGTGCTTTGTTGTGCTGAAACCCTTCTCCAGCAATTACAGTATGCATAGCTATTCGTCTGTAAAGTTGATATAAACTTCTTTTTGAAAAAATACAACAATTTCTTCCATATATCAACATTAGTTCTCTTTCAGGACCTGTTTTAGACCTGCCTAACAAACTGACTTAACGCGTTTTAACGTAGAAATGAACAATCCGTATTTGCAGTTTGTAGGTGTACTTAATAATCATTTGTTGTTTTTCTCCATTTGGAGCATGGTGTCGCTACTGTAGCTGGTACATTTTCAGTTATTATCCCTAAGTGAAGGGTAGCTAGTTCATTTTAAAAGCGTATATTATCTTTACCTGATCAATACTTTTTAAAAAAAAATCAGGTTTTTGGAAAACATTGTTTCTGTTTCCTACTTCTCTGTGTAGAAAGGGATAAACACATAACAACACTCTAGATCATTGATATACACACGAACACGCGCGCGCTAAGAATCACACAAAGACCATCTGACTTAACCGGATAGGCAACGTTGCCTACTAATGAGTGACAATTCAGACCACCCACACACAGAGCCATACAAAGCATTCACGTGCACTTGAAGCGGTGTAACAATTTGTTTTGCATTATGAGGTTGCCACCTGTGTACGTCATGCCTGAGAGAAAAGTATCCCTATTCTTTAGTTCCCCCCGGGAACTAAACGGGGCTATATTGCCTACAATCAAGTAAACACACTTTCTGAAATAAAATAAAAAAAAAACATCGATGACGAGCAAGTTATAGCTCTTTATTCCACACAAAACGAAAAGGAATGCAAGAGAAATGCAAAAGTTGAAACCTGGCAGAATAAGACTCGAAACGAAAAGAAGATTGTGGGGAAAAACAGGTTGAACAAGGCAGACTAAAACAATTTACAACAATCAGTCTGCCACTAACAGCAGCTTAAGCGGCTTTAGATGCATTATCATTTGTTATTTTTTTTTAAATCTTGTTAATACCCTTTAGAAGAAGTTAAGCATTCAGTTTCGCTGTAATCGATCACGAAAAGACAATTTGATCGTGTCTATTGTCAGCAGAATCAGATTACTGGAAGTGATGGATGAATACGGAATAACAGGACAGATGATGGACAGAGCAAGAACACGACACACAGATAACACAAGTGAAGATAGAAACCATGTCTGTAGTAAGGAATAACGATGTGTCCCCATTCTGAAAGCTCACATAGATTTACATTATTATTTATTTATTAGAGCTTCAGCGTAAGTTCATCCCGAAAGCTAAAGCCGATTTAAAATATGTCTGTTTAAACTCGAGTAGTCAGCGTAGTTCTAATATAGCCCGTATTATAAAGCTAAAGCCGATTTAAAAGTAACTCTCCTAATAAGCCAGAATCTGCCAAAATCAAATTCGCCAGTGGTACGTGACAGGAGGACCTGGCATGTATTTGTTGAAGTCCCATGCTCCTTGGGGAACTAAAGAGTATTGATTGAAATTCGCAACTTTCAGTGCCAAATCCGCCACCTTCGGAGTTAGTTTGACTGAATGGCGAGTTTTTTTGTTTGTTTATGTTTTTTTTTTTTTTTAAGTTAACATGAAAAGAGGTCACAGTTCACGTCTATACCAGAAATAGATCACGTCTAATTACCCTACGACAGCTCAAGTACTGGCATGAAAAGGGGGGGGGGGGGGGGGGGGGGGGTGGACTTGTTTTTGTTTTTGTTTTGTCAGTAACTAAAAAAATAATAATAATAAATACATTTGATAAAATGTGTCGTATTATATGCACAGCCTAACATTTCTCACTGAAGAAAAAACGACAGATTCCTACAGAGGTCTATTTTGTAACAAGTTGGAACTGCGTGAATCACAGCGCGCATCTTTCAATAAACTCAAGGTCAAAACGAAGCAAGTGGGTGAGGATTTGCACCCTTCATTGTCACTGAACATGTAATTCAGTAGGTCAGTGTTAGTTGATGGCATAATCTGTGCTATGTCACTGGTATTAAAAATTACGGCACCCATGGCAGATCCACAAGTGAGGGATCGTGTTGAAAAGAAGGCTTCTTCGGCGTCTCGAGTAAACAAGGGAATGAGAAGAAGCTACGATGTAAATTTTAAATAAAGAGCAAAACAAAAAACGTACAGGTGGCTAACAAGTTTGATGTTTGCGAGGCTAATATACGACATGCGAAAAAAAATTTAAAAGTTTAAAAGTGTCAGCGCATCAAGAAAAGCATTCATGTATATTCGAGAACATTTATTTTTCATATAGAACACCCTCAAAACTTTAGGGTCGTATTATGTACGAGGCCGTACTATATTCGGGCCAATGCAGTGTATATATAAATAACTCCCTTTCGACTGCTAATCAGTACTCATCTTTTGTTACAGACGCTGATATCGAAGCTGTGGCTACAAGGGATTTGGAACATGTTCACCATAAAGGTAATTTTCTTCTAATCTCTTCATGTTCTCCTTATAGAACAGAAATATTTCCAGTAAGGATCAAAAAGTAATAGCATGTATTGTATAATCTGCTGCATTAATTAACCTGCAAAATTACAACTTTTCTCAGTTGTCCTTCTTCTGTTTAACCATATCTCCTCTGGAATATCCTTGTTCTGTTTAACCATCTCTCCTCTAGAATACCCTTGTTCTGTTTAGCCATATCTCCTATGGAATATCCTTCTTATGTTTAACCATCGCTCATCTTGAATGTACTTCTTCTGTTTAACTATCTCTTCTCTGGAATTTTGTTCTATTTAGCCATCTCTCCTCTGGAATATCTCACTTCTATTTAACCATTAATCCTCTGAAATGATCCTTTTCTATTTCACCATCTCTCCACTTAAATGGTCCTCTCCTATTTAACCATCTCTCCACTGGAATATCCAACTTCTGTTAAACTAGTTGTTCTCTGGATTATCCCTCTGTCTTTTCTTCCAGATTCCAGCTCGCATACAATGTGTTTGTGAGCATCATACTATACTATATGGAATAAAGAACAATCTAGACACAAATTATAACCCGTTATATTCCATCTGCAGGATAAACCCCGATGTCATGTACATTGGCCAAAAAAAAAAAAAAATATGCGAACTTTTGTTTATACGCTATATGAGAATGTGTATACATTTGTTAGTGTACATATTTGCATGTGAATGAGTGTGTATGAGTCAATGTGTCTGTATATGCATATATTCCTTCCTAATGAACCTGTCATATTGGAAAGATTTATGGAAAACGGAACTCGCCCGCGAGAAACGTCACTCAAAAATGAAAGATCAACATTCAGTTAGAGAAAGAAGTAAAAACAGCTTAATAGAGTGACAACACTGAATACTTGATTATATCAGGTTCTATTTAAGATGTCCCTTAATATTGTTTTACTATAAACACCAAATGAAGAAACTTAAGAATCTTCAACTCGCATGTCAAGTCAACCCTACTGTATGGCTCGGAGTCACGGAGTACCAAAGAAAAAAAAGAAAAAAAGAAACTACAGACTTTCTTAAATGAGTGCTTGCTGTCATGAAATATTCTAATCCACATATATAAATTATTAGGTAAATATGAAGCCTAACAAATAAAATTAATAAAGAGAAGAGCAATGGTAAAATGACAGTGCTGTCCCAAAGAATGTACTCGAAATCCCCCTTGTTTTCTGCTTCGTCTGCAAATTGTAACGCTTTCACGTTGATAGTAAAGCTTACTGTATTATTACCCGCCTTCTTCAATGAAACGTGTGCTGTATTTCTTGGAAAAGCATTGAGACGTACTGCGTAATGACCTAAATTAACCCTAACATTAATTATACTGCGTTACCAAAACGAACGAACAGATGGACTAAAGGGATAAAAAGAGAAGGGAGAGGCAGAAAGCCGAACACTAAACCCGCTTCGCGCGATACACAATTACTACCATCACGCGTGTAAGTCTACATGCACTAATTTTTTTTCAGACGGACAGTGATAAAATACACTACCCTTTCCCAGAGTTAGGTTTATAAATCATAACAGACTCTTATTAGAAAAGACAACATTATATGGGTTTACGTTTGAACACATAACAGTACCCAGACAGCACATCTTCTAAACAGGAGATAGAAGAAATTGCATATTTTGAACGCAACCACGTAGCTCCTTTAAATTAGTATTTTTGGGTTCCTTAGGGTTTGCTGACAAATAATATGTAAAACGTTACGCAAATAGTCCAGGAATTAATAAATTATACCCAAAATAAAATATTGGGGGTGCCTGACAGCATAAAATCATTTCTGCTCATAAAATTTTTTTTTATAACGTGTTTGAAAAAACCTTACGTTACATAAATAGCCTACCATGTAAACTCCAAATTGATTGGAGCGCAACAAATGAAAGCCTAACCACGATTGGTCGGGCTATAAATACTATCTTGGTTGTTGGGGGAGACGGGAAAAGATAACATTTTTTTCAAACACTTGTCGAAACGTGGCTCATTGGCCAGTCTCGCTGATATACACACTTGGGAGCGTTAGTTCGAGACCACTAATTCAAATAAGCTTGATAAAGCGACAGTACGTTGAAGCTAGCTCACATTTTTGCTAAAATAAAAGCCTGGAACATAGGCAGAACGGAATTTGTGCCAGAATTCATTGCTAATCAACGTATCTGTGTTTATTTCCATGAAATTGTGGGACAGTGGTCTTGATGGTAGTGAGCAGCACCTGGTCAGAGATTTGCTGAATCCAGAGTCGGACAGCATACTCCTTGGTCTTTTTAGCTATCAGGGAGGTGTCTCCTGAGCCCAGAGGAGAATTCGAGCAGAGGAGTCCTTTCCTGCCGCCATCACGCCAGATAAGCGAATTGGCCAGCTGAGCTCAACATTATGTCCCCTCATCTTGAAATAACTTTATAAAAATACTATTCAGAGGGGAATTTACTTGTCTTAAAATCAGGAACTGTGAACATCTACAATAATGGTCCCTAAAGACAAACTATTGAAGTCATGATGACAAATACCAACAGAGCTTGAACAAAACAAAACCAGTATTACCTCATTTTACCACTACACAAATGACACACATAGAACATTGGTAATAATATATGTCACTACAATATTCATATTAAATACATTCTGTACATAACTTGTAATTTAAATTGATTGTGATTCCTGGTTCCCTTGTAGTTGAATCAGGACACATATTCATTCATGCCAGTAATGAATACATATTGTTATTGAAACGTTACTAGTGACTTCTTTAAGATATTCTCATAGAGTGTTATATGTATGTGAGTGTCACAGTGTTGTTAAGAGTAGTGGATTAAATTAAATTGTTTATCTGTCTGTTGTTGTGACTTACACTTCACCATACACATACCCTAGACACATAACGTAGCATCACACTATTCCAGAATAATTCTGACTGAGATATATAGATATGTGGTAGCAAGTAAGGTTATATATATAATATACTACTCTTATTAGATATATATATACCTTCACAGCTGATCTCAGTCAGTACACTAAGTCCCTTATAAATATTTATAACATCCCACTTCACCACATATATTGGGGTCTCGCTCTCGGGATTTTGAATCTTTAACTATTAAAAATATTGGGGGTAATTCACTTCAGGGAATATAAGAATTAAAAGGTATCCTTGGGTGGAATTAAATAAGGTTGAGCTCACGGTGCCTGTTTTGTCCATTAGAGATTGAATTGTTGGTTAGACATTGTATTAAGTTACCTGATAGACAATGGCGGACCTGGCCAAATTTCGATCTGCTGCGGTTCAGACTGCAAAAGAGTTAGGATTAGATGGGCAAGTTATGGTTGCCTATGTCACAACGGAATGTGACAAATTTATTGAACGCGAAGAAAGAAGATTAGAAAAAGAAGCCGAAAGAAAGTTAGAGGCTGAGACTAAGAGGTTGCAAGCTGAGGCTGAGACTAAGAGGTTGCAGATTGAGGCTGAGGCTAAGAAATTGGAGGCAGAAAGAGAAGACAAAAGATTAGCTGCAGAAAGAGAAGCCGAGGAAAGAAGACAAGCTGCAGAAAGGGAAGCAGAAAAGGAGGAGAAGAGATTACAAAGGGAACATGAGTTACGACTAAGGGAGTTTGAGTTTCAAGGCCATGCTCCTGAAAATGGTGCCAGCCCCTTTGCCTCTGATGCTACGGTTACTCAAGGAGCCTCAATCTCAGCTATGAATTTTCATTTAGATCATTTTGTTGAGAAAGACGATGATATTGAGAGCTATATAAATAGGTACGAACTATTAGCTACCACGTATGGGTTGGAGAGAGAAAGGTGGAGCTTAAAGTTATCTCAGGGACTTCGTGGGGCAGCTTATGAAGTTTTTGCAAAAATGAGCAGAGGTGATCAGGAAAATTATGACATGCTAAAGCAGGCTCTTTTGTTAAGGTATGAAAAGAATGCAGAGTTTTACAGGAAAAAATTTAGGAATGCTAAACTACTGTCAGGTGAAACCTATCACCAGTTCTCTGCACGAATAGAGACATACTTGGAGAAATGGACTTCTCTGGGGAAAACCCAAGATCTTAAGGAAATGGTCCTTATAGAGCAACTAAGAGAGTCCATGGCTCCAGACCTGAGAAAGTTTCTCATGGAACAAGGTGCAGAGAGGCTGGATGAGTTGCTAAATGTTGCTGAAAGGTATCAAGCAGCTCAAGCAGAGGTAACAGGTAATAAAAAGAAACAGGTGGACAACTTTAGGGCACCACAGAACTTTAATAAATTTGATCCTAAGGATCAAAATAAAGGTAAGCACCAATTTGATAGGCCACGGTATGACAATAAAAATAAATTCCCACAATTCGATGAAAGGAAATATGATGAAAGAAAATCTTTCAACCAAGGAAAAAGGTGGTGTAAGAATTGTCAGATGGACAATCATGACACTGACCGTTGCAGAAGGAAACCTGTGTATATGGCAACCCTTCAGGTCAGGTCGACCTCAAGACAGGAGGAGGATATTATGTTAGATACCACTCCAGAAGAGATGAGGAAGGCACAGGCTGGGGATAAAACACTCAAGCCTTGTTTCAGAAAATTGTCAACTTGTCATACAACTCCAGGCAAGGGAGATTTTTACATGAAAAACAAGTTGATGTATAGGAAGACTGGAACTAGATCCCATGGTCACGGACAGCTGGTTCTTCCAAAAAGATACAGGACAGAATTAATAAGGAGCCTACATGTGAAACCAGATGGGGACCATGAGAAGATAGGTACCATCATTCAAAAGGTGGCTCACAATTATTATTGGCCCAAAGCAAGATGGGACATTGAAAATTTTGTAGAAAGGTGTAGCATAGCACATGAGGGAACCCCCACAAGTGGGAACATGGATCAGGACCTGGACACGCCCCGAGGCAAAATTAGGCCTGATAATAAAAGGAAAAATAGATTTGATAAAGTGGACCAAATGGAATGGGAAGCCCCTTTTCACGGACAAGCTTCACTTAACTGTTTTACAATGGCCACTATGCGGAGAGTGCAAAAAGATGTCTTACCCCAGGATAAGCCGAAAATCCCTCAATCGGACTTAAACAAACTGGAGGAAGAGGATGTAGAGAGGAAATCTCTCATCAAGAATTTTAAGAGGGGAGACAGCCCCAAAAGAAAAATTGGTAGCGGTCGTTTTGTGAATGATAATTCTGGGAGGAAAAATCATCACTATAAAGCTTCGAGTGGAAGAGACCATACCGGTGCATGGACAAATAGGTCCACACAATAAAAGGTCCACTTGAAGCTATGTTAAGAACGTGGACTGATGAAAAGGCAGAGGAAAACATTACATCTTCATACCAGTATGTGAATGAGCTGACCACTCGGTTAAAAACTGGCTGGAAACTTGCCAATGAAAATTTGAAACAAGCCAGGAAGAAACATGCTGCCTATTATAACAGGAAGGCGAAAGACAGAAATTTGGCTGTGGGAGAGAAGGTACTGCTTCTTTTGCCCGGGAGTCAGAATAAGTTACAAATTGGATGGCAGGGTCCATATACAGTTCTAGAGAAGGTGTCTAGAACAAATTATAAGATAGATAAGAAGGGGAAAGAAAAAATCTATCATGTGAATCTCCTGAAGAAATATTTGGAAAGAGAACATCAGGAAGAGACACACTTGTTGACCTTGTCCATCGCCATGGAGATGAAAAAGGAACCACTTTCATCATTTGAATATCCATTACACCCCTGTGAGACAGCAGCACAGGTGAAAATCAGTACACATTTAACGAAAACTCAGAAAGAGAGAGTGCAACAGGTTCTAAATAATCATGCAGAGGTGTTAACAGACCGACCAGGGCATACAAACCTATTGGAATATGATATGAAATTAATAGACTCCACACCTGTCTGTATGAAACCATATTCGATTCCGTTTGCTAAGGAAAAAGCTTTGAAGGAAGAGATAGACTATCTGTTGAAGGAAGGAATTATTTCGCACAGTGAGTCTTCGTATAGTTCCGGTGTTGTACTTTTAAGGAAGCCCTCTGGAGAACATAGACTCTGTATAGATTACAGGAGACTGAATGCTATTACAGAAGGACAGGTGGATCCATTGCCGGATACAAATCAGCTGTTTGCCAGACTAAATAAAGCTAAATCTTTCTCAAAAGTGGATCTGAGTAAAGGATACTATCAGATTCCAGTAAAGCCTGAGGTTAGACCATACCTAGCTTTTAGTACCTCAGAAGGACACTATGAGTTTAATAGATTGCCATTTGGATTGAAGAATGCGCCTAGTGTCTTCTCTAGAATGATGAGAAAATTATTGGATCCTCTGAATAATCCCTGTATAACAAATTTTATGGATGATATCCTTATAGCAACAGAAACATTTGAGGAACACATTGACTCTCTGAACATGCTGTTTGATCGACTTAGGGAGGCAAATTTAACAGCCCGACCAACCAAATGTTGCGTTGGATGTAAAGAATTGGAATTTTTGGGACACACAGTTTATCAGGGAAACATGACTCCTGACCCAAAGAATTTAGAGAAACTACAGAAAGCCCCGAGACCACAAACCAAGAAGGACGTGAGATCCTTTGTCTCATTATGTGGTTTCTACCAGAAGTATATCAAAAACTTTAATTCCATATGTGCACCTTTAACGGAATTGACACGTAAAGGACTTCCAGATCGCATTACATGGACACCACAATGTGAAATGACTTACCAAGAATTGAAGGAAAAGCTCACAAGTAAACCCATTTTGAAATTACCTGACTTAAGTCAAGAATTCATAGTAAGGACGGATGCAAGTAATATTGGGCTAGGTGCAACTTTACTACAGAAATCAGATGCATTGGATGGGGAATTAAGCCCAGTGGCATATGCTAGCAGAAAGTTGAATAAAGCTGAAATCAACTACTCAACTAGCGAAAAAGAATGTCTTGCAGTAATATGGGCAATAAAGAAATTCAATATTTATCTATATGGGAAGGCATTTAAGTTGCAAACTGACCACAAACCTTTATCGTTTTTAGCACAGGCTAAGCATGAGAACTCTAGGTTACTCCGATGGTCTTTGCTTCTGGCTCCATATAATTTTAGCATTGAATATATATCTGGAAAAACAAATCTGGGAGCGGATTTTTTAAGCCGCCATCCGTGTGATGAGAATCACCGTAAACCCCAGAAATAATAATAAATTTCTCTATGTGAATATAGAATAAAGGACTGACATATAATGTCTGTTTTAAGAGGGGAAGTGTCATGAAATATTCTAATCCACATATATAAATTATTAGGTAAATATGAAGCCTAACAAATAAAATTAATAAAGAGAAGAGCAATGGTAAAATGACAGTGCTGTCCCAAAGAATGTACTCGAAATCCCCCTTGTTTTCTGCTTCGTCTGCAAATTGTAACGCTTTCACGTTGATAGTAAAGCTTACTGTATTATTACCCGCCTTCTTCAATGAAACGTGTGCTGTATTTCTTGGAAAAGCATTGAGACGTACTGCGTAATGACCTAAATTAACCCTAACATTAATTATACTGCGTTACCAAAACGAACGAACAGATGGACTAAAGGGATAAAAAGAGAAGGGAGAGGCAGAAAGCCGAACACTAAACCCGCTTCGCGCGATACACAATTACTACCATCACGCGTGTAAGTCTACATGCACTAATTTTTTTTTCAGACGGACAGTGATAAAATACACTACCCTTTCCCAGAGTTAGGTTTATAAATCATAACAGACTCTTATTAGAAAAGACAACATTATATGGGTTTACGTTTGAACACATAACAGTACCCAGACAGCACATCTTCTAAACAGGAGATAGAAGAAATTGCATATTTTGAACGCAGCCACGTAGCTCCTTTAAATTAGTATTTTTTGGGTTCCTTAGGGTTTGCTGACAAATAATATGTAAAACGTTACGCAAATAGTCCAGGAATTAATAAATTATACCCAAAATAAAATATTGGGGGTGCCTGACAGCATAAAATCATTTCTGCTCATAAAATTTTTTTTTATAACGTGTTTGAAAAAACCTTACGTTACATAAATAGCCTACCATGTAAACTCCAAATTGATTGGAGCGCAACAAATGAAAGCCTAACCACGATTGGTCGGGCTATAAATACTATCTTGGTTGTTGGGGGAGACGGGAAAAGATAACATTTTTTTCAAACACTTGTCGAAACGTGGCTCATTGGCCAGTCTCGCTGATATACACACTTGGGAGCGTTAGTTCGAGACCACTAATTCAAATAAGCTTGATAAAGCGACAGTACGTTGAAGCTAGCTCACATTTTTGCTAAAATAAAAGCCTGGAACATAGGCAGAACGGAATTTGTGCCAGTTTGTGCCAGAATTCATTGCTAATCAACGTATCTGTGTTTATTTCCATGAAATTGTGGGACAGTGGTCTTGATGGTAGTGAGCAGCACCTGGTCAGAGATTTGCTGAATCCAGAGTCGGACAGCATACTCCTTGGTCTTTTTAGCTATCAGGGAGGTGTCTCCTGAGCCCAGAGGAGAATTCGAGCAGAGGAGTCCTTTCCTGCCGCCATCACGCCAGATAAGCGAATTGGCCAGCTGAGCTCAACATTATGTCCCCTCATCTTGAAATAACTTTATAAAAATACTATTCAGAGGGGAATTTACTTGTCTTAAAATCAGGAACTGTGAACATCTACAATAATGGTCCCTAAAGACAAACTATTGAAGTCATGATGACAAATACCAACAGAGCTTGAACAAAACAAAACCAGTATTACCTCATTTTACCACTACACAAATGACACACATAGAACATTGGTAATAATATATGTCACTACAATATTCATATTAAATACATTCTGTACATAACTTGTAATTTAAATTGATTGTGATTCCTGGTTCCCTTGTAGTTGAATCAGGACACATATTCATTCATGCCAGTAATGAATACATATTGTTATTTGAAACGTTACTAGTGACTTCTTTAAGATATTCTCATAGAGTGTTATATGTATGTGAGTGTCACAGTGTTGTTAAGAGTAGTGGATTAAATTAAATTGTTTATCTGTCTGTTGTTGTGACTTACACTTCACCATACACATACCCTAGACACATAACGTAGCATCACACTATTCCAGAATAATTCTGACTGAGATATATAGATATGTGGTAGCAAGTAAGGTTATATATATAATATACTACTCTTATTAGATATATATATACCTTCACAGCTGATCTCAGTCAGTACACTAAGTCCCTTATAAATATTTATAACATCCCACTTCACCACACTTGCATGGAACAGACAGGCTGAAAAGATTTGACAAGGTCACCAATATGGAATTGACGAAAAGAACCAGACAAATGCCAGAAGAGCCAGATATGAGAAGACCGCTAGATATGGATAGGACACACACTTAGAAAACCTATTGATGACGTCACCAGACAGTCGTTATTCTGGAACCCCCAGGGTAAGAGAAGTAGAGATGGACTGAAGTAGAGATGGACCGAAGAACACATGGAGACGAGAACTGGAGACAGACTTGACAATGATGAGGATGGCATAGAAAGACCTTGAGCTGATGACACGTGATAGGAGGATTTGGCACCCGTTTGTTGAGTCTCAAAGGTTCTTGGGGAACTGAAGGGTAATATATGAATGAATGAAATTAAGAAGGTAGTCAACAAATAAACAATACAAATGACAGACAGAAAGAAAGAAATAGTTCTTGTATCACATCCTGCAAGAACACACCAACAGAACCCTACACCTTAGTGGAGCTGGGAGATGTAAACACAAAGATGGGTGTGCATAAGAAGGCTGTCAAATTTGTTGAATGCACTGAATGTTAAATGAATGAAAGTCGCATGTTTTGCTCTCTAAGGGGCAGAAGTCCATACTTTCAGATGGTACCCTTTGAAGTATGGACCCCATGCAGAAAGCGTGCATCACATAACTTTATATGTTCACTCGCCGTAGTGGTTTCTGTCGCACTTTTTAAAAAAAGTGATGTAGCTAGCCCCATATACAACCTTACGTCAGGAGACTCTTACGACATGCGTGATGGGACCAGTCTTATTCTTTCTTTGTCTTCTCGAAGATCCCCGTCAGCCACAAGAGGTGGGTTCAACTCTATTACTACATCAATATCGGTCTCTACGAAGGTTCTTATAGGATACACCATCCATCACTGTTGAAGTGTTTGCATACAAATAAAACTCCAGAAATAAACAAAAACTAAGCACGTATATTACACATACTTTTAATTACACAAATAAGAGAGAGAGAGAAAGAGAGAGAGAGAACGAACGAACGAACTTTTTTTTCAGAAAGCTTAGAATTGGGCACGCAGACCCATCTAACATTCTGCCTATCCTTTCTCTCGTCTTCCATACTGAATCCATTTATTCTTACATGAAAATATATTATTTAAATAATAAAATAAACAAAATAAAATACAATAAAATAAAATCCCACTATTGTAACAGTACAATAACAGTTACACACATTTACATTACCTTATCATAATTAATATTGAACAGGACAAAATTATCTTTAAAACCTACATGTGATGTTATATAATTTTTTTGGAACATAACTAAATTAGCGTGGCACATCTGCACTCATGATGTATTTGAAAAGTCTGCAATTGTACGAATAAGGACTAAGCTTGTTTTTTTTTTTTATTGGGGAGGTTGTGTGGAAGATTATTCCACAGATGAGCAGCAAAAAAAAGCTAAACTTTTCTTGAATTAGTCGAGCCTAAGCTTGAGCATGTGTAATATGTTAAAGCGTTGGCTGCGTCTTCCGTTGTATTTGAAAATAAACCACAGATACGTTGGAGCATTCTGTGATAAGATTTTATGAATGAATTACTCTTTGTTGAAGAGAAAACGCTTTATTAGAGGTAAAGTGTTAAGATATTTTTATGGGTCTACAGAGAGGGAGGGATAGAGAGAGTGAGAGAAAGACGGAAAGATAAAGACGGAGAGAGAGTGGGGGAAGATACATAAACTAAGCCAATGCAAGAAACTAAAGTTTATAAGTCCAGCGAACATGGAAATGTAAAAAAAAAAAAGAGAGAAACCATAAAGGGAGTGGGAAGGGGTACGCCATATGCATTTTCATCATCATCATAATCATCATCATCATTTCCATTATTATCGCCATCATCATCATCATTTTTTTCCTTTCGCTCCTTATGGGGCATGAAGCCACGACAAAAGCTGGCCGTCGTGCAGGAAGACTACGTTGAAGCCCCTCCTGTGGTCTTGTAGCGGTCAATGTGATAGCTATTTGTTTGACATGATGTAGGTTGTCAGCCGCGTGAATAACGTCATGATTTTTTTTTAACGATATGCTTGATGGAACAGTAGTCCTACTCTTCCTTAGTCAACAAACAAGGCGCCCCCCCCCCCCACCCCCCGGAAACTACAAGGGGCCATATGCATTCTAGTCAGAACAAAACACCACAATAACAAATGCCGTTGATGTATAGAATAAACAGCAAAGAAGATCAATAATCAGTATGTGCAACCAATAGTAAGAGACATTGCATATACCCAAATTATAACCATAAGAGACGTAAGCCTATATACCATGTATGGTAGAGATATTCTCTATCTTAATTATGGGTTCAAAACTAATCTAAAAGCCAAAAGGTTTGAACTCATTTGTGTTCCCAACAAACGGGTTTGTGAAAGACTTGATACAGAAACACCGTGACACAATGGATTCCACAGTCAGTGATTCCAAGTTAAATGGGCATCCGACATGGTGTATCTTGTACTTAACTCATTTCGCTTTATACATCACCTGATTTCTTATCGCAAGTGATAAATGTAAATGACTACATGGGTACTGGCTACAATCCACAAAAGCCAGATCCAAACCTCAGAAATGATGTACCTGAGGAAGGTGGTTGAAGTAACAAGAAGAGACTTGGTTTGCAACCAGACAATACGGCAAAGCCTTAAAACCAAGTCACTGTGGACCCAAGTAGAACAGTCCCAACTACGATGGTTTGGCCATGTCTGCAGAATGGGAACAGATCGGCTACCACGACAAGTATGGGAAACACAGGGCAAGGGACCCAGACCTCCAGGACGACCCAGAGTCCGCTGGGAAGACAACATTAGTCAATCTCTGAAGGACCGAGAATTAGATTAGAACCAGGCCAGGAGGAAGACAGCTGATAGGATAGTATGGCGCGCGCTCTCTTTCTTTCTCTCTCTTCCAAATGTCTACACTTCTTGGTAGAAAAGGAACAATTAAGTAAGATAAAAGTTAGAACATAAATAAAGAATGCATATCGACAGATGACCTTGATATGAATGCGAGATGGAACTTTCCAGACGTAAGAGAAAATGAAAAGTCCAGTAAAGCACGAAGAATTCATGAAGGTGATGCAGGAGTGTAAGACGTGAAATTATGTTGGTTGGTTCTCATAAGATTCAGCAGGGAAAATCTGCCAGCTCCTTATGATTTCTTAAAACATTTGTAAAAAAAAATGACAGGTGGATTTGGAGTCGTTTTACATTTGAACAATATATTAAAAACACAGCATGTTTCAGGATTAGCCTTAGTCAGCCACAGTCACAAAGAGGAAAAAAAGATTAGAAATATAGGAAGGCAAAGAGAAAATAACAAGAACAAGCATACTCCTGGGGAAACAAATAATAACGAATTTATAAATAAAATACTAAACAAAAGAGAAATACCAATGTAAGAAAAAGTATCTATAATAACACAGCAAAGAATATGAAATGCAATAAATTTATAAAAATAGTGGATTGATGTTGTTATTGTTTAACTAGGGCTGCTGAGCTTCTTGCTCTTTTGCAGCCAATACAGTGTTAAAGACTCCTTGATCTACTCTGTAGATCTAGTCTTTTCCTGTAGCTTTTCTGCCATTCCGAAACGTGTTAAGTTGAAGTCATGAGCTCCAGTTTCTCCAGCTTGGCTTGCATTTAAATGATCATCATATCTGGTCCAAAGCTATGGGGAAGAAGAGTGTGGAATGCTGTGCATTCTTCGCCATCCAGGGGGCTCTTTTTTTATTATAATGTGTTTGCTACCTTTCGTTGTAGCACGCCTCTTTCAACCATCTACCATACACATGGAGCTGTTGGTTATATCAGGACGCGGTTCATTTATTGTAATATGCTTTTGTGTGTATTTATTTTATACTATATTATCTCTGGTAAAGTTTTTTTGTTTTTACTTTTTTAGTTATTGTTCAATGTTGTTTTATTATCCAAAATATGATATTGTCTAGACTGGTATGTTTTTATTATTCACTGGAGGGTTTTTGGTCAATCCGTATTTATCTGGGGGGGGGGGGGGGGGGGGGGGGGGGGGAAGTCTTACACCAATGTAGACTACTGGCTCGCATCCTTATTTATTTATTTTTTAAATGTTAGCTTTTGTTTTTGTAATAAAGTGTTTTATTAACTTTTGTATTTCTGATGGGGTCTTAGTGCCTATGAGATTTTCTACACTCATTTCTACCTTGTGGTTACTACAGTATGTCTGAATGTTTTTTTGTAGTCCACCAGAAAGTGTCTAATTGTGTGTGGTTCTTGACACTCTTCGCAAGTGGGTTCCTCTATCATGAAATATCCAGTTCCAAGCTTGAGCCTCAGCAATTTTTTATTAATTGGTATTTTTAGTTCATCTTTTATCTGACATTTTTTGCTTGGTTTTTTCAGGATTTTATATGTGTCTTGCTTTTTTACTTTGGTCCCATGCTGTTGTGGCGTGAGGTTTTTATTTGACTCTTGGATCAGTACAGTACTGACAATTACAGAAATAGAATTTCTGCAGAAAATGGTGAAGTCCCAGTGTCTGAGAGAACTACTGGTATCACAAATTAGTTAGGCTGTGAATGATCTGATCTCGAAAAATTAGTGGAGAGGAGACAGACATAAATTGCCACCCCCGCTGTGTAACTAACTGTGATATTAAAAAACAAGGAAACAGATTTTACTTAACAATTATTAAAAAATTGACAAGTCGTTCAAATACAATTTCCTTATTATTTATTTAGTATATACACTATCTACTCTTGTGCTGAAGGGTGAATGTTGAAAAAATGGAATGTAATGGATTTGTAAGTTTACATATGATTTACAAATATTATATATATATATATATATATCTATATATATATATATATATATATATATATATATATATATATATATATATATATATATATATATATATATATATATATATATATATATATATATATTACAACAAGTTTTCCAATTATAAGAACAAAAATTATATCAGCTGTGCTGTTATTCAATTATAGTACATGTATCAGCTGTGCTGTTAATTACGTATAATTTATCAGCTATGATATTGTCTCTTGCTACGCTAATTCACGTTTTCTTCATTGACTTAAATGCTCACAATTGCCGACGGAAATGGTACTAATGTGTACTCATCTCTCAAAAGTTCTGTCCTTCTTAGTTTGATTGACACACCACCTGCTGAGGATCGTTTCTTTAGCCCACCCAAGACTGAGGGGGAACTAAAGATGTTGCTCAGGTACAATCTCTGTGCTCCTGCAAAGTTCCAGGCAGCTGGATTGACTCGACATACGTCCTCAGGTTGGATGACACGAATAAAACCTGTAACAAGTAAAAATAGGGGCTAATTTCTGTCATCAATTCCACCTATTTCTAGTGTGGGTGAAATGAGCGTGTGTCTCAGGTGTCTGCATGTAGGATGAATGACAACATGGCTCAGTATGAGTTAGCAATAGCGAGACAAGACAGGTGTCTACTTGCAAAACATTCTTTCTGATAAATTAATACATGGGTACATCCAATAATATGAATTCAATACATGAATACATCCAATAATATAAATTCAATACATGAATACATCCAATAATATAAATTCAATACATGAATACATCCAATAATATGTACACCTAGGTGTGATACAACCATTTCCTTCCCCCTATAATATACCAGGCCCTCTCTGACAAGTGCTATACTAGCTGGTAACATATATCCTAACAATATTGTTATGTTCTTATGATAGGAGTATATGAGACGACGAATGTTTGGTTATATTTCAGGTTGGAGTTAGATGAGACAATAGATTGATGAGTCCTAACAAGGACTGTTTTGGTTATATTCAGTTGGTCTGAGATAATAGATTGAAGTTATAGGAGACAATAGGTTGAGTCCTAACAAGGACTGTTTTGGTTATATTTCAGTTGGTCTGAGATAATAATAGATTGAAGTTATAGGAGACAATAGGTTGAGTCCTAACAAGGACTGTTTTGGTTATATTTCAGTTGGTCTGAGATAATAATAGATTGAAGTTATAGGAGACATTAGATTGAGTCCTAACAAGGACTGTTTTGGTTATATTTCAGTTGGTTTTATCTGAGATAATAGACTGAAGTCATGTGAGACAATAGATTAAAGCATGAGTCCTATTAGTCTTCGTCTTCATCAATCATATCAGGAAATACAATCATTATACCTAATGCCCCAAGATACAATCAGTAACTTGATAAGTTCATATTGAAACAATTTATATAAAATATATACAAGTGTAGGTAGTATAAATTACACACAACAAATACCAACATATATATCTGCTGTAGGCCTATTTGCCTACAAATAGTAAATTATA
This sequence comes from Oreohelix idahoensis, assembly GCA_024509875.1. Lineage (NCBI taxonomy): Eukaryota > Metazoa > Mollusca > Gastropoda > Stylommatophora > Oreohelicidae > Oreohelix > Oreohelix idahoensis. The sequence goes on from JAMPIV010009582.1 coordinate 95,982, forward strand.
TTTACCCTCCAAGATTTAAACAGGCCAGTGACTCGACTAGCGGAGCCGTCTGCTAGGTCAATGCACGCAGGTAAGCAATAAATCAAGGTTGACAGCTCCTCTTCCTCAGTCGGTCGTCGATCTGGCTTCGTGTCGGTGTTGCGTGTTTTTGCATAAAATCTCGCTCGATTATATAGGCAGGCGAGGTAACTTCTACTGCTTAAGGAAAGCGTTTGGTTGGTTCCTGGCGGGGCAAGCTGATTGGTTGTCTGCAGTTCCGTACCATGCTCCGTACCGTCCTTGACCGAAACGAGTCCTAGGAAAACCAGGGCTTATGGCTAATGTTATTCTGTTTTTCCGCCATATTGGGTGACAAGATGGCCGCCCCCGACATCCGAAAAACAGGGCTTAAGCCTAATTTTATTCTGTCTCAGAGACTGGTGAACGGTGCTCGTTGATTGGCTGGGTGATTAACAAAGAAGTGTGTTTACACTTTACGACAGCTGTTATCGACTCTTTAGTTATTGCTTGAGCAATTAAGCTCTTAATTTCAAACTTCCCTAAGCCTACTTCAATTTTGTTATAGCTAGTTCTCCCCCCTTTGGCTTCTTTGTCTGCAAGCTCATTTCCTGCTACCCCCACATGTGATGGTATCCATGTTAGTGTTACACTGTTTCCTATAATGTGCAGGTATGTATTGACCTGTAGTATTTCCTCTATAATATCTGGCCTGCTACCTTCATTTCTGTTTCTGATAGCTAGTACTGATGAAAGGGAATCTGTGAGAATGGTTACTTTATTTGGTGGGTTTTCTGCAGCTATTTCTAAAGCTTTTAGGATTGCCACTAATTCTGCTGTAAAGATGGATGTTTTACCTGTTACTTTGTACCTTTTATAAATTTTTAACTTTGGTACTTCTTCTTCTTCTTCCTCGTTCGCCCTGAAAAGGACGGTGGTTGCGTTGTGTCTGTTTACGCCGTAGCTGTGATATCTGCACCTTTCGGTCGACACATCCGACTTCTGCACGGCATTTTTTTAGGACCGGGTTTGCCTTCCCATTGCGATCCGTGCTCGCTCTGCCAGACTGCACTGCTGCAGACTGTTTCCAGGACCACTGTACCACAATTTTGGTACAGTATTGCTATTCCTGCTCCTAATTTTCCTTCTTCATCTTTTGACCCATCTGTATATATAGTTAGGCTATTATTTATAGACCGTTCTATGTACTCTAGTGCTTTACTTTTTGCTGAGATTATGTCGTTAGATTTGCTTATGATCTATGATAGGTGGGAGTCAGTTTCTGGCACTTTTAGTTCCCATGGTGGGATCTTTTCTTTATACTGAGCACTACTGTTTATCATATTAAATAGGTTTGGGTGTTGATTCACTTCATCCATTGTTTTCCACCCTGACGGGTAACTATTATGGTTTAGTGGTATGTGGCCTATGTACTGGTTACCCCTATCAAAGGTTTTGTGTGCTGAGTGAGTTGGATCTTTTGCCACTCTTGCCCAGTAGCTGAATCTCAGCTCTTTTCTCCTTAACTCCAGGGGTATAATGTCTAGTGCTACTTCTAGTGCCTCTGCTGATGTTCCCTTTGAGGCACCTGCTATTATTGACAGTGCCTGGTTTTGTACTGTGTCTAGTTTTTTTTCTTATTGCTCGGGGCGGCTGATGCATAGACAACACTGGCATAGTCAAGTTTGCCCCTAATAAATGATTTATAGGTTAGCATTGTCTTATTGCAGGCTCCCCAACCACTTCCCTTCATATATCTTAGCATTAGGGGGCTCTCCAAATATACAGAGCTAAAATACTGTGCTGTGGTTCTGGGCTATCACAAGGAATTGTCACGTCCTACACAGAGCCACTTCTCAGCTCCCGCTGCTCATCATGGGTCCATAGTGAGATCCTCCTGCAAGCAGCCAAGCAGGTAAAAAGCCAGAGTTACGTCGGGGACTCATGTGCTTTCTCCAAGCTTAATGTGCAATGCTGTGTTATCAACATGTTTCATCACAGGTGGAATCCGTGGAAGTGAGTGAATGATTTCAGGTTTCAGTGATGATGAATTAGCCTCAAAGACAGTTTCACTTCCACCTTTGAATACTGTAGCATTGTACTTAGCTGGTGGTCATATAAGGATGACTCCAGATATGCCTCCATGCAGGTGAACTGATGTAAAAGTAACGTCCTGTGATAATCAATGGCGTCTCAAAAATGTGCCGATAATTAATAGAAATAGGAAGTAAAACAAGTAACGGATAAAACTTGTTTTAAGCTATACACCTTTATTTTAAAATGCACTAAAAATAGAAACATTCTGTATCCTGTTAACAATTCTGTGTACGTCACCTAATTATGTGATCCTATTGACAATTCTGTGTACGTCACCTAATTCTGTGATCCTCTTGACAATTCTGTGTACGTCACCTAATTCTGTGATCCTCTTGACAATTCTGTGTACGTCACCTAATTCTGTGATCCTGTTCACAATTTTGTCTATAACGTTACCATGTTCTGTGATCATTTCACATCTGTACTCTTGTACAAATTCTTTGACTTTTTCGGCTTTAATTTTTGAATAGCAGCCTGCAGGTTCCTTCAAATTTTAAAAGTTTAAAATATACCATGACAACGGGTTGTGGGCAAAATGTTAGCTCCCTATGTCATCTGAAACCTAGTGAACAAACCAAAGGCTCAAAGATTTGAAACATCCAAACAACACTCATATCAAATTAAATAAAACTTTTTAGAAATTGGCAACAGTGGGGAGTGGGGTTGCGGGAAGAGCTCCTGAGTATAAAAAAAAATACGAAATCAAAGACTGTCAAAATGGCGAGGAAAAAAAAAAAAAAGAAAATGAGAGGGAAATGACTGAGTAAATAAGGAAGTAACTGGTAAATTAAACAAGTACCTGAGGCAGAAATTAGATTAACAGCTTCAGGATATTCAGCCCATCATTGAAAAGACAACCCATTTAAAAAATCATGCGATTCCCCAGTGAATAGTGAGTCCTATTATTAGTATTATATGAGCTAATATTGGAAATTTCGGAATGATCAGGCCCATTAAAATGAATTATTTACTTCGATTTCATTATTGACTTACTACTCCATTATTTACTTATGATTTCTATAGGAGTTAGGACGAAAAGAGGAAGTTGGTGTCCAAAGCGCGTGTGCGTATTAGCATGCGAATGTGGACGCGAAGCGTATATCGGAATTCCGCAATAAGCTTGTGTGTCGTTGACAGAAAACAAACGTAATTCGATTAACCGTAGTCTGAGTTACACGATGACTGCCTCTTTTAGTGTACTAACAGTACTTCTAGAAACGCCCTATGATGAGTGAGTGAGGGAGTCAGTGAGCGAGTGTCTGAGTGAGTCAGTGTCTGTGTTTTGCTTTGAGTTAGGGGACATTATATCAAAAGGCAGACATTTTAAAAAAATCTTCATGCTGTTTTTAAATTACTCTCACGCATAAAGTGACGATAAATGTAGTCCCGTAGTTTTTTTTTTTTTTTTTTTTTTTTTTTTTTTGCGTTCGCCCGCTAATACTCGAGGCGAAATCTCAGGTTATCATTTATGTCTAACCTGACATTGATTTTACGTGAGTATCCCTTTATTTCTTGTACAGAGACAAATGTCCCTCGCCATTCAGGCAAATACTCGCCGATTTCGGAGGTACCCATTGCAGCTGGGTCGGCTCAGGAGCCGCCAGTCCCTGGTCGACGACACTCCTTCAAATGTCCTCGCCAGGTCTCGAGTTAATCCAGTCCAAATCCCGGTCGACGAAAAATCCTCAAATGCCGTCGCCCGGGTTTGATCCTGTATCACCCGGTCGCCAGAGCGGTGTTGTAACCACTACGCTAGCGCGGCTCCCTAGTCCCGTAGTAGGTACTGCTGTAGGAGAGTTAAGTGATAGAGACTTCGGCCTACTAGTTCTCAGCTTAATTAGCTTAGGTAACTAGTTTCATTTCTTGCTGTCTTTGCCTTCCCTAACTCAAAAGCATAGTCAGGTATCCTTTTACAGCTTGGTAGACTGGAGAGTGACTACCAAGTTTCGATCCCGGTAACTTTACCAAAAAAAAGCAAGCGCTGTAACCACGCTTCCAAGATACAGCCTAATAAATACATTAATTACCAGTAGACTCTAGAACAAGGTTCTCGAAGTCAGGACCACGTACCGTGCAGTAAAATTGCAAGTATCAAGGTGCACTCGAGGCGCAATTGGATACAAGTAAACGATATTCAGGGGCATCCTTAAAGTATCTGACACCAGGGGCGGATCCTACATATTGCAACCCCTTCGAACAAAGAAACACATTTGCAAGTATATTTTTAACAGTAAAAACTATCATAATAGTGTTTGATGGCACTCCCACTCCCGGCTGTCACCCGGGGCGGACCGCCCCCTCGAATACCCCTTAGCATGCCATTGACGATATTAACACTTTTTTAAAAATTACTTCAATCCCACAAATAATACATGTTAAATCAACCAATGATATTTATCGACAGACTACCTTTTCATGTAAAACATGTGCTTCCATAGCTGACTTAACATATAGCGACACATTTATGTACTCGTACTTTCCTATGAAAACAAAATTTGGTGACGTTTGACAAAATTATCCCTTGTTGAACGTCTAAATACTCGTAGTAGCTAGACTCGCTAAATAGGCACACCGTGATGCACTCTCTGCAATAAAATCATACATCAGCGTTACGCCGAATAAAGGACGAATGGGTCAAAACTGTAAACTGTTTCTTTTAAAAATAGTGTGTCTTTTGAATTCCATAACATTTGCATCCCTTTTTAATTAGGTGGACTACAAACACAATACACGAAGTTTAATGATTATTTTATGGCCATATGTTGAAGTCATAAAAAAAAATAATTGGGATATGAAGGTTGAGTGTCCATTATCATCATATTGCTACAATTCACAACATGTAAAACACTACAGTTAATTCATCCATCACCATTTACCTCTTCAAGGGACTTAATTTAGTAGCCTTCTCCGATCATCACTAACTACGGGGATGATGCGCCCTTGGAGTACAAACTCACGTCTGCGTTTTGCCTAGTGTTCCCTTACAGCTTGCTCTTTTTCTCTTCTGCTTGTTGTGAGACTTTTCGCCCAGCCTGGGGTGACACAGTAGGGAGCATCTCCACTTGGTAAGAAAGCAGCTTGGTCCTCCCAGGTTGCTGGATTTATGTCCAGTGCTTTCATGTATCTCTTGCAGACATCTTTAAACCTCAGCTACGGTGGTCCGGTTGTTCTTTTGCCATCTGCCACTCAGATGCTTACTAAAACTGCAATTATTAAGATAACTCATTAAATAGACCATGTAATTTAAGAAGTCATCTCTTGAGTTCCATTTGAGAAAATCATTTGTTCAAGCGTCTTGATCTCCTTCAAGAATGTTTTCCTGATAACTGAAAGTTCTACAAATGCTGATGTTACAAATGATGCTGAAGGACTAATAATAAATGTTCGCTGATCATATCAATAGATAGTTTCAACAAGCGGGTGTGCAATCTGTTTGCCAAAATCTTTTTTGAAGTGTCACGAGGCGACTCACAATACAAGTCCACAAATCTTAGTTTAATAATCCTCGTGACTTTAGTTATTGAGTTAGAATGGAGATTTGACCCAACCAACAACAACAACAACAACAAAAATGAGTAGGAGAGGGGGTCATATTGCATCCGTTTCCCATAATTTATCTGTGTGAATCTGGTTTCTCTTTTTTGACTTCAATCAAAACAAAATACAGACAGACTGGACTTAGATTCAGATCTGCGAATGTTAATATCTTCAATCATTCATGGGAAAAAATGCCTGTGTTCGCAAGACAAGAACGCCCATGGCATTGTTAGAAATCAATATATTTATTAGCCCCATGTAGTTCCACGGGGGGGTGGGCGGGGGGGCTCTGATGAGACAAAGAAAGAATAGGACGACAGCACCCTCAGCCATGTCGTACAGTGCAACTAACATGAGGTTGGGCATGGGGTTGGCAACCTCATCATGTAAAGCACATTACTACAGAAACCCCAGCGGCATGAGTATGTGAATGCTTGAGGCAGGCATCCTGCAAGGGGAGCAATTACAGTAGTGGTTCCGTGCTCCGTAATAGGTGCAAAGGAAAACGATGATGGTGATGATGATGATGATTATATATTTACTAGCAATAACCCGTCAATATTGACAGGTTTTTAATTATAGTGTATTGTTTCGGTTACATGTATTACAGACGGTACTATTACCACTGTGGTCATTTCATTGCAGGCGACCGTCATTAGATATTTGTAGTGAAAATTATATGGATGTATTAACTCTTAGCATACGGCAAGCCAGTTGAAGTGGCTCACGGTTTGGCCTAAGAATACGGGAAACCACTTGAGGTGGCAGTTGCGTCTCAAAATTTACTCACTACAATGAGCTCGTAAAAACGTGGATTTTGAGCGCGTATACTAAGAGTTAAATATGAAGACATGGAGTAACCTTCCTAAATGACATGTTGAGCAGTGATAATGATCTGTTGGACCGTAAATTGACTAAATAACTAACATTTCTTTTATGACAACATGTCTCGTAATTGTTCGTGCATCTTTTAAAATCTTGACTTTCCATAATCAGACTGTTCATGTACACCGTCATTTGCGCACTTTTCTATTTTCGGGAGAGTACATATAAGGGGAACAATACAATTATTGTCTAACTTTCAACCACAGTTGCACCCCCTTAGCTGTGGTTGAAAGTTAATGTACTCTCTCGAAAATAGAAAAAGTGCGCAAATGACGGTGTGCAAAATGTGACTGACCGACCGACGTACTTATGGCGGGTATTATAGTATTGAATTACAATGCTATAGTTATGGACTTTGCTTTGCTCACTCTCTTGTATAAAATGGTTTAACGTGTAATTTAACATATTTATGCTATTCAGATGTATGTATGTACAAAAATTATGTTCCTTTAAAAAATACACGTTTCAAAGGAGAGAAATGGAGGAAGTAGAGTAATGAACTCCGTTTGTCGAGCAAAAACAGTTTGGGAACCATTGCTAAGGAATGCTTACACGCTGTAAAAACTATGTAATATTTATGCTTGTGGTGTTACTCATGCAGCGGCGTTTTAGCCCTCGCCCTTCAGCCCAGTCTATGCTTGTATAAATATGGTGTGTTCTTGTACATTTGATGATATAGCCTACACTGTGGCTTTCTGTATGTGTGTATCTGTGTGTGTACATGCGGCAATGTTTTTAACTTAATTTAATGGAGGCATATCTGCAGTCATCCCTATATGACTACCAGCTATGCCCAATACTACAATATACGTACCTGGATGTGAACCTATGTCTGTGAGGCTAATCACATTCTCAATGACTCTTGAAATCATCCCCACACTTCCAGGTGATTCCCCCTGTGGTGAAACTTGTTGAGAACCCAGAACTGCACACTAAGCTTGGAGGAGTCACTTGAGCCCCAGTCGTAAATCTTTGGCTTTGACTTAGTTGACTGCATGCAGAAGGATCTCACTATGGACTCAGTGATAGGCAGGGGAAGCTGAGAAGTGGTTCTGTGCAGGACAAAACAATTCCTTGAGACAGCCCTGAACCAGAGTACAGTATTTTAGCTCTGCATAGTTGGAGAGCCCCCATGGATGGCGGGGAATGCACAGTATGCCACGCACTTCTTACTTCTAGTTTGGGACCAGATGTAACGATCCTTTAAATGCAAGCCAAGCTGGAGAAACTGGAGCTCCTGACTTCAACTCAATATGTTTCGGAATAGCAGAAAAGTCACAGGAAAAGCTTAGATCTACAGTGTAGATAATATCAAGGAGTCTTCATCCTGGTAGTGGCTGCAAATGAGCAAGAAACTCAGCAGCCCTAATTCAACAACAACAACAACAACTTAATTTAAATGTGACAGACTACAGTTTAGATCAGGTGTTGGCAACCGGTCTATCGGGATTAGCCGGTAGTCACAGAGGTTGATTGAATGATATATCAGGGTAATGGGGTTGGGGAGAGAGAAAGAATTTTTAAGCTATGGAAACTTCAGACTATTCCTCTTCTTCCGGCATGTAAAAGAGCGGTATCCCGAAGATTAAAGGTACATATTCCGTGTTTCCAGTGAACAACCCCCGAGCTATCTCATTAAAACTCACTTTATTCACGAAGTGCATGAGATATAAACATAAACTTTTCTTTAAAGTGAAGTTAACATGCTGTAAAATATAACTTAGTTTGAATTTTCTAACGCTGTTTTGACGGAAAGGCATGAAGCTTATCGTTCAGCAGCTATGAAAGTTACATTGTTTCTGACTGAGGTGTCTTTGTGTTCAGCGCGTGTCGGGCACGTTTTCACTTCTTCTGTCTTTTTTATTGCGTTCATAGCGCAGCCGATGTTATTTTGTTTAGTGACGTGATTTCTGCATGTGCCTGTGTGCATAATTTTAAGTTAATTTGTTTGTTCAAATGAGAATGAGTGCAACCACATAGGAACACAAACCTATCATTTTCATTGTGAATGGTTTCATAACTGGTTTTTTTTTTTTTTTAAACTGAAAGGAACAAGAAATGCGCGTTTACTACGAAGGCAGGCATCACTTTTGTCAACAAATATAATGTTTAGAGACATTTTAAAACTGTTCATTCTAAAACTGAAACTTGTTTTCCTACTAACTCTGCAGACATGGTGTTATTCAGGTAGGTAGATTGAGATCTCAGTGTTTCTAAGGCAGATCCCCAAAGATCCTGGGATATCTACCACTGGTTTAGATCAAACACGGATTGGATCATATAATGAGAATATTTATGTTCAAAATCGTCTTGTTATGTTTGTTGGAGCATAGGCAACTACCCTAAGTTTAGACTAAATCATTCTCACACTTTTCTTTCATCCACAGAGAAACGGATATGCTGCTGTGCCAACTTTAAAGCAAGAGGTAACAACTACGGCTGCTAATGGAGAAATAAACATGAGTGTTCCGCTAGCAGCTATGGAGACACAGACAGCAGCGATATTAACAACAACAACGTCAATCATAAACCAACCAACAGAACAGCAAAGCAAACATTAACTATGTCAAATAAAATATAACAATCATTTATGAGTTGAACATATCGCTTCTGCTGCAAGTTTATTTACTTATATTTTGCAATATATCTGCTTCATATATGCATCTTTTTTTTTTTTTTTTTTTTTTTTTTTTTTTTTTAGCTCCTTGCATCTGCACATTGCAAGAGCGCAACAAATATATTTCCGTTTGTCAAAATATGAAGATAATAAAGAAACAAACTTTCTCCAAGCTACTAAGTTCAGGTCCATTTTGGGGGGTTAGGATGCCCAATAAAAAAGCTAACTTTTGAACATGAGTAGACAACAGCTGCTACTAATGGAAGAATTAAAAATAAATAAATAACTACTCCCTTAGCAGACTGGGTTAGCTAGCCCAATAGAAAGTTCAAGAACGCAAAAAATCACCTAGGTATCACTGTTGTGCGTATTTTTATTCTTTAAGCAGGAATCTTAAGCTTCTTGATAAGTGTCGTAATTTTTATCTGAGAGGGTGCCGATGAATATTGGTCCCTTTAGAGTGTAAAGTGATATTGAAGGCTCTGTGAGAATAAGGATTTAGGTGAATGAGGTAGTAGATTCACAAGCGCTGGGAAGGAGCAAGGACAGTCTCTTATTACGACAATATCTGTTTTCTCACAGACTACTCCTATCTCTCTTCTGCACAAACAATTGTTTGTCAGTTCCAGTCGCTCAGGCGCGCTCACCGATTTGGTGATTCTGTCGCTCAACGTACATGAATACAAACTACACAGATGGAAATGTTTGGAGTTTTAGGCCAACCGACAACCAACACAAATAAATATTCATACCTTTATTATCATAAAGGACTCACACATAATTGTACATTTACAGTCAAAAATCAAAGGTTACAAAATACCAAGATAACTAGGGAAGAGGGGGTTTTTGAGGAGAAATATCCCATCCACCGTTTCCCGTTTATATCTACTAACAGACAAAACCCGGTCCCAAAGACAAGAAAGGGGGGGGGGGGGGGGGGACCAGAGATAGGCAATTTAACCCACTGGTAAAGTTATTACTCTGAGGCAAGGGGTTACAGAAAAAAAGGGGGGGGGGGTGTAGAGGAAAGCTAGGGTTCTCAATTGTCTCCCTTTAAATCAACAAATTTTACGGGAGGGGGGGAATGAACACAGTTACCCAATCCCACTAGGAGAGATCCCGTACAAGGAATATAATGCACCTTAGTATAAGGTCGAACTAATTAAAAGGGTAAAGAAAAGATAAATCTCCTTTCATTCAAAAAAAAAAACACACTAGGGCTGGCCATCCCAACAAACACACACGCAGACTTACCGAAAGGTGAATTCTGGCACTTCATAGGAAATACATCACAAAAAACAGCACTAAACCTTGGCTTAGGTAAAAGTAATTTCTTCCGTGTACAGCCCCAGATTTTGCGGGTTGTTTAAGTTAACAAAGTGTCCCGAAATCGCTGGACGTTGAAGTTTAACGGTACTGTTTGTTTATTAGATAAAGTTCCTAAAGAAAGGCACAGGCACTTGGCTAAGCGTGAGGTATGGTGTGGTTCCTAAAATTGGCACAGCTGGCGGAGATAACTTCCTTTTTCCGTAATGTCACAAGTTAAGAAAAACACTGAGGTAAAATCTTCTTCGGGGGCGGGGGGGGGGGGTTAAAATCCACTGAATATGCGTGACAGACAGTGTTCAGGTATCGATGCTTTTTCTTCACAAATAGGGGCAGTGAATAAAATATGTTCTGCTTCCAGTTCCTTTAAGGGCTCTATATGAACTAGTATTTTTAAAGTGTTTCTTGAATGGCTTTTTTCTCAGTTACGTTCAGAGGAGCGGGGCCCATTACAGGTCGCCACAAGTTTAGCTTTAAAAAGTTCATATGTTACTGGAGTTATCAAATTGAGTTTGGCAGAACTCTGTATATAGTTAATAATTGCTGGGATGCAGGTTGAATGATCGTTCTGAATGAAAGATAATCAAAACAAGAAATGCATTACAAATCATATTATAATCTGACGCGATAAATTACAGTTAGCCTATTTACTTATTAGCGTCGTCAATTAACAAATCAGGAAAACTTCCCGTGAGTTAAAAATAATTAAAAGCACATCTATCTATACAGAACTAAACTGTATTAAAGTTATAATTCTCTTTAACGTCTGCAAAATAAATTTACGCGTCAATTGTATTAGGAAATACTTTTAGCTGTAACATTAGTTTGCACTAGAACTTTGAAAATGGGTTTATTTAATAAGGTTAAATTTACACCACAATCCATTGAAATCAATTGAAATAACTCGACCAATGATCACTCGAAGCTAATGTATAAATTACCGTCTGCACAGAAAGAATACACTCCAATAGTCACGAAGGTAGATGAAATCCAGCAGGAATCCGACTATGCTAGTGCAACTAGGATTCTGTCAGAGCGAACGATAAAATGCAGTTCTCGGAGTTCTCTATTTATACTTCTCGAATGTAACTTGAATGGGGCGTGTTAAATTTTCGCACCTTTCTTGATCTTGAGCAAAATTCGGGGTACCTCGCCGATGTGTTAAACGCTGCGATTCCTTCGTTTTCCCCGGTCTACCGATTTTCTTCCGTCTCAGGCTGCTCGCATAAGAGTGCGAAAATTTCCCGAGAAGCTAACTCTGTGAGCTGCAAGTCCCTGATTCTTTAGATCGCGGCCGCTCCACGTTGAATTCTGAAGATCAGCCTGTTCTTTGATGGTACCGCTGCATGCCGGTAAAAGTTACAACAGATGATCAGGGGTTCTAAAGTTATGAGAGGCCAATATTCTGTTATCATCCATCGAGTCAGGGAAATTCATTTGTCATACTTAGACGTACGTCACAATCGTCCCCACTTTTGAGACATGGAAACTCGTTTTCATGTTTAATTTATGACAATGAAGCTGCCCTGATCGGTAGTTTTAGGGTGATTGGCATCGTCGATTTTCTCCTCTTCCTCCGTGGTCCAGTTTCTACTCAAGAAGTCAGCTCCGACATTCTGTTTTCCTGGAATATATTCCACTTTGAAGGAATAAACACTCAATAGCAAGGCCCAACGCATTATCCTTGCGTTGAATTCCTTCTTGGCACCCAGGAAAGCTAGTGGAGCATGGTCTGTTTGCACCGTGAAAGAAGTACCATACAGAAACTCATGATGGCGTCTGATGCCATGAATCAGAGCGAGACATTCTCTTTCAACGACACTGTAGTTGCGTTCCGCTTTATTCAGTTTCCGACTGCCATAGGCAACTGGAAATAGCATGTTCAGGTCACTGTCATCGGCTTGCAGCAATGTTGACCCGATGCCCTGACCTGACGCGTCAACTCTCAGTATGAAAGGTTTCTTAAGGTCAGGTAACCTTAGGATGGGGTATGCCGACAACTGTCCTTTCAAAGTGCTATACGCGTGTTCGCACTTTTGATCCCATATGACCTTATCAGGACAACCTTTCTTGGTGAGGTCAGTCAGAGGTGCTGTCAGTCCGTTGAAGTTCTGGATGTATTTCTGATAGTATGCACATAGCGATATGAAGGAACGTACGTCTTTCTTCGTTCGGGGTCTTTTTTTGCTGCCACAATTTTCTCCACGTTCTTCTTAATAGGCCAACTGCATCCGTGAGAAATAGTATGCCCCAGGAAGTCTAACTGTTCAAACCCGATGAGACATTTGCTAGGTCTGGCTGTGAGACCCGTTTCCTGTAGTCTCCTGAGGAGCATAGCAACCGTAGCAATATGTTCTTCATAGGTTTCCGATGCAATTAATATGTCATCCATGAAATTATGGATATGGGGACTTTGCAAAGGCTCTAGAAGCTTCCTCATCATCCTGGTGAACACTCCTGGTGCGTTATGCAAACCGAACGGCATCACATTAAATGTGTAATGTCCTTCGCTAGTGCTGAAAGCTAACAAAGGTTTAATTTCCTCCTTGACTGGTATTTGATAATAACCTTTACTGAGGTCAATCTTGGAGAAGATCTTTGCTTTGCTGAGCTTGGTGAACAACTCAGAAACAGTTTGGAGAGGTTCGGGCTGGAATTCCGTTACAGCGTTTAGCAACCTGTAATCAATGCACAGCCTAACTTCCTTATTGGGCTTCTGCAACAGCACTACACTCGAGCTGTAAGGAGATGTAGACTCACTGATAATTCCTGCCTGACGCAGCTTGTCTATTTCTCCGCGAAGTGCATCCGCTTTAGCGTACGGGATGGGGTAAACTCTGGTTTGAACAGGGGTCTCGTTTGTTAATTTCATATCAAATTCAATGAGATTTGTTCGACCAGGTACATCCGTTAAGACTGCACTGTACTGTTTTAGTAGAGCCCTGGTTTCTGTTTGTTGTTCAGGTGAGAGATTGTCGCCGAACTTGACATCTTTAAAGGATTCTGTGGGTTGCAGTGGATACTCCATGCAACCATCATCATCTTCCTCGTCTTCCGTTGCTATGGCGACAGCCAGGAGATGCTCGGAGGATGGCACCGGTCTTTCCAAATATTTCTTTAGCAGATTTATGTGGAAGACCTTCTCCTTTCCTTTGATGGAGATCTTGTAATTGGTACGTGAGATCTTTTTAAGGACGGTAAACGGCCCTTGCCATCCGATGCGAAGTTTATTGCTTCCGGTTGGGAGTAGCAACAAAACTTTCTCCCCTGGTTGGAGCTCTCTCTCTCTTTTGCAGCTTTGTTGTATCTTTTAGCGTGTTTAGCGCGGGCTTTCGTAAGGTTGGTTGTAGCTAGATCCCATCCTAGCTTTAGCCTTTCCTTGAGCTCAGATACATACTTGCTTGCAGAGACGACTGTCTCGTCAGCCTTTTGGTCTGTCAGGGACCGAAGTAAGGCTTCTAATGGCCCCTTTATAGGTCTGCCAAATAAAAGTGTAGCAGGCGGGAATCCCGTAGACGCTTGGGGAACCTCTCGGTAGGCGAATAAGGCAGCCGATATATATAGGTCCCAGTCTTCCGGTTTCTCCTGACCCAGCTTACGTAACATGGTGGTGAGGCTGCCATTAAAACGTTCCACGAGCCCATTTCCGGCCGGATGGTAGGGACTTGTGTGGATATGTTTGGCCCTCAAGATCTTAAAGATCTCCTCCATTAACAGGCTACGGAATTGGGATCCATTGTCCGTCAAAACTTGTTGAGGGAATCCCAACCGTGTAAAAATTTGCACGAGGGCTTCTGCAACATGCTTGGAATCTATGCATGTTAGCGGTACAGCTTCGGCCCACATAGTGCAAGTGTCAACTAAGGTCAGGATGAACCTGTTCCTTCTTTTGGTCTTTTCCAGAGGACCAATAATGTCGACAGCAACCCGTTCAAATGGAGTCCCTACTATTGGCATTTGCCCCATAGGTACTGGGGGTGTCAAGTGCTTGGGTGCTACCCGTTGGCACTGGGCGCAGGATTTCACATACCTGACAATGTCAGAGTTCATTCCTGGCCACCAATAGTGGGTTTTTTATTCGCTGAATAGTGGCGTTTTGTCCCATATGTCCGCTAAAGGGGAAGAGAGTGCCCCATCTCTAAGATCTGGCTTCGGTACTGCGTCGGAACTAGGAGCTGGTTATTCCCCGTGTCCGGGTTTCCCGTTCTACGATACAATACGCCATCCTTAGAAAAGATGTCTCCGTTGTGTCTGGGGTCCTTAGCCATGGGCAGTTTTTTAAAGCAGAGCTCTAGAGTAGGGTCCTTTTGTTGCGCCTCCTTCAGTTCGTTCGGCAACAAATTTGGCGCAGGCTCCCTCTCCTTCTTGGCTTGCCCTCTTGTGGTTACCGCTGCCACAATCGGCTCCTTTGGTCTCCCAATAAACACATATCTACATCCCAGGATAACTGGGTAGATAGGATCATCCATAATGGCCGCTTTTATAACTCCTCTGACAAAATCAGAGTGTATTTCTACCAGTGCGATAGGCAGCGTCCTGGGCGCATCACTCTTAAACACTCCACTAAGTTTGACGGTTTCCTCTGTCTCCTGACCTGGTTTGACTAGGTGTCTAGCAACAATACAACTAAAACTTAATCCAGTGTCAAAGAGACAAGTGGTTGAGGTACCATTCAAAATTACAGTTCCTCGAGTTGAGGGTCGGTCCCCCTCAGGTTGAGAATCACTGACATTGACTCTACCTTTCGAGGCTGTATGCAAACATCCAACGCGGTTTGGACCGGTTTGTTTGCCCTGATCAGACGTTCCTGGTGTAGGGGTCTTTCCTTTTCCTTGACCTTGGTGGCCGCGCTGCCACGTAGGCTTGGTGGGTTGATCAGAATTGTTGTTGGGGGGGTATCGGGTTTTGTAGAATTTCGATTTTTCCTGGGGAGGTCTCTGGGTATTATTTTCTCGTTGGTTATAATTCTGAGAGGAATTAGAGGAATAGGATGACTGCTCTAGATTTTTTTTACGAGATGGCTCATCTGTGGGTTTACGTTTAGTGCTGGGAAGTTCGGCCATTGCATTGGTATAGCGTTCGGCCTTATTGAGTATGTCCTCAAGCCTGACTGCGCCCTGTTCAGCCAAAAATCTACGGGTTTCGTTTGACATAGTTGCCTTTATCTGTTCCACAAGAACAAGTTCAAGTAGTCCCTCATATGTAAGAGGTAGGTCAGATAATTCAATGCACTTTGTCAGATAACCCGTGAGACGTGAAGAGAACTGGGGAAATGTTTCCGTGCTCTCTTTTCGGCTGTTTCTGAACAACTGCAGAAACTTTCGGGCAGTCATCTCAAACTGCTGTAGTAAGGCCTTCTTCAACATGTCGTAATCATGTTGATTCGGTCCCAGCTTTGTGTACACGTCATAAGCATTGCCTTTCAGTGACGTTGAAAGTTTGAGCGCCCAGCGGGTACTCTCTAACCCATAAAGATTCGCGAGTCTCTCGAATTTTTCTAGGTAGCTGTCAATTTTTTCGTTAGGGCTAGGAAAAGACTCTAAAGCGAAAGACATCGCAGTTAATTGGGCAGACTGAGTGCTGGAGAGATCCATTGTTTGAGACTGGGGCGAAGACGGCTCTCCATTATTTGAAGTAGAGGCACTCCGACTCTCTAAAGCCTTGAGCGCTAATTCATGTTGTCTTTCCCTCTCTCTTTCTCTCTCTCTGCGGGCTTCCATTTCTGCCTCAATTTTCTTCTGTTCCAATTGACGATCGTCCGCTTCTTTCTTCCTAGCTTCTGCTCTCTCTTTCTCTCTTTTTCTTCCTTCCTCTCAGCTTCTGCCCTTTGTTTCTCTTCCTTCCTCTCTGCTTCTGCTCTTTGTTGCTCCGCGTCATATATTTGCAGTTCCTGGGTGATAAACAGATTCGCGGCTTCTGTGTCTAATCCTGAGTCTTTCGCTTCCTGTCTCAAAATGGATCTTATCCTAATTCTCTCAGCCATTGTCAAAGAACTGGATGCTTCTAAGACTAGAGAATAGTAAGATGGAACAAGAAGGGGAAAAACTCAAAGCCGCTACGAGAAAAACAAAGTAAAAAAATTTACTGAATGACCTCGTGTGTTAACTTATCGCCGCTATTATTGTCACTTAAGACTCGTAACGCAAGCAACTATGCCAATTAAATGGTAAGTTACACTAGAAAAGAATCTACTCTTACTAACAGTAGAGAAAAATTTATATTAAACAATTTAAAAGGAAAAAAAAAAATTTCCCAGAAAATGTTAATTCTCTAACAACAAACTCCGTCCCTGAAGACAATTTTTGAGATGAGACGTAGTTAACTTAATTTTAAAAAATCAGAACAATCCGTCTTTAGCTTAGCTCAACTCAAACGCTTCATAACCTTTAGTGATTGTAAAACAATCACGCAGTCCCAGCAATTATATAACCAAAATTTTCAATTCCCTCTGCCAGAGAATACAAATGTGACAATCTTTTATTATCACTAACTGCCTGTTCCTGTGGAAAAACAAACCTGTCTTAATTATTGTGTGGTTGGCCCAAAATACTGAACGGCTTGGTCTAGGGGAAGTAATACTTTTAAAGATTATACCCTACTTCACAAAGACAATCAACCACACTCTATTAACTAGGTTCAAAATCTCGAACGAGCTAACCATATATTGTCGTAATTTTTATCTGAGAGGGTGCTGATGAATATTGGTCCCTTTAGAGTGTAAAGTGATATTGAAGGCTCTGTGAGAATAAGGATTTAGGTGAATGAGGTAGTAGATTCACAAGCGCTGGGAAGGAGCAAGGACAGTCTCTTATTACGACAATATCTGTTTTCTCACAGACTACTCCTATCTCTCTTCTGCACAAACAATTGTTTGTCAGTTCCAGTCGCTCAGGCGCGCTCACCGATTTGGTGATTCTGTCGCTCAACGTACATGAATACAAACTACACAGATGGAAATGTTTGGAGTTTTAGGCCAACCGACAACCAACACAAATAAATATTCATACCTTTATTATCATAAAGGACTCACACATAATTGTACATTTACAGTCAAAAATCAAAGGTTACAAAATACCAATATAACTAGGGAAGAGGGGGTTTTTGAGGAGAAATATCCCATCCACCGTTTCCCGTTTATATCTACTAACAGACAAAACCCGGTCCCAAAGACAAGAAAGGGGGGGGGGGGGGGGATCAGAGATAGGCAATTTAACCCACTGGTAAAGTTATTACTCTGAGGCAAGGGGTTACAGAAAAAAAAGGGGGGGGGTAGAGGAAAGCTAGGGTTCTCAATTGTCTCCCTTTAAATCAACAAATTTTACGGGAGGGGGGAATGAACACAGTTACCCAATCCCACTAGGAGAGATCCCGTACAAGGAATATAATGCACCTTAGTATAAGGTCGAACTAATTAAAAAGGGTAAAGAAAAGATAAATCTCCTTTCATTCAAAAAACACACTAGGGCTGGCCATCCCAACAAACACACACGCAGACTTACCGAAAGGTGAATTCTGGCACTTCATAGGAAATACATAAAAAAAAAAACAGCACTAAACCTTGGCTTAGGTAAAAGTAATTTCTTCCGTGTACAGCCCCAGATTTTGCGGGTTGTTTAAGTTAACAAAGTGTCCCGAAATCGCTGGACGTTGAAGTTTAACGGTACTGTTTGTTTATTAGATAAAGTTCCTAAAGAAAGGCACAGGCACTTGGCTAAGCGTGAGGTATGGTGTGGTTCCTAAAATTGGCACAGCTGGCGGAGATAACTTCCTTTTTCCGTAATGTCACAAGTTAAGAAAAACACTGAGGTAAGTTCTTCTTCGGAAGGGGGGGGTGGGGGGGGGGGGTGGAAATCCACTGAATATGCGTGACAGACAGTGTTCAGGTATCGATGCTTTTTCTTCACAAATAGGGGCAGTGAATAAAATATGTTCTGCTTCCAGTTGTCGTTAAGGGCTCTATATGAACTAGTATTTTTTAAAGTGTTTCTTGAATGGCTTTTTTCTCAGTTACGTTCAGAGGAGCGGGGCCCATTACAGGTCGCCACAAGTTTAGCTTTAAAAAAGTTCATATGTTACTGGAGTTATCAAATTGAGTTTGGCAGAACTCTGTATATAGTTAATAATTGCTGGGATGCAGGTTGAATGATCGTTCTGAATGAAAGATAATCAAAACAAGAAATGCATTACAAATCATATTATAATCTGACGCGATAAATTACAGTTAGCCTATTTACTTATTAGCGTCGTCAATTAACAAATCAGGAAAACTTCCCGTGAGTTAAAAATAATTAAAAGCACATCTATCTATACAGAACTAAACTGTATTAAAGTTATAATTCTCTTTAACGTCTGCAAAATAAATTTACGCGTCAATTGTATTAGGAAATACTTTTAGCTGTAACATTAGTTTGCACTAGAACTTTGAAAATGGGTTTATTTAATAAGGTTAAATTTACACCACAATCCATTGAAATCAATTGAAATAACTCGACCAATGATCACTCGAAGCTAATGTATAAATTACCGTCTGCACAGAAAGAATACACTCCAATAGTCACGAAGGTAGATGAAATCCAGCAGGAATCCGACTATGCTAGTGCAACTAGGATTCTGTCAGAGCGAACGATAAAATGCAGTTTCTCGGAGTTCTCTATTTATACTTCTCGAATGTAACTTGAATGGGGCGTGTTAAATTTTCGCACCTTTCTTGATCTTGAGCAAAATTCGGGGTACCTCGCCGATGTGTTAAACGCTGCGATTCCTTCGTTTTCCCCGGTCTACCGATTTTCTTCCGTCTCAGGCTGCTCGCATAAGAGTGCGAAAATTTCCCGAGAAGCTAACTCTGTGAGCTGCAAGTCCCTGATTCTTTAGATCGCGGCCGCTCCACGTTGAATTCTGAAGATCAGCCTGTTCTTTGATGGTACCGCTGCATGCCGGTAAAAGTTACAACCGATGATCAAGGGTTCTAAAGTTATGAGAGGCCAATATTCTGTTATCATCCATCGAGTCAGGGAAATTTATTTGTCATACTTAGACGTACGTCACAATAAGTTTACATATTATGCACCATTACTTTTATTTTTGCATGCAATCATCATTAAAAGCAAGATGATCGACCTCAAGATCCTCTTATCATTGCTGTTTTTCGTTGTCATTGTCTGTATCATCTACTATACTGTCTCCGATTAGTTTGATCGGTATTGTTCATTGCAGACGATCTCTGATTGCGTATTCTAGCATGTCGCCAATAGTCCCTTGCACAAAGCTTTTAAATAATGTAGCTACTTAAAGTCGGGAGGCTGTATGCTGGTTTATTCAAATCTGAATATTTTCTCTTTAGATTAATCAGTACTGACAAATTTTCTGTTTAACTTATCCAAAGCCGACAAATTTTATTTTTAACTTATTCAAGGCTGACAAATTTTTCTCATTATCTTAAACAAGCCTGATAAATTGTCTCTTTAATCTATTTAGGGCTGAAAAGTGTTCACAGCTTATCCATGGCTGACAAATTTTCTCTTTAACTTATTAAAGGCTGACAAATTTCCTCTCCAATTTAATCAAGGCCGACAAATGTTCCTCTTAACTTCACAACAATCTTACTGTAAATACACAAAGAAGCACATTCATATTCAAACAAACACATTTACCGATTAGAGTCAAATGAAAATGAGCATATTTTCAGTTCTTTTGCTTGGTAATGACTAGTTAATATTTAATATGAATGTTTTACTAAGTGACACATTTTTGAAAAGAGCTTAAAAAACATTCTATTTTCACAGCAAAAAAAATTTAAAAGGCGCAATATTAAATTGAAGACATCTTTCGGACTGAGCTGTATAGTTACGGTCAGTTTGTTTTGAAACAGAAAGGATAAATGATCCTGAGATGTTTTTGATGCGATACACGACGCAATGGGGATAAAGAATTGTTGCTTAGATATTTGACTTGACTGATAACTTCTGTTAATATCATGTTGCCAAAACTCTGACCTCCGCTGGTTGATATTCTTTATTTTTCCTCGCATCTATAAAATAAAATGTCGTCTGCCTGCATGTGCAAGCGTTGTTGTTTTGTGTTATAATATTATGTTTACTTGTTCATCTGTTGTTGTTGGTATTGCTATAGTGAATGGGAAGGGAAATCACATTCGATCTGCTATCACTAGCACTTAATTTATAGACAGTGTGGACTTAAGTTTTGAAAATTTAATTTATATTCTAACATAAGATGTTGGCAGCTCATGTATAAACGCAAGCAATAAGAGCTTACAGAGGGCCGCATGCGTGAAGGCATATCTGGAGTCACCTTTATATGACCACCAGCTATGCACAGTGCTACAGTATATATTTGTGGAAGTAAACCTATGTCTGTGATGCTAATTACATCCTCATTTACTCTTGAAATCATCCACACACTTCCAAGGATTCCCCCTGTGGTGAAACTTATTGAGAACCCAGAATTGCAAACTCAGCTTGGAGAAGTCACTTGAGCCACAGGCGTAATTCTTTAGCTTTGACTTGGTTGACTGCATGTAGAAGGATCTCACTATGGACCCAGTGATAGGCAGGGGAAGCTGAGAAGTTGCTCTGTGCAGGACGTGACAATTCCTTGGGAGAGCCCAGAACCAGAGTACAGTATTTTAGCTTGCATAGTTGGAGAGCCCCCATGGATGGCGGGGAATGCACAGTATGCCACGCACTTCTTGCTCATAGCTTGGGACCAGATGTCTTCTTTCTTCTTTGACCCCTAGCCGAAGACCGTTAAAGCAGTCAGTGGCCATCACGCCTGGTGACGTCTTGTAGGGCGGCAACAAACTTCTTCCACCTTGCTCGGTCGGCACCCATCCTTCGTGCAGTTCCCCAGCTTTTATTCACTCTTTGCATCTCAGCCTCCACAGTTCTCCACCAAGTTATTTTTGGTCGGCCTCTCTTTCGTTTTCCTTCCGGGGTCCATAGCATAGCTGTTCTTGTGATAGAATCGGGGTCTATTCTGAGGACATGGCCAACCCAACTCCAGCGTCTGCCAGTTATGATTTTGTGCATATCCTCTTGGTTGCTCCGAGTAAGCAGTTCTTGGTTGGTGATGGTATTCGGCCAAAAGATTCGGATAATTTTTCTTAGGTAGATTGTGTGGAAAGAGGACAATTTCAACATTTCCTTCTCTGTTACTCTCCAGTATTCTGCACCATAGAGAAGCACAGAAAGTACACAGCTCTCATATAATCTTAATTTTGTGTTTGTGCTGTACTGAGAGGACTTCCAGATGTTGTTTGGACTAACAAAGGATGTTCTTGCTTTGTTCATTCTGTTATTGATGTCTTTGCTTGCTCCACCGTCTGGTGTTACTATGCATCCTAGGTTTGTGAAGGTGTCTGTCTGTTCCAGTTTCTGATTCCTTACTGTTATGGGCTCAGGGTTGCCCACATTGAGTGTCATGACCTCTGTCTTCTTTAGACTGATGTTCAGACCCACCTGCTGCCTATACTTATTAAGTCTATCCGTTTTTTCCTGCATGTGTTGATGAAAATGTGCGAGCAGTGCAATGTCATCTGCATATTCCAGATCTTCCAATGTAGAAAACGTAGCCCATCTTATTCCTCTTGGACTGCCCTCTGTTGTCTGACGCATCACCCAGTCTATGACTGTTAAGAATAAAGTGGTTGATAAGGAGCATCCCTGTCGTACGCCTGTCTTCACCTCAAAAGTTAGGTTGCTCTGCCCACCGCTAAATGTAAAGCTGACATAGAGGCATTTTATGATGGACACTATGCAGCTTGGAATTCCGTAAGCCCTTAGTATTTTCCATAGACTGTCCCTATGTATACTGTCAAAAGCCTTTTCAAAATCAACAAAATTGATGTACAGATTTCTCTGCCATTCTGAGCACTGCACTATAATGTTCCTGGGGGTAAATATATGATCTGCCCATCTTCTGTTCTTTCTAAATCCTGCTTGTTCTTTCCTCAGTATGTGGTCTACTGCTTTTGAAATTCTCTGTATAATTATCCTGCCTAGTATTTTGCTGGGAACTGAGAGAAGAGTGATTCCTCTCCAATTGTTGCAGTCTGCAAGGTCGCCCTTCCTGGGCAATTTGACAATTATTCCTTTGTTCCACTCCGTTGGTGTTGTCCTTGTTTTCCATACTTGTGCAAACAGTGGTTCTAGTAGTTCTGCTGCTTGTTGTTGTTGTGTTGAAGATGTGATGGGTGGAGGGTGGGCACCTAACAGCTGACCGTTATTGCCTCTTCTCGTTCCATCTTGGTCTACCCTGTTCAACCTGAAATTTGGTTATAATTGGGGTATTTAGTGTCATTTTATTTTCTAATTTTGTATTCAATTTAAAGAACTATTGTCTTTAGCAGTTGCTGATTTTAATTTATATTAGTATTTGTCCATTGTATTTTCTCTTTTGTATTGTTTATTGGTAACTATTGTCCTTTACACTTGGTTTTAATTTGTATTAGTATTTGTTCTTTGAGTTGTTGTTGTTTTTTTTTAATACCTCGTTGTCTTTCCTTGTCCTATGAGAAGTTAATAAGTTTTTTTTTTTACTTCGTCGTTTTTTTTATTATAAAATAATGATTTGTTGGTTCTTGTTGCTTAATTTCTATTTAGTTTAATGTCTTTTCTGAAGTACTAACCTTATATATTTTCCTTTGTTTTATGTATATATCTTTTAAGTATTGATTGGGCATCTCTTGGGGCATCTATACTTAAAACCTTTTACCCTGTCATGTCTATATTGTGATTTCTATAGTAAGTTTTTAATTCTAGCCTTTGCTGTTCATACTTTCTACAGTGGATCAGGTAGTGGTCTATGTCATTCTCTTCCTGACATTCTTGGCAGTGTGGTTCAACTATCATAAAGTATGCTGCACCGAGACGGAGACGCCACAGTTTTTTGTTTGATGGTATCTTTAATTCTTTTCTGACCTGGCACGTCCTTGTTGGTTCTTTCAGCAGTTTGAACGCGTGTCTGCCTTTTCTACTTTTCTTCCATGTTGTCTTCCATTCCTCGTCTATAGTTATCTTCACTTGGCTCTTGATCTCCGACCTTCCCAGTCCTGCTCTTATATTGTTTTTACTTATTCTTCCATTCTTGGCGTTCTTATCTGCCAACTCGTTACCAGCAATACCTATGTGTGCTGGAACCCACACTAGCCTCACACTACATCCTCTGTTCCAGTGATGTATTAATTGCTAGAATTTCTTCCTTTATGTCTGGCCGGCTACATTTACCTGGATGTTCTAGTGCTTGTAGTGATGATAGTGAGTCTGTAAATATCGTAACAGCTTCTGGTGGGTTATCTTCGATTATTTCTGAACTTTTTAGAATTGCTACCATCTCTGCGGTAAAAATCGAAGCCCCTTCAGTTACAATGTAGCTCTTTTTAATTCCCCATTGTGCAAATAGTGGTTCTAATAGTTCTGCTGCTAGCTTAGCTGACTTTACTGTTCGCTATATAAATGCCTTCACCTGGGGGACTTCGCTTCTGTTTTCTTTCTTTTCATTTCCTTTCTCATCGCTATGTTGTTTAATGTTTCTGGTGTTATCCAGTCTTGCTTCTTCCTGTCCTGGAATTCCAAGCATGATTTGCTGCTTAACTTATATATTGTTGAAATGGTGTTGAATTTCTGGTCTATATCATCAGTCGATGTCTTTTCCTGGCTTTTGGCAATTTGATATCGTTTCTTTATATCAGCCACAAAAGCTTTTCTGCTAAGGGGGTCCTTCAATTTGCTGATGTCATACCTTTTCTGTGTGGTTGCAATTGCTCCAGCAGTTCTGAGTTTCACCTTCAGGTTTGCCACTACTAAGTGGTGATCACTCCCCACATCTGCACATCTTCTTACTTTCACATGAATGTCTCCATCTACCATAAATCATATTGTGGTCTATCTGGTTTCTGTCCCAACCATTTGGTGATTCCCATGTTCATTTGTGAATTTCTTTGTGTGGGAAAAGTGTTCCTCCAAGGACCAGGCTGTTAATGCTACAGAAACTTATTAATTTATCCCCATTCTCGGTTACTGTTCCGCTGCCGCATTTCCCCATTACTCTTTTATTTTATGTATTGTGTGTTCTAACTTTCGCATTTAGGTCTCCCATTACTACGGTTAGATCGTATCTAGGTGTGGCTTCCATTTCTTTTTGCAGATGTTGATAGAATTCGTCCTTGACCTCTTCGTCGCTGTCATTTGTTGGTGCATTGCATTGTATTATTGTAGTGTTGGTGAATCTCCCTCTGAATCTTATTCTTATCAGCCTATTGTTGATAGGTTTCCATTCCAGTAATGACCTCTCTATTCCTTTCTGTAGAGTAATGGCTACACCTTCATTGTGCTGTCCATCCTCTCTTCCAGAGTAAAGTACTGTTTCTCCTGCTGCTGTTTTAACTTTTCCTGTCCCTATCCATCCGCTCTCGCTTGTTCCTAAAATGTGTAATCTATAGTTTCTCATTTCCGCTGTGACCTGTTTTAGTTTTCCCGTCCCGTTCATTGTCCTGACATTCCAAAATCCTATTCTAGTTTCACGTTTTGCGGTCAGGACGTCCGTTTTCGTGCCAGTGGCTTCCTTTCGGCTTTCCCCACTGCATAGTTTGTTCATTTGTTGTCGTTTCCGTAACTTCGTTTCTTTTTACATAGACAGGGGTGGCGGCCCTATGCTAAAACCCCCAACCTGGAGGACCAGGGTGTCTGCTTTAGTCTGACCCCTACCCGCGCAAACCTGTCCAGCTTGGTAGAATCTTCCAGGAGTAAAACTCCCGCTGGCATACCTCTGGGGGTAATCAGAGTGCGCAAGCCGCCATACCACGACAAGGTATTGACACCGGTGATGGCAGATGTAACGCTCCCTTAAATGAAAGCCAAGCTTCAACACGTTTCGGAATGGCAGAAAAGCCACAGGAAAAGCCTAGATCTACAGTGTAGATAATACCAAGCAGTCTACAACTTGGTATTGGCTGCTAAAGAGCAAGAAGCTCAGCAACCCTAGTTAAACAACAACAAAAGACCGCAGCAAATTTCTCCATTAATGGGTTCGGTGTTGTAGTTAACCATTATAGGTAAATATATATGAAATGATAATTAACACTACTAAGTTTCTCTGGCAATTGATTAATAAACCTAATTAATAAAAGGGGTTATGTACTTTTTACATACAACAGAATCGTTACTTCCACAGCTACTTCAAATTGACATAATAGGTAAAACCAGGTGTGAATTTGGAAGGTGCAACCAAGGGGATAAGAAGACATGGAAAGATCTTAAGCTGATGGCACAGGACATGAAGACTTGGCATAAGTTTGTGGAAGGCATATGGTCCTTGGGGAGCTGAAGGGTGATGAATGAATGAATCAAGATGGATTGGGTTCAATTCCCAGCACAATCGGAAAAATCAGCAGGAGGCTGACACTTCAGAATCATGGCTCAAGTGCACCCCTCTCCCCGCCCCCCTTTTTTTTCCTTAACGTGTAAATAAGATAAAATGGCCCAACACTTGCCTGACGGGGGGAGGAGCACTTGTGGTGATCATATCGCCTCTTGTTGTAACGCTTTGTACAGGCACTTCTATTATAACACTATTAACGTCACTAGATCGGTGGGTCCATCGACCATCGCGTGCAGATGTAGTTAGGGATGCACCGAATATTCGATTCGTATTCGATTCTGTGCCGAATAGTGCATTCAATGAACTTTTCGTATTCGGCCGAATATTAACCTCAAATCGAACACAAATAATCGGCAACACGTTTTCAGACAAAAGATGTTGACAGACTCGTTTTTTTTTTTTTTTAAAGCGAATGCATGTTTCATGCAGCAATGGCTTTTGAACTGAATTTAAAAACTGATTAGTGTTTAGTTAGTAGCATTAAATAGTTCCATGATATTTGCCCCATTTTTGTAACGCTGGAACACTTTGAAACGTCATGTGTTTGTTGTTGATTACTTTATAATTAATAAAAATGTCAGTAGACCTATTGAACACAACTTTTATGCCAAACGTTCTCTAAGTATTCGTATTAGGCCGAATAGTTAAAGGCCTCTATTCGTATTCGGCCGAATAGTAAAAACCACTATTCGGTACATCCCTAGTTTCTGTGGCAGTTAGTTTAACACGATAAGTTAAGGTATTTTATTGGCATGGTCTGCTAGAGGTTAACAGCATAAGATTAATAGGTGACTACGTTTAATATAATGTAAATAATTGTTAGTTAGTGTACGCGATACACACGATTGATTATGACGTGTATGCGTTGGTATGTCACGCACCGTGACTAGGTTACCACACCCTTTTCTTAGATGACCGTCAAACGGATAAGACGTGTCCTATAATCCTTCCAGTGGTAGGCATGATATTGCCGCACATATGTTATTGCAGTACGGACATGGGTCAGTCCGATATTCTTATGAAGAGAGGAATGTATCGAGGTTAGTAATTTTAACTAAAGTCAAGGAAGGATGAAATTATGGTCCACATTCGTTTTATATCGCCAGACGTCTAATCTCATTGTCGGCCGTTGGATGTCCCAACCGCGCGTACATATAGTTACGACGTTCTGACTATAGTGTTGCATATTATTGGACCAGGACTATAATGCATGGATAGCATTTATGATGTATGATTCAATTCTAATATATAATGTTTTCATAATCAACCTCCATGGATTGTCTACTGTTTGAAATGTATATTAAAAATTGTGTGGACTCGAGAAGAGACTTATCACGTTCATTGAAGTTACAAATTCAACAATTATGATACTGAGTTCAAACCTTGTGACAGACAGAAAGTATTAACTCACATTCGCGTAACTATTCCAACAATAGCACGATCAAGAATTAATGAATCAAATGACCAGAACTAAGAAGCTTATTGAATCAATGAGAACGGTGGCTTTCCACAACGACCACTGAAATAGAAGACGGGGCCGCAACAACAATAAAAGAAGTGAATCGTATAAAGTCCCGCAACAAAGTGGTGGCCAGTATGGGGAACGAAGGAAGAAAGAAATTTTTCTTGTTTACATACTTTCACGGACTGTTTACGATTACAAGAAAACGTTCAAGTCACATGATTCCGAACATGACGTGGCTTGTGTAACTATGCAAAAATCAGTGACGTCACAATATTCCGTGTACAAGCCAACGATCGAAGGACGATGCCAGCTCACCTAATGTTTCATTCAAGAATACAACTTCTCAGTAGATCATAGGATTGAAAAGACATTATTTACCAACAAGGAGCAAACAGTCCTATCCTCTAGTCTAGGCCGTTGGTGAAGATCGCATCGGACGACGGGTTAAAAGATAAGTCTCAGTTCGTGACTGTTGTCATTCATAAGAAACATCACTGAGTCTAATTCACATTTTGCAGGCATGTCCGTTCTATATATTTTATATGCACGTTATATTTGTTTTCATTGTTTGTGCTGTGCCTAATTTGTGGGAGGTTGGAGTGGAGATTCAGAATGAATAAATTATGGCTCTACGGATTGCCGATATTCATTCTGAACGGTCTTTAGGGTAGTGAATTAAATCGCATTTCGCGGAAAACTCGTCTATGATATTTCCGGGGCTTGTTTCGTTCGGGACTGCATTTAATTCACAGTATATGTTAGATGTCTAGTTTGGTGAAATAATCGGTGTATTTTATCGTATTCAGTTTAAATTTTATTTAGTTTTGTTAAAAACGTTAGTAATCTATCTTGTTCTTTCTGATCTTGCTATTATTCAGTTCATTTTTTTTTTTGTATAACCGTCAATGAGTCCATGCTTGCGTCATTAAATTTTTGTGTACGCAGATTTAACTCTATATTCAGTTAACCTTCACCCTACTCTATATTTCCGGTTTGCAGATTTGGTTTCATAATATCAATTTTTATTGTAGAAACGTCTTGTTTCGTGATAATATGGTTTGTTTATCCTTGGTTTACCCATCGTATCGTATGTCCTCATTTCATCTGTTCATGATTTAACACTAATAATATAATTTCTTGCTTAATAAGAGTGTATATGAATATAATTAAAATTTAATGACTTTTAAGGAGAATTAGGGACTTTGCACCAATTTGCAGTGGTAGTCCAAGAAATGGGCGATGCACTTTATAGCTCATGATTAAGGCATAATATAATAATAATATATATTTATAAAAAATAATTTGACTTTTTAGTCTGTCCTGCATATAAAGGACATAGTGTATATTATTTGGTACATTTTTTTCCATTACTAAATGATTTACTTAGCACATATCACTGACTGAATGATATAATACTTGAGGAATAATACTATTTATTATTAGGTGCATGATAGCAATTCAGCACCCGAAATAGATAAATATCATAACTATTTATGATATATTAAACGAGTATATATGTAATATTTTCCCAACATAGTATGTCTATGTATGGAATCTACAAATAATATAGTTTAGATAATATTACAATTAATTAAATTGAACATTCCCAGATTAAGTTCAATAATATTATGATTGTTTATATCGACTATTCATAAATTGAATAAGTATAATAATTACTTAAAATTTATTGGTGATTATTACATAACCATTACGTACAATATTAACGTCAAGATGCTTAACTTAGACTATTTTATTAAAAATGGTAAAGATTTTGGGAAAAAAAGGAGAACTTCTCGAGGCTTATGCATTGGCTGAATTTGCAAAATATAAGGCAGAAGAGAAGGAAATGAAAGCTATTGCTAAAGCAGAGATGGAAGAACTTGAAAGAAAACAGGCGGAAAAGAAGGCAGAATTAAGACAAGAAGAAGAAAGAAAGATAGCAAGAGATGAAATCCTACGGATTGAAGAAGAGAATAAATTGAAACGACAAGAAATCATACTGCAGCAAGAAATGGAATTGCAACGACTTAAATTAGAAACAGCAAAACTTAATTCACAGGGCGCTGCAGCAACCCAAAATGATACTGCTCAATCTGGATCTTCATCCACACGACTTAAAGGTAATTATTACTTTAAGCTGCCTCCATTCAAGTTACACGTAGATGACCTTTCATCGTGGCTCGCGCGCTTTGAGGACATATGTAAGGTGAATAACCTTGACAAAGCGGCATGGGCACTGAAACTTAAGGAATTTCTAGATGGCGAACCTGCAAGTGCAGCACAAAATATAGATCCAACACTATCAACAGACTATGAGGCCATTAAGACGTTGTTACTACGTCGTTTCCACTTGAACGAAGAGGCATGTAGATTGCGTTTTAAAAGTTTGTTGCCAGATAACAATAGAGATTTCACAGGTTTTATTGCTAACATACGCAATACTTTTTAACAGATGGGTTGAACTGGCAGGTGTCAACAAATCCTACGACAAGTTAGTCGATTTGTTATTGAGGGATAAAGTATTATCGTCTGTCAGCCCACCATTCTTTGCTTATCTGCAAGAAAGAAAACCAGAATCTATTGATGAGTTAGAAAAAATTTCCTTAAATTACTGCACAGCTCATCCGAATGCTAATATTTCTGGCACATTGATAAGAGAACCACTTCCTGTAGCCTCCAATATGGCATATCATAATCATAACAAACCTAGAACACACAGTGTAGACAGGGGTAGGTTCAAAGGAAACTATGACATTAATTTTCATAAGGGACAGAATAACTTTAACAATAACTTTAATAGAGGACGACAACAAACCAGAAACTATTCACCTCAGTCAAGAAATAACAGTAATCCACGTAACTCAAGTTATAATCGATCATATAACTATATAATAATGATTACAAGTGGAACAATAGCGATAATTATAACTCGAGACATCGAGATAACAGTTACAATAGAGGACAACGGGATAATTCATCTAATTATTCTCGTCATCGTTCTCATTCTCGTAGATCGACAACTTATAACCATAATACAGGGGCAGCTGTTACTACTGCTACAACCCCTAGGGTTCAGAGTTCAACTACTGATAACAAAATACAGTCATCGTCTACTTGTTTTGCAATGAATTATAACGTGGCAAATAGTTGCCCAACATGTAATCTTATATTTCAGAAAGCAAAAGAGACAGTTCTGAACTGCGGTCATATTCTACCAGAAGTCAGTCTAGCAGTCAATGACGGAACAGGATCACTGATCTTCAACAGAGGAAAAGTTAATGGATCCATCGTCTCAGTCTTAAGAGATTCGGGATCGACCACGATCGGAATCCGTCAGACACTTGTTCATCCAAATTGTGCAACTGGAGAACATGTCAGGTGCATGACTTTTGGGGGAACCATAGAATATTATCCAACAGCTATTATTTACATTGACACACCTTTCTTCACAGGCAATGTTAAAGCATGCATGTTAAGAAACCCAATTGCCGACCTTATGGTGGGATGCATACACGGGAGTAAAGATTGCACACCAGATGAGATTATTCAATGGGAAAAAAAATAATCTATACATCGGAAATGCAGCAATAACCAGAGCACATACAAAACAATTAGAGACTATAGACACGGAAAACAAGGAAACAAATGATCATGAAAATATCGAGATTCATTCTGCTATTGACCGAGTATCATTTGCTGCAAAACAGAGGGAAGACAGGTCACTAACAAAATTTTTTACGCTGGTCAACAAAGATGACAATCTTTCTAGGAACATAAATTATAGTCAGTGGTTTAGTATTAAAAATGACATTTTATTAAGATGTTTTATGGATAAAACTCAGATAAGACAACAAGTCATGGTACCTTTTGCTTTTAGGCGGTACATACTTCAACATGCACATGATTCTAAGTGTGCAGGTCACATGGGTTATACTCGTACACGTTCACGAGTATTATCTTCTTTTTTTTTGGCCGGGAGTATCACGAGATATTTCACAGTACGTACGCTCCTGTACGATATGCCAAGAAGTGAAAGCACGGGGAGCCTTTCACACGGCGCCTATTCAGGCTTGTGATATATCGGTGAGACCTTTCGACAAAATGGCCATTGATATCATTGGCCCACTTTTACCATCAGCCAGAGGACATAGGTTTATTCTCACTTGCATCGATTTATGCACACGATGGCCAGAAGCCATCCCATTAAAAACAACCACCACCACAACAGATGTAGCTGATGCACTACACTTGATCTTTTCTAGAGTAGGTTTTCCTAGAAAACTTTTGTCAGATCATGGTTCTCAATTTATATCTGAGACTATGACGGAGGTAATGAAGACTTGGCAAATAGATAGAAACCTCAGCAGCATTTATCACCCAATGAGTAATGGTGCTGTAGAAAGACTTAACCGTACACTCAAACAAATGCTACATAAAGTTACAGTTAACCATCCACAGGACTGGGACAGAGTGCTACCAGCGGTGTTATTCGCTTATCGAGAGGTGCCAAATGAACAAACTGGCTTCTCTCCGTTTCATTTAGTCTTTGGCGCTCCTCCAAGAGGTCCTATGGGACTGATAAAAGATTTATTAATCGATTCTGAGATGACTCAGGACACTCAGTCATCCTATGAATATGTAATTAATCTCCGGAATAACATTATTGATGCCTGTCAAATGGCAACAGCTTCATCTGAGGCTGCGAAAGAGAAAGCTAGAACTTTCCAAAACAGTAATAGACGATTACGTCAATTATTTCCAGGAGATCAAGCTTATGTGTTATTGCCACATAACAATAATAGACTACTAATCTCGTGGAATGGTCCTTACCAGGTTATCAATAAGATTTCTGATGTTGATTATGTCCTGGACATTAAGGGACATCACAAAATATTTCACATAAATATGCTCAAGCAATTTCATACTCGACCTGAACATCTACAAGCTATTTTTCATGAATTAGATGACACTTTCAGACCTACATGTCACTATTCTAATTTATCCGTTATCCAGGAAGAAGAATCTTCTTTTCCTGAGGTACAGTTAGCTTTACCTGTACCTGTAGTACAATCTAGCGAATCTTGGCGGGACGTAACCATCTCTTCGTCGGTTACACCGCAACAGCATCAAAAGATTGCTGATCTGCTACAATCTTATCCAGATGTGTTGACCGATGTTCCAGGTCGCACATCAGTCATTAATCATGACATCACTCTTAACGAGGATACTCCAATTCGGGTACATCCTTATTCTGTTCCTATACACTTTCTTACTAAAACTACTAAGGAACTTGAACAGATGTTATCTTTAGGAATTATCGAAACTAGTAATTCCCCATTTTCTTCTCCATTAGTTATTGTCCGAAAGAAGGACAATAACATTAGACTATGCGTCGACTATAGAAAATTAAATGCACAAACGATAGTTGATAGCGAACCACATCCACTTCTCGATGACTTACTGCCACGTCTATCGACAGCAACTATATTTACTAAGATAGACTTAACTAAAGGTTATTGGCAGATACCACTAACCGAAAAAGCAAAATACTACACAGCGTTTTCAACTCCGCTAGGTCTATACCAGTGGAACGTGATGCCTTTTGGGCTGGTTAACGCTCCAGCTACCTTTGTTCGCATGATGCGACACATTTTTTTCAGGTAGACCAGACATTATTACATATATAGATGACATATGCTTGTTTAGTTCATCTTTTGAGGAACATTTTTTGGGTCTTGGATACGTTTTTGATACCTTGAGAAGGTACAAGTTAACTGCTAAACCTACAAAATTACAGGTAGCATTTCATGAGATCACTTTTTTGGGTCACATTATTGGAGCTGGATATATCCGAACATTACCCAGTACAGTTTCAAAAATTTTAAACATTTCCGTTCCTCAAACGAAGAAACAAGTGAGAAGCTTGTTAGGTCTAGTCCAATATTACAGTAGATTCGTACCTAACTTGTCATCCATCACTGCTGTATTGTCCTCATTACTAAAGAAGAACATGCCAGTGAAAGTGACATGGACTGACGAATGTGACAGAATTTTTCGGCAAATAATTTCTATATTTTCAAATCCACCTATTTTGAGATTAATTGATGCTTCTAAAAAGTTCATTCTTCGTACAGATGCGAGTAACTACGGAATTGGCGCATGTTTGCTCCAATACCATGACGACATCCTCCATCCAAACTTGTACGTGTCACGAAAACTGAAACCACCAGAAGTGAAGTACTCTACGGTTGATCGCGAACTCTTAGCCGTCGTGTGGGCGATAACCAAACTAGAAAAATTCCTACTGGGAGCCCCTTTTGTAGTACAAACCGATCAAAGGGCCGTAGCATCACTACAACGAGCAAATCACAAGAGTCCAAAATTGACCAGATTTGCTATACTCCTCCAACCCTTCCGAGTTTTCAATCGAGTACATCACAGGATCCGACAACATCTTGGCAGATACATTATCTCGAAATCCTAATGATGTCGATTCCTAATTTACGTTGTTTGTCGCAAAGACAATACCATGTACAGAGAAACTTAATCAAAGAACATAGCACCATCGTTGCTTTTTGACACGAATGAACCATTTACTCAGCTGCTTTCTATAGGCAAATTATACGCAAAGTGACTGCAATCAATTGACACTATATTCGTCTTTACACCGGGACTTTCCTGGTTTACATTTGTCACAACATTGTTTCAAAACACTTCGGAGAAAATAAATGACATTCCAGTCGAACTAATTCGTTATATAACGTGATTCAGAATACTTGAACATTTTGTCTAATGGAAATTCAAGGATCAAGACTACGAATGGATCTTCATATCCAATGTTAATTACTTTAATTTATTCTTTAAAACTAATCCACATTAAAATGACAAGTGAGTTGAATTTTAAAAAAATGAATGAAACTTAAAAAAATGAAAGAAAGAAAAGAAAACTCACATAATTCTTTGATTA
The DNA here is from genome assembly GCA_024509875.1 of Oreohelix idahoensis. Classification (NCBI taxonomy): domain Eukaryota; kingdom Metazoa; phylum Mollusca; class Gastropoda; order Stylommatophora; family Oreohelicidae; genus Oreohelix; species Oreohelix idahoensis. The sequence goes on from JAMPIV010009582.1 coordinate 130,266, forward strand.
TATTCTTAGAATTACATGATTATATTGCATACTATTGTTTAAATTAGTTAGAAAGGTATTAATAACTTAATACTACACTTACTTGATGTTCAACACACATAACTTAGTTAAATTTATACATCATTTTTTTTCTTTCTCTAATTTATTCTTTATTCGTTATTATGTCTTTCTTTAACAGATCCTCTCATTTTTCTTACATTAGATTTTCAACAACTTATTCGTATTCCATACCTAGTATAGTTATTTAGTTTAATTTTAACACTTAAAATTAGTCTGACATGACATTTTATCACGACATATTTTAAGTTAATTAATTATTTAATTAGAGATCGACATTACCATTCTCTTTTAGTTCTTATTACCATTTATATTTATTTATGATATAAATAATGAATATATTACATGACTATGGGTTAGTCGACATGACCACGACATTGGTTCTAGACAGAACGTCGTAGGCCATATGCCGCAATCTCGTTAAATTTTTTTTTTTTGATATTGTTAACATATTGGTATTTTTTCAGATGGGTTTTTGTTAAAAAAAAATCTATTAGATAGATTTTTTTTTCCCCCAGTGGACAGGGAATTGTTAAGGTATTTTATTGGCATGGTCTGCTAGAGGTTAACAGCATAAGATTAATAGGTGACTACGTTTAATATAATGTAAATAATTGTTAGTTAGTGTACGCGATACACACGATTGATTATGACGTGTATGCGTTGGTATGTCACGCACCGTGACTAGGTTACCACACCCTTTTCTTAGATGACCGTCAAACGGATAAGACGTGTCCTATAATCCTTCCAGTGGTAGGCATGATATTGCCGCACATATGTTATTGCAGTACGGACATGGGTCAGTCCGATATTCTTATGAAGAGAGGAATGTATCGAGGTTAGTAATTTTAACTAAAGTCAAGGAAGGATGAAATTATGGTCCACATTCGTTTTATATCGCCAGACGTCTAATCTCATTGTCGGCCGTTGGATGTCCCAACCGCGCGTACATATAGTTACGACGTTCTGACTATAGTGTTGCATATTATTGGACCAGGACTATAATGCATGGATAGCATTTATGATGTATGATTCAATTCTAATATATAATGTTTTCATAATCAACCTCCATGGATTGTCTACTGTTTGAAATGTATATTAAAAATTGTGTGGACTCGAGAAGAGACTTATCACGTTCATTGAAGTTACAAATTCAACAATTATGATACTGAGTTCAAACTTTGTGACAGACAGAAAGTATTAACTCACATTCGCGTAACTATTCCAACAATAGCACGATCAAGAATTAATGAATCAAATGACCAGAACTAAGAAGCTTATTGAATCAATGAGAACGGTGGCTTTCCACAACGACCACTGAAATAGAAGACGGGGCCGCAACAACAATAAAAGAAGTGAATCGTATAAAGTCCCGCAACAATGACACAACCTCACATTAATCACCTTGTACCCGAGGTTACCATCCCCAATGACACAGCCTCACATTAATCACCTTGTGCCCGAGGTTACCATCCCCATGACACAACCTCACATAATCACCTCCCGAGTATGCAACAGTTATATTTCTTTGTCTCTTTAGAGGCAGTCAGTCACTGCACAGGGCTCTATTACACATAGTACTTTAAATGGTTCATGACTCCCATGAGCTGATTTTTGCCATACCAGGAGTCTGAACCCCTGCAAGGTGGTCGAAAAGTTCAAAGTATGTTCCATCCCGGTTTTATCCTTGCTGCCGTCTTAAGGTGGTAATAAGATTAACAATGTTATTGTATACAAATCTTCTGTCCTAAGCTCCATAAACCGGTGCAAGTGTTGTACATCCAGTTCAAGGCCATTCTGGCAGTTACTTTAAGTCTTTTACGTGTACTTATTCTTGAGTGGTCTGTAATGCCTCTTTTATCAGATCAGGTCTTGTAAGACAGAGAAAAGAAACATTCACGTGCTCACTCACTCATTCACTAAACTGCTTGATCGCTTTTTGGCATCCCTCACATACATACTCCTTATTCACTTACTCACTCAGTAACTTCTTTTCGTTCTATATTGACTATATGACTGCAACTGTTTTGGGCCGTTATTTTCAATTCTGCCCGTGATACACTGATTGCTCTAGGCTCTTCTTCCGCTGTTACCCTCCAGTTCCTATTTTGGCTTCCATGCTTTACTCTTTCATTGTGGGCTCTTTAGTCAAAGGCGTGTCTGGTTATACTAGTTAATTGTTTCCCGACGGTATGTCCTACCCATCTTCGGTTTCTCTCTTTGATCTCCAGTGGTGTTGGATGCTGAGACAAGAATCAGTGAAATTGAATGAATAACAGTGGAAATACAACACTTAATGGAGAAATAAAAAGTATGAAAGAAAATAAAAAGAAAACGTAAAACAACAAAGTAAATATCTATAGATAAATAACTACTTAGTCGTTCCCCTTCTACCGTGAGGTGTAGAGGTAATTAGATAAATAAACCAATTTAAAAGATCATTAGATCAGACAACGTGCCAATGATTAAAAGGGGCAGAAAAATAAAAGGTTATCAAACAAAGAATAAAAAAATTGTTGTATCATGAATAAGTCAATCAACAGAAAGATGACCACAACACAAAACAACCGTTAGAAAATAATAAAAAAATAAGGCGGAGCGGAGATAGGAAAAGAAAACACAGTAAAGCTGGTGGACAGAAACAATAATGAACAATACAGAGTAGAGCTAATTAAAAGCCCCAAGAACCACAAAGACTAAATCAGAGCTTGCTGTTAAAGACATGAGAGGATGATAAATGACATGACAAAGCCCTCAACAAAACAGGAGAAGAATTAGCAGCTCTGAGAATATTTGAATTAAGGCTGATAACGAAACTGCTAAATGACATTTTAAATTAAGAAACTAATAAAATGAAAAACAAACTTTAATTAAATATGCGGAAATGAGAGGCAGATCAAAAATATGAGTATCAGTTATTTGAGTACACCTCTGTTTAACGTCATTGTTGGGAGTAGAAAATGCATTAATTTTAACGCCGAGTTTGGCACTTTGCCACTTCACCCAAATAGCCACTCTATGTCACGTGATGAGACTGACTGGGGAAGTTTTGCTAAAACAAGGCAGAAACTAAAAAAAATAATCCGACGAGAGACAGAGTTTAGCACGTCGAGGAGAAGCAGTGACTTGCCAGCGTTAGGTGCGCACAGATGTGTGTTTTGGGCTAATTGTCTATGTGGAAAAGCCCTAATGTATATTCCTGTTTTAACATTGGAATTTATCTATTATTTATGGCATACTTTAATATTCATTAATTTTTCAAATTTTAGGCTTATTTTAACCTTTATTATTAACACATACAAAAATCATTAAACCATAATTATCAATCCCAATCCCACTAACCCATTTAAATATATAAATAACAAATAAAAATCACATATAACAATTTATTATCCCTTCCTAACAACTAACAACATCCAACAAACTAAAAAAAGCAATTCATCTATCCTAACCCAACACCTCAAAAAAAAACAAACACAACACAACTCACACATCACATAAAAAACCTTCACAACAAACACAACCAACAAACAAAACACCCATTCCACCCCAACACAAACACAACCAAATCACCCCCCCCTATATCCCCCCTCCCCCCTTCCCTTCTCACCTAACCCTTCCCTCACACACACCCCCCCCCCCCCCATCCCTCATTACAACCCTCATTTACTCCCCTCAATATCCAAATCTAAAAAACATCCATCCAACCTACATATCCCCCTAACAAACCCCATCCAAATCACCCCCAATCCACACCACTCTATCCC